>ML664154.1:5911308-6355648 GCA_007570785.1 Antilocapra americana | reverse complement strand
CATGGTGATATCATGACAATGTATGGCAAAAACAATAATAAAAAAAATTAAAAATAAAACATATTCATGGGGAAAAAAAAAATAAATAACCCAATCAAATCATCAATACATTAACCCATCCATCAAACCCTAGACCCTACCCTTCTGGAATGCTCTTCCTCATCCATCTTCAATTCCTAAGACCTACCACGGGCATTCAAGGTTTCCAATTCCTGAAGCCCCAAATTCCTCTCATTGGCTCTTCTGCTAGGTTTCTCCATGAACTCCTAAAGACCCTCAAATTCCCAGTAGCTGCTTTATGTTCCCACAAACCATGGAATGCCAACATTTGGAATAATCTGACTAAGTCTCTGTCTTCAGGCACAAAGACACAAAACAAGACTCTTAAGGTTTCAGGATTACAAAGAACTACAAACTATCATTTCAATATTAGAACACTTGCAAATCATGTAGAGAAAGGTACTGCTTATGGTAATCCTAGAAGCATTCCCACTGACACCAGGCATGAGACCCAGAGAAGCCCCTACTCAACCCACAGTTCTGCCCTTGGCAAGGAATATCCAATCAAAAGAAGAAAGAGAGGTAAGAGGCAGGTAAACAAAACAAAGATACAACACTCATGATTTGGAGATACTTTTGTTTTTGTCGGTCAGGTAGGAGAATCTATGCATAAACCACGGCCAACATGAAGCTGTTTTGCAGGATACTAGTTCAACCTAGGGCTTTCCTGGTAGCTCACCTGATAAAGAATCTGCCTGCAATGCAGGAGAACCCTGTTCAATCCCTGGGCCAGGTAAATCCCCTGGAGAAGGGATAGGCTACCCACTCTAGTATTCTTGCTTGAAGAATCCCCATGGACAAAGGAGCATGGTGGGCTACAGTCCATGGAGTAGCAAAGAGTCAGACGTGATTGAGAGACTAAGTACAGCTCAACCTAAGAACCAACTGTTTCTAAGTGCCAGTCGCAATGGAGAGAACACATGTGAAGTCTTTTTTACTTTTTATTGGAGCTAATTACTTTACAGAAAGCAACAGCTAGAACTGGACATGGAACAACAGACTGGTTCCAAATAGGAAAAGGAGTACATCAAGGCTGTATATTGTCACCCTGCTTATTTAACTTATATGCAGAGTGCATCATGAGAAACGCTGGGCTGTCAGAAGCACAAGCTGGAATCAAGATTGCCAGGAGAAATATCAATAACCTCAGATATGCAGATGACATCACCCTTATGGCAGAAAGTGAAGAGGAACTAAAAAGCCTCTTGATGAAATTGAAAGAGGAGAGTGAAAAAGTTGGCTTAAAGCTCAATATTTAGAAAGCTAAGATCATGGCATCTGGTCCCATCACTTCATGTGAAATAGATGGGGAAACAGTGTCAAACTTCATTTTTCTGGGCTCCAAAATTACTGCAGATGGTGATTGCAGCCATGAAATTAAAAGACACTTACTCCTTGGAAGGAAAGTTATGACCAATCTAGATAGCATATTGAAAAGCAAAGACACTACTTTGCCAACAAAGGTCCATCTAGTCAAGACTATGGTTTTTCCAGTAGTCATGTATGGATGTTAGAGTTGGATGGTGAAGAAAGCTGAGTGCTGAAGAATTGATGCTTTTGAACTGTGGTGTTGATGAAGACTCTTGAGAGTCCCTTGGACTGCAAGAAGATCCAACCAGTCCATATCAGGGGAAATCGGTCCTGGGTGATCATTGGAAGGACTGCTGTTGAAGCTGAAACTCCAATACTTTGGCCACCTCATGTGAAGAGTTGACTCATTGGAAAAGACCCTAATGCTGGGAAGGATTGGGGGCAGGAGGAGAAGGGGAAGACAGGGGATGAGATGGCTGGATGGCATCACCGACTCGATGGACATGGGTCTGGGTAGACTCCAGGAGTTGGTGATGGACAGTGAGGCCTGGCATGCTGTAATTCATGGGGTCACAAAGAGTCAGACACAACTGAGCAACTGAACTGGACTGAACTGAACTGAACTGAATTACTTTACAGTAGTCTTTTTTTTTCTACCAAACATCAACATTAATCAGCCACAGGTATACATATGTTCCCTCTTCTTGAACCTGCCTCCCACCTCTCACCTGATCCCAACCCTCTAGATTGTAACAGAGCACTAGATTTGTGCTCCCTGTGTCATATAGAAAATTCCCCATTAGGATCTTAAAATGATTAAAAACACAGAATCTGGAGAATTACAGACTTTATGTGAGGACAGATTTCTATTTCAAATATATGTCAGAATAAAACAATGGGAAACAATTGGCTTCAGAGAGATGGGGGTCACAAATTTTATGAAAAACCCACAAACCCAGTAACAGAGTTCAACCATTTGCCAACCTCAGCATTCACAGAGGAGGGTACATGATTGCTCTTCACAATTCCGTGCTTGGTATCCACCAAATACTTTGTCCACTCTCTTCAGTGGATATTGGCAACATTCAACACACACACACACACACACACACATGGAACTAGAGCAGTCATCTAGAAAAGCTCACACTGGGCTGTGGTTGTCATAAGCTAGCATGGACACTAGGGACAAAATCTTGTAAACAAGAGACTAAATATTACTCTATTGATGGTAATATGAGGGAAAGGGACAGAGAGGTAAAGTGCCTTGGAAGGATAGCTTTTCAGAAAAAAGTTCTGGGACTTGGGTTGAAGGGACATGAGGAGTGTGAGTAGGGTAGAGCTACTTCAAGGTGACCTCCCTAGAGAAAAACCTAAGCAGCCATCTGACTGAAAGCAGGCTGTATTTCAGGAGGTTTTTTCCTTGCCCAGATGAGCTTCCTCACCAGCGTTCTAGTCAGCTAAATGCTGATTTTGCAACTGATGCAAAACCCTGCAATGTAGCATGCATCCAAAAGTCATTTGGCCCTTGTGATGCTTGCCGGTGGGCTATGTACAAAGCCATAATCAGAAGACTCAGATCTGGTCCCCAACCCTGCAAGGGGTGTAGTTTGAGAGATCAGTTCATTTCAGGGTCAGGCTTCTCCGTGCCTTGGGCAGAGAATCTTGAGGGCACTGGCAGTGCCCCATGGGACCCGGAGTATGAAAAGGAGGCAGAGTTGGAGTGCAGAGTCGTGGAAGACCTCCTGCAGGTGCAAGTCCAGGCGGTCGTCATGTGAGAAGAACCTCTCTCTGGACCAAGGTTGATCGGCCAAGGCCAGGACTCTAGGAATGAGCACTGTGGGTCTGGGTCACAGAGACCAGAGATGAGGCCTCCTGCACCATCCATCCCAAACCACAGGAAGTCACCATGTAGGTCCGTGTCATCTTCACTGCTACCTTCCTGGCTGGGGGTTCCCTTTAGAGAACTACCTTTAGAAAACTACCTTACATTTACTGGGTCCCCAAATGATACTGCCACTCTAAGGCTAGGCATCCAGGTTCACATGCTCTGGTTTCCCAAAGTAGACCTCAAAGGCAGAAAAACTTTACCAGAAACTTTACCAGAAAACCCATTCCCCACTGAGTCCCAAGGACCTGTAGATCACTATTCATGCTGACACCCCAGAGCGACCTGGCCTCTTTTATTTCGACCCCAGTCTGGGGTGAGTCCGTGATGGCAACCTGAAGTGCCGCTGCTACAGCATCAGCTTCTACTTCTATCCCCGGAGCAGGTCAACGCTCATGGAGATAGCGCCACCAACTGAACCAAAAGTTCACTTTCTCCACTTGAACCAAAACCATACCTGAGAGCAGAGCTGTCAGAGCCCAATGGACCGACAATGCAAATGTCACGCACAAGGATGAACCCAGCAGCTCAGGAACCCAGAACACACAGAGCTGAGTCAAACCAGTCACGATCCTTTCCAGGTCATGCCGGCCACAGCGCCTTTGATCTAAGTGTCACTGGAAAGGCGCATTATGCCACCAATCTTGTGGCCAGGGAAGATGTGGCTCAGCTTTCTCTCCAGTGTTCATGGGGGAAACTCCCCATATTGACTTTGAAATTGGGAATACTTGTGTGTGGTTGCCGACAGTGAAACCTCTCTGTTTCCACCCCCATCCTTTCAGCCCACACTGGCACATTTTGTCCCTTTTAACACCACTGGGTCATGTATACTCTTATTCTTAGGGCAGCATCACATTCTTTTCCACAGAATTCCATTTCCATGAGGCTTCTCTCCATGGCTACTGAACCTAGTGGTCTGTGATTGGCTGGCAGTGTCATCCTTTGACCAATTGTGGTAAAGCTTCAGATTCTTAGCCCACATCCCAGAAAAATGCCTCAGAACTCCTTCAGCAAAGAACCTGGGAATTCAGTGTAAGCCCCCATCAAAGATTTCATTGGATAGAAGTGGAAGATCAAGAGGCCACTTGTTTTCACTCATATTTGGAGGCATTCATGTACAAGGACAGTGGGTGATCAAGGTCGGAACCCACATGGTTGGTGACAAAAGAAACAGGGGAACTCAAATTTCCATGGCAAGTATTCAAGGGTTTGCCCTGCACTACTGGTCAAAATGAGTAGTTTCACGACAAGAGCTTCCCTTGTGGCTCAGCTGGTAAAAAATCTGCCTGCAGTGTGGGAGAACTGAGTTTGATCCCTGGTTTGGGAAGTTCCCCCTGGAGAAGGAAATGGCTACCCACTCCAATATTCTGGCCTGAAGAATTCCATGGGATCACAAAGAGTCAGACATGACTGAGTGACTTTCACTTTCACTGGTCAAGACTGATTTGCACGGATGGAACTCCTGTGTTCCTGGCCAAGAGCAAACAAGTTACCTTGAGGTGGTAATTTAGGTGTGGTGGCAGTGGTTTGGTCGCTAAGTCACGTCTGACCCTTGCAACCCCATGGACTGTAGCCTGCTAGGCTCCTCTGCCCATGGGATTCTCCAGGCAAGAATACTGGAGTGGGTTGCCATTTTCTTCTCCAGGGGATCTTCCCAACACAGGAATCGAACCCAGGTCTCCTTTTTGCAGGCAGATTCTTTACTGACTGAGCTATGAGGGAAGCCCGAGGTGCTAGTAAAGTATACAGGGGCTGGAGCACTCACTGAGGCTAAGCTGGGAACCTGAGTTTCCATGGACACCAGAGCCACCAACCTCTGTAATTCCAGGTAGTGGAAGCAAACACCATGTTTGTGTTCTTGAGAAAGAGGGTACTGAGAGGTGGGGGAGTGGAGCTTAAAGCCAGAGAAAGTAGGGACCATGGGGCAAGGGGTGGGGTCTGGGGTAAGGGGAGGCTGATGGTGATTCCAAAAAATGGGAAGGAACACCTGCTTTAACCCAAAGCATACTGCAAGCCATCTTGAATGTCTCATCTCTCTCAGGGAGTAACAGGGATTCCATTCAAGAGAATGAGGGTGCATGTGCCAGGTTGCAAAAGACACAAGGACAAACCTAAAACTTTCTAGAATACAGGCAGACATTTGGGGCTCCTGGCCTGGCCCCAGGATGGGGCCCTCCACCTGGTGGCTCCTGTCCCTGCTTGTGCCATCTCAGTTGGGCTGTTCTCACAAAATCAGCACTTTCATATCTGGGCTCATCATCATTTCCCTGGACTCAGGGAATCCTCACAGTCAGTATCCCTCCCAGGGGAACGTGGTCCTCTCTTGAGACAAAGACAGACAGGAGAAGAAGAGGGGTAACAGATATCTCTGTGGATAAAAGGTCATTGAGGACAAACACACAGCTAACATCAGACTCAAAGGAGAAAACCTCAAAGGAGATCCTCCTTGCAGGGTGTGAAAGGAAAGGGCTCTTGGTACAGAGGATCTTAGCAGCAGCTGCTGCAGAATCAACTTCTACATCAGTACCTGGAGCAGCTGCTGCAGGATCAGCTTCTACATCCATCCCTGGAGCAGGTCAGCGCTCATGGAGAGAGTTCCATCAACTGAACCAAAGGTTCACTTTCTCCGCTTGGACCAAAACTACACCCGAGAGGTTGAGCTGGTAATAGGGGAGTCACAATTTGGAGCAACTGTTACTGAATCATGTTCATTTACTTTGCAAGCAGGAAGTCAAACTTGGAGACACAGGAGATTTGCAACAGAAAAAGGGGTTTATTTTCAGGGCATTCAAGCAAGGAGACAGGAGAATAAACCTCAAATCCATCTTGCCAAAGGCCAGAGGTTTGTAATATATATGAGATAAAGAATTAGGGTGGCCTGAGGTGTAGAGAGCATGGGAAAAAGTGACTGGAAATAAGAAAAAGATGAGATATCATCATTCTGGGCAGGTGCAGACATGCTACATGCTGTTTCATAGGATGCATGTTCAGAAAATGGTGGAATTAGTATTTTCTGAGGGTGGAGTTTCTGGCCCTCTGACATCAAAAGGTCACTGATCAAACACTCTCCCAAACCAGGAGAATTGGTAGTCCCAACCAGTTTTAATCAGCTGGAGTTCAAACAGGACAATAGCTGACTCCAAGTTCCAGAAAAAGAACATGGGGAAGCATCTTAAAACTCTTACATCAGAGGTACTGATAAACAGGGGTCTTGCGGAGATCTTGTAACTTATTCTTTAGGCTACATGATGCTTGGAGGACATGCAAGTTCTGTAAAAACAATTAAAGTGAGTTTGACCAGTGAAGGCAGATTACAGTTTACTGTAATTATAGTCTTATGCAGTGGTCCCCAATCTTTTTGCCACCAGGAATGAGTTTTTTAATTAATTAATTTATTTTCATTGAAGGCTAATTACTTTACAATATTGTGGTGGTTTTTGCCGTACACTGACATGAATCAGCCACAGGTGTACATATGACCCCCATCCCAAACCTCTCTCCCACCTCCCTCCCCATCCTGTCCCTCTGGGTCATCCCAGTGCACTGGCTTTGAGTGTGCCCTGTTTCATGCATCGAACTTGGACTGGTCATCTATTTCTCATATGGTAATATCCACGTTTCAACGCTCTTCTGTCAAATCATCCCACCCTTGCCTTCTCCCACAGAGTCCAAAAGTCTGTTCTTTATATCTGTGTCTCTTTTGCTGTTTTGCACATAGCGTCGTCATTACCATCTTTCTAAATTCCATATATACGCATTAATATACTGTATTGGTGTTTTTCTTTCTGACTTACTTCACTCTGTATAATAGGCTCCAGTTTCATCCTCCTCATTAGAACTGACTCAGATGCATTCTTTTTAATAGCTGAGTAATATTCCATTGTGTATATGTACTACAACTTTTTTATCCTTTTGTCTGCTGATGGACATCTAGGTTGCTTCCATTTCCTAGCTTTTGTAAACAGTGCTGCAAGGAACCGGTTTTGTGAAAGACAATTTTTCCATGAGACGAGGTTGGTGGATAGTTTGAGGATGATTCAAGTGCATTACATTTATTGTGCACTTTATTTGTATTATTATCATATCAGATCACAGAGAAGGCAATGGCATCCCACTTCAGTACTCTTTCCTGGAAAATCCCATGGACAGAGGAGCCTGGTAGGCTGTGGTCCATGGGATTGCTAAGAGTCGGACACAACTGAGCGACTTCACTATCACTTTTCACTTTCATGCATTGGAGAAGGAAATGGCAACTCACTCCAGTGTTCTTGCCTAGAGAATCCCAAGGATGGGGGAGCCTGGTGGGCTTCCATCTATGGGGTCGCACAGAGTTGGACATGACTGAAGCAACTTAGCAGCAGCAGCAGCAGCATATCAGATCATCAGACATTGGATCTCAGAGGTTGGGGACCTATGGAATGGATCTAACTGATGACTACAAAATAGGTTTCATAATGATAAGGTCAAGAGTTTGAGTCAATGAAGCAGAAAGGAGGACAAAAGTACTGAAGGGGAAGAGAACTAAGAAGCCAAGACTGGAGGAGAGGGCGTGGTAAGGTGTGAGATCCATGAGAATATTAAACTCACCGCAAACTACAACAGATGTGGAATGAGTGAGAAATACAGTGAATCAAGTGTTAAAATCTTTGAAGATTCTGATACAGACACTTGTTACACTCACATTTGATAAGTGACTGGTATGTAGTATAACTGAACCTCAATTTTTTAAACAATATTTTGTTTATTTACAGATTATGGTAATACCATGAAGGCCATAGAGAGAAGGATGATATAAAGAGTAAGTCAAGAATGCCATTTCAAATAAAATGGTCAGAAATGCCCTTTTCAAGAAAGTGATGTCTGAATTGGTCTGTGAAGAAGAAAGAATCAGCACTGCATAAAGCTGGAGGAAGAGTTGAAACCTAATTTTTTAAAGGTAAAAAAAATAGAAGATAGAAATACTTCAAGGAATTATATATAATACTGGCTAATAATCATGTGGAAAAATGATCCACCTTCATTTTCAATCATAAATGCAAAATGAAAATATAGTGAGATAACATTTTACTATACTAGGTTGGAAAACAGGTAAGTCAATTAATAAGAAATGTTTGCAAGGATCCAGTGAAATGGAAACATACTCTGCTCACAGGAATGTAAACTGTGAAAAATATTTTTAGGAAAAAAACAAAGTCATTACCTATTAGCTTGAAAAGGCACACATAGAATCAATTAGTACTGCAGTCCTAAGTGTATGTGCTAAATATATGAGTTAAGAGTTCATGATTTAAAACCAGATAAGTCTGCATTGGACGCCTACATCTAACATGAACTTGGTACATACTAACTTTAAAAACTTACTTGACTACTCTGAGCTTCAGGTGTTGTGGAGACCAAAAAAAAAAAAAAATCATTTTTTTTCAAAGACAGCAGGAAGAAACTTCTGCAGAATTTTTTTTCAAAGAGGGCAGGAAGAAACTTCTGAAGTTCATAGAGATATGCTGTGCTGTGCTGTGCTAAGTCTCTCAGTCTCCTCGAACTCTGCGACCTCCATGAACTGCAGCCCGCCAGGTTCCTTTGTCTGTGGGGATTATCCTGGCAAGAATACTGGAGTGGGTTGCCATGCCCTCCTCCAAGGGATCTTCCCAAACCAGGGATCAAACCCAGGTCTCCCGCGTTATGAGAGGATTCTTCACCGACCACACCACCAGAGAAGCCAGTTCATTTATGGCTTAGATTGTGGTGATAGTTTCGTCAGTGTATACTTATATAAAAACTCAAGTTGTATGTATTTAAAATGTATAGCTTTTTGTATGTCAGTCATACCTCAGCAAAGTATTGGGCTCACTTTTGAGAAAACGACTGTTTTTCAAAACTTAGTAGAATGAGTGATACATAATAAATACTCAATAAAACAATTTAATTATCCCAAGACAGTTTCATTTTTTAAAAGCCTTTTTCCTTTAGGAAGAAACTGCCACAAATATTTTACTTAATATTAAGACAGAACTTTACCTAAACAGATATGAGTATTTTTTATTTACTCTTCAGAAAGCACGCTTTAAAAGATTTTCATGGAGCATTTAGATAAATCTGTTTTATGCTGCCAAGGGGGTGGTCTATTTGAGTGGTTGTCTTTCTTTGCGTGTGTTAGTCATTCAGTCATGTCCGACTCTTTGCGACCCCATGAACTGTAGCCCTCCAGGCTCTGCTGTCCATGGGATTTTCCAGGCAAGAATACTGGAGAGGATAGCCATGCCCGTCTCGAAAGGATCTTCCCGACCCAGGGATCGAACCTGGGTCTCCTTCATTGCATGCAGATACTTCACTATCTGAGTCACCAAGAAAGCCTACCATGGTTTCTTTCTCTACCATGCCTGAAATCAAAGGAAAACATTAATTTAAAGGTAACTAATATTTACAGTTCTATTATTGGCGTATCTTTTCTCTTTCTGTCTCTCTCTGTCTCTAAAAATGAGGCACACAAGTATTCTGCCCCCTGGAGGACTATAAAAGGAGTTCCCTACTGTGACCTACCAACTACAGCCCTGACTATTGGGCAGCACAGATACCCAGAGTTCTGCGGGGCGGAGCCTCCGAGGGGCGTCGCCTCCGAGAGGCGGGGCTTAGCGTGACATTTTACGACGAGGATTCCACTGGCGTCACTTGCAACATCTTTGGCCGTCTGGTGCGCTGACTAATCGGTGTGAGGCGCTGAAGACTAGATGATGAGAGGCTCAGCCCATCGCCCGACGCCGATCCCCTAGAAGCCTGGACTGCAAGACCACAGGGAGGCAGCTCCGGAGCTCTGAGGACTCGCCCACCATCGCACCGTCCTGCGCCCCAGCTGGCCCGCACCACATCACAGCGTGCAGGACTGAGCGCCTCGTTGCCCTCGGCCAGGCTGCAGAGGCGCCGTCCTTCGGTCGAACTGATGGGCAGCAGGCCCCGAAGCCCCAGTGCCTACTCCTCAGACCGATGGGGAAACCAGGCGGGAGAACCCGGCCCTGCCAAGCGCCGCCGAACGGAGGAGCGCGCACGCCCAGAGTCAGAGTCCGAGACGGCGCCCAGCGCGGACAACCTGACAGGATCTTCGGCCGCGGGCGCGCTCACACGCGTGCTAATTCTGCCCGCTGGCTGTGCCCTACATCTGCCCCTGGACGACGTAGACCTGGTGCTGGAGCCCGAGCCCACGTCCGTGCTGCAGGTGGCTCTTGGAGATTTCATCCTCACACTGGTCCCCGAGGCCCTCTTGAGCTCGAGGGTGGAAGGCCCGTCGGGACACGTCCTTGAACGGGCCGCTGTCCTGAGTCCTCCTAGGGAGTACACGGCTCTGGAACCGGGGTTCTGCGCAGCTGTGCCAGAAGTCGCCTGCGAGGAAGAGGCCAACGGGGACGACGCCGACTCGGGCGCTGAATTCCTGTCACCTGGGATGGATGCGGAAGGCGGCCTCATCGCTGGGCTCCGCAGCCCAGCCTCCAGGGTGTGGCGCTCCGACGCACAGAGCTTCTACCCAGAGTTCTGGCCTTGGGCGCCTAACCCTAGTCCAGAGAGAGGCTCCCCTCACCACGACGACCACCTGGGTGTGCACCTTCTGGAGCCCTTCCCCGACTCACCACTCCAACCTCTACCGCCCTCTCCAAGTCCGAGCCCTCACGAGCGCCCCCAGCGCCCTCATGGTCCTGCGCGCAAGGCTCGGAGGTGTCTGTTTCCGGAATGAACTACACTCCGGTCCACAAGCACACAATTCTAGCTACCATCCTGGCGGCCCAATGGATTCCCCAATGTCCTTTACATGGAAAGTCCTACAACCTGGAAATTAAGCATCTCATGTGCCTTGTACCAACAATTTCTTTTTCCCTCGGAGACAGGCTATCGTGGCAGGAGAAGACGTAAAGAGAAAGCAGATTCTAGACCTCATCTTTGAAATGGAAAACCTGTCCAGGGATACCAGACAATGTGTTTTCAGACGTCCGGACTTTTTTACGCATCCTTCTGAGGGCTCTCCATTCCCCCTTCCTTTCGCATCAGTTATTTTCTCTCAAATTCTACTCTCTCTTGCACCATACGGTTACTACGCTATTGCTCCCCCAAACAGGAAATTGCTGGGGATTTCTCATGTTGTTAATTTCCTTCCTTATATGTTTTCTCATGAATTTATAAAGATATTTAGTCAGAGCTTTTCTCTTTCTTGGTGTTTGGAGCCGCTCCCTTGGAAAACTGCAAAATAGTATGATGGCTGCCAAACATATTAACATGATGTTTGTTCTTAGCTTTCTCTTAACCTGAAGAAGTTCTCTTCCAGTTAGAATTCTACCTCGAGTTTTTTCTTATTTAATCAATCTTCTTTTAAAACATTAATTTATTACCACATTTGCTTCACATTTGTATAAAAGGAAGAAAATCTAATGGTAAATCCGAAGCCAACAAGATGGTTTCCTTTTTATATATGTTAATAGTATTTATATACACCAACATGCTTTACCATTTCTTCTCTACCATTTTATTCTTGTATTCCACTCTCAAAGTCTAGCCTCAGTTTTCTTGGTGAAGAATATCCTTTAAAAATTGTTCTTTCCACTATATCCTATTACAGTAAACTATCTTGGTTTTGTAAATCTCAACATGGTTTTGTGTAGCATACTCTCCTAGTCTCTTATTACTGCAAATGTTTTATTATATATTCATTCCTAATTTTAATGTGACATTAAAGTGCTTTAAAGATGTTACTCCATTGATCTGTCATTTTTTTGTTGTTGCAGGCAAGAGGTCTCGGCCAATTAAGTTGCTACTCCTTTTCTATTTGATTCAGTTGTTCATTTTAGCATTTTTAAAAATTTTGTTATTTTTATTGAAGTACAGTTGATTTACATTATTGTGTTAGTTTCTGGTATACAGAAAAGTGATTCAGATATACATATTATTTTTCATATTCTTTTCCATTATGGTTTGGGGCTTCCCTGATAGTTCAGTTGGTAAAGAAGAAACCCCAGTTGGATTCCTGGGCCAGGAAGATCTGCTGGAGAAGGGATAGGCTACCCACTCCAGTATTCTCGGGCTTGCCTTGTGTATCAGCTGGTAAAGAATCCACCCACAACTCAGGAGACCTGGGTTCAATCCCTGGGTTGGGAAGATCCCCTGGAGAAGGGAAAGGCTACCCAGTATTCTGGCCTGGAGAATTCCATGGGGTTGCAAAGAATTGGACATGACTGAGTGACTTTCACTTTTCCATTATGGTTTATTACAGGATATTGAATATAGTTTCACTTTTCCCTTATAGTTTATTATAAGATAGTGAACACAGTTCCCTGTGCTATACAGTAGGACTTTATTGTTTATCTACTTTATATATATAGTAGTTTGTATCTGCTAGTCCCAAATTCCTTATTTATCCCTCCCGTACCCACTGTCCCCTTTGGTAAGCATAAGATTGTTTTCTATGTCTGTGATTCTGTTTCTGTTTTGTAAATTCATTCATTTGTATCATAGTTTAGATTATACATATAAGTGATATCATGATATTTGTCTTTCTCTAACTTATTTCACTTCGTATGATACTCTCAAGTTCCATCCATATTGCTGCAAATGGCATTATTTCATTCTTTTTTGGTTGAGTAGTATTCCATTGTGTATATATACCATATCTCTTTTATCCATTCATCTGTGGATAGACATTTAGACTGTTTCCATGTTTTGGCTATTTTAAATAGTGTTACCATGAACACTGGGGTGCGTGTGTCTTTACACATCAGAGTTTTCTCTGGATATTTGCCCAGGAGTGAGATTGCTGGACCATATGGCAACTGTTTTTAGTTTTTTAAGAAACCTCCTGGGCTTCCCTTGAGGTTCAGTGGTAAAGAATCTGCCTGCCAATACAGGAGACATGGGTTCAATCCCTGGTCTGGGAAGACCCCACATGCAGCAGAGTGACTAAGCCCTTGCACCATAATTACTGAGTGTGTGCTCTAGAGCCCAGAAACCACCACTACTGAGCCATGAGCCACAACTACTGAAGACTCTGCACCTAGAGCCTGTACTCCACAAGAGAAGCCACCCAGATGAGAAGCCCACTCACCCCAACTAGAGAAAAGTATGAGCAGCAACAAAGACCCAGCACTGCCAATAAATAAATAAATAAAAATTTAAAAAAGGAACCTCCATACTGTTCTTCATAATAGCTGCACCAGTTTACATTCCTTTCAACACCATAGGAGGGTTCCCTTTTCTCTACACCCTCTTCAGCATTTATTATATGTAGACTTTTTAATGATGGTCATTTTCACTGGTATGAGGTGATACACCATAGTAGTTTTGATTTGCATTTCTCTAATAAGTAGTGATGTTGAGCATCTTTTCATGTGCTTTTTGCCTTCTGTATGTGTTCTTTGGAGAAATGTCTTTTTAGGTCTTCTGCCTATTTATTGACTGAGTTTTTTGGGTTTTTGTTATTGAGTTGTATAATATGTTTCTATATTTTGGAAATTAAGCCCTTGTCAGTGACATAAGTTGCAAATATTTTCTCCCATTCTGTAGGCTTTCTTTTAATTTTCTTTATGGTTTCTTTTGCTATGCAAAATCTTATATTTAATTAGGTCCCATTTGTCTATTTTTGCTTTCATTTCTATTGCCTTGGGAGACTGACCTATGAAAACACTGCTATGATTTATGTCAGAGAATATTTTGTCTATGTTCTCTTCCAAGAGTTTTATGGTGTCATATCTTACAGTTATATCTTTAAGCCATTTTGAGTTTGTGTATGGTCTGAGGGACTGTTCCAACACTGATTTACATACAGCTATCCTGCATTCCCTAAGTCACTTGCTGCAGAAACTGTCTTTTCTCTATTATATATGCTTGCCTCCTTTGTCAAAGAGTAACTGACCATAGGTGTCTAGGTTTATTTCTGGGCTCTCTATTCTGTTCCATTGACCCATATGTCTGTTTGCCAATACCATGCTATTATGATTACTGTAGTTCTGTGTTACTGTCTGAAGTCTGGAATGGTTATGTCGACAACTTTGTTCTTTTTTTCTCAGGTTTGCTTTGGCAATTCTGGGTTTTTTTATGGTTCCAAATAAATTTTAGGATTATGTGTTCTAGTTATGTAAAAAATGTCATGGGTCATTTGATAGAACTCCCATTAAATCTGTACATTGCTTGGCAGTATGATTGATTTAACAATATTAATTCTTTCAGTCCAAGAACATGGGATATCTTTCCATTTCTTTGAATCATCTTCAATTTCCTTTATCGACATTTTATAGTTTTCAGCATGTAAATCTTTTACCTCCCTGGCCAGGCTTATTCCTAAGTATTTTTTTTGACATTTTAGAATGTTTTTTTCCCTTTGGCATCCTGTAGTTTGACTGTAACATATCTAGAGGGAGATGCTATTTTTATTTGACTTGATGGATTTAGTTAACCATCAATATGAGAAATTATCTTGCCTGAACTTCCACAAATCTTAGGCTCTGTCTCCTGCAATAACCCACATATACCCATATCTAGAAATCCAATCAGACAATTAATGGCACTGCTCAATCTCCCATGACTCTTTTTTTTCCCCATGACTTTTAACATCTTAAGATCATGTGCTGTATGCCTTATCAATTCCAACTTTCTATTTTTAAATCCAATTAATCCTTTCATCAAGTTTTTGGTATTCTGTTTATACTTCCACAAGAATATTTATTTCAAAGAATTTTTATAAGATTTTACTTCTTTTATTCTTTTTCAAAACTTTCCCATTTAATATTATAAACTCCTATTTTTGTTTCATGGATATTATTCTACCCTTTATGTTTTGAAATTTTTAAAACATCAATGGCTCCCTTACTTCAATTTCCTCACAGGTAAAATCTCCTATTATTTTTTCTTTCACTACTTTGGATTGCCCCCATGTACTTGGTAATTTGACTGGTGGATGCATTTTGAGTAAGAATTCATCTTCTACATCTTCTGGGTTGACACTTTCTAGTGGACCACAACTCATAGTTAAGGCTTTTGGAATTCTAGAAAGTCACAGGTTTAATCCCCAATCAATTATGTGTCACAAATCACAACTGGCCACTCAAAGTTTCAGCCATCTTTCCTGATCAACCACAGGTACAACCTTGAAATACTTGTCACTGCCTCTTCAAACTCTCATGATTGGCAATGGGCTGATTTTCAGCCCCTTCAAACGAACAGAAATCCCAGTTCCCATTATATGTTTTAGTCTCAGTGCCACAAATACATCAAAATATCAGCTGTCCATTCAGAGACTGGATTTTCTGTTCTATTTCTGGTCCCTGAAAGCTTGTGTCTTTCTTTTTAAAGCAGACATCTCTATTCAATATGCTTTAATATTTCCTATCATTGCTCTCTGCCTCCAGTAGATGAAATCTTCTGTACTACCATCTTGTCCACAATTCAACAATCCATCCTTCTTATGCACTATAAGATAGCAGCTAATCAGACTCAAGTCCTAGCCTAATAATCTGATTATTGTAAAGAGGGAAGATGGCACTCTTTGCAAAACTATATCTTCTATTGCAGGAGCCTCATAATCTACATTAGAAATAACTGAGGGCATCCATTTTTAGCAACATGTGAACCAAAGAGTCCAAAATATCCTCAAGAACACTCTTGAAACTGATGGATAAAAATTATTTTAATATTTTTATTTTTTATGATTTTTTAAAATGTGACCTTTTTTTAAATTTTAGTTGCACTAGGTCTTCGTTGGGGCATGTGGGCTATTTGTTGTGGTGCATAGGCTTTCTCTAGTTGCAGCACATGGGGGGCTTCTCTTGTTTCAGGGCACAGGCTTAGTTGCCCTGCAGCATGTGGGATCTTAGTTCCCCAACCAAGGGTCAAATCTGCATCCCCTGTATTGGAGGGTAGATTCTTAACCACTGGGCCAACGAAAGTCTCAGAAAAAAATGTTTTAATATTTTTAAAGGAATAACACAGCTAGTAAAAATGTAAGATGGCTTAAAACTAAACATTCAAAAAACTAAGATTATGGCATCTGGTCCCATCACTTCATGGCAAATAGATGGGGAAACAATGGAAACAGTGACAGACTTTATTTTCTTGGGTTCCAAAATCACTGAGGATAGTGACTGCAGTCATGAAATTAAAAGACACTTGCTCCTTGGAAGAAAAGCTATGACCAACCTTGACAGCATATTGAAAAGCAGAGATACTACTTTGCCAACAAAGGTCCATATAGTCAAAGCTATGGTTTTTTCCAGTAGTCATGTATGGGTGTGAGAGTTGGACGGTGAAGAAAGCTGAGCGCCAAAGAATTGATGCGTTTGAACTATGGTGTTGGAGAAGACTCTTGAGAGTCCCTTGGACTGCAAGGAGATCCAACCAGTCCATCCTAAAGGAGATCAGTCCTGAGTATTCATTGGAAGGACTGATGCTGAAACTGAAGTTCCAATACTTTGGCTACCTGATGTGAAGAACTGACTCATTTGAAAAGACCTTGATGCTGGAAAGGATTGAAGGCAGGAGGAGAAGAGGATAATAGAGGACAAGATGGTTGGATGGCATCACCAATTCGATGGACATGAGTTTAAGCAAGGTCCAGGAGATGGTGAAGAACAATGAAGCCTGGCGTGCTGTAGTCCATGGAGTCACAAAGAGTCAGTCACAGCTGAGTGACTGAACAACAACAAAAATGTAAGAGAAATCTTCCAAGGCCAAAAATGATGGCATATCCGAAACCCAGGCAGGAAAGTGGATGCTAAAATGAGAAGGTACATAGGGGACATCTATCATTTATGATGACCTAGAGCTTTGGTTTTAATGGCTGATTAATGAGGGAGAAAAAATAAAAGTCAGTGGTTACAAAGCCCTGAAAAAAAAATCCCAGCCTTCAAAAAAAATACCTCCAGTAGGTAATCTAACAAGCAAAAGGAAAAAAAAACTTCATAATACAAAAGGAGATGGGACCTAAATGTATCTGTCTCAGTCTTGGATCAAGGCAGAATGAAACAGAGAAGCAGGTAGGAGAAGCTGACAGTTTATTAATAGCTGAAGATATTCTCTGGTAGGTGGTTAACCTGACAAATGTAAAATTAATTTTCTGAGAGAATATACCTTATACTCATTGTTAAGTATATTCTCAGAGATGACCTTCCAGTGATTCTAAACTCATAATCCAAAATCAAAGAACACTTAACGAAATAAACTACCATAATAAAGAAAAAAATGAGAAATAATCCAAAACAAAGAAAAGGAAAATCAGTCCCTCAAATGACTGAGGTTGATGAATTATCATATATAAAATATGTTAAATAAAATTGGTATGTTTTGAGGACACAAAAGTGAGCAACATAAGTGTAGCTAATAAAAGAATATCAAAGATATGGCAACTCTAAAAGGAAACTAAAGAAAATTTCTAGGGATTAAATATATAAACATGAAAGTGAAAAATATAATGGGTTACACAATTTTAGACAGAACTGAAAATGGAAACACTAAACTAGATAAATCATCCATAAAGCTTTTGCACAGTAAAGGAAACCATACACAAAATGAAAAGACAACCCACAGAATAGGAGAAAATATTTTCAAAGAATGTGATTAACAAGGGATTAATCTCCAAAATACAAATAGCTCATGCAGCTCAATAAAAAAAAAAATCAAAAAATGGGCATAAGACCTAAACAGATATTTCTCCAAAGAAAAAATAACATGGCCAAAAAGCAAATGAAACAATGCTCAATATCACTAATTATTCAGTTCAGTTCAGTCACTCAGTCATGTCTGACTCTTTGCGACCCCATGAATTGCAGCACACCAGGCTTCCCTGTCCATCACCAACTCCTGGAGTCTACCCAAACCCATGTCCATCGAGTGGTGATGCCATCCAGCAATCTCATCCTCTGTCTTCCCCTGCTCCTCCTGCCCCCAATCCTTCCCAACATCAGGGTCTTTTCCAATGAATCAACTCTTCACATGAGGAGGCCAAAGTATTGGAGTTTCAGCTTCAACAGCAGTCCTTCCAATGAACACCCAGGACTGATCTCCTTTAGGATGGACTGGTTGGATCTCCTTGCAGTCCAAGGGACTCTCAAGAGTCTTCCCCAACACCACAGTTCAAAAGCATCAATTCTTCAGTGCTCAGCTTTCTTCACCATCCAACTTTCACATCCATACATGACCACTGGAAAAACCATAGCCTTGACTAGACAGACCTGTGTTGGCAAAGTAGTGTCTCTGCTTTTCAATATGCTGTCTAGGTTGGCCATAACTTTCCTTCCAAGGAGTAAGCGTCTTTTAATTTCATGGCTGCAATGGCTGCAATCACCATCTGCAGTGATTTTGGAGCTCAGAAAAATAAAGTCTGACAGTGTTTCCACTGTTTGCCCATCTATTTCCCATGAGGTGATGGGACTACATGCCATGATCTTAGTTTTCTGAATGTTGAGCTTTAAGCCAACTTTTTCAATCTCCTCTTTCACTTTCATCAAGAGGCTCTTTAGTTAGTCCTCACTTTCTGCCATAGGGTGGTGTCATCTGCATATCTGAGGTTATTGATATTTCTCCTGGCAATCTTGATTCCAGCTTGTGCTTCCTCCAGCCCAGCATTTCTCATGATGTACTCTGCATATAAGTTAAATAAGCAAGGTGACAATATACAGCCTTGATGTACTCCTTTTCCTATTTGGAACCAGTCTGTTGTTCCATGTCCAGTTCTAACTGTTGCTTCCTGACCTGCATACAGGTTTCTCAAGAGACAGGTCAGGTGGTCTGGATTCCCATCTCTTTCAGAATTTTCCACATTTTTTTTTGATCCACTAATTATTAGATAAATGCAAATCAAAACTATGATGAGGTATCATTTCACATGGGTCAGAATGACCATCATTCAAAAGTCTACAAATAATAAAAGCTGGAGAGGGTGTGGAGAAAGGGGAACTCTCCTATGGTTAGTGAGAATGTAAACTAGTACAACCACTATGGAGAGGAGTAGGGAGGTTCCTTAAAAAACTAAAAATAGAACTACCATATGATCCAGCAATCCCACTCCAAGGCATATGTCTGGAGAAAACTAATTCAAAAAGGTACATGCCCCTCATTGTTCACTGTAGCACTATTTACAAAAGACAAGACATGGAAGCAACCTATATGTTCATTAACTAAGGAACAAAGAAGATGTGTTACACATACACAGTGGAATGAAAGTGAAAAGTGTTGGTCCCCACTCGTCTCCATCTCTCTGTAGACTTTTAAATGATGGTCATTCTGACCCATGTGAGGTGATACCTCACTGTAGTTTTGATTTGCATTTCTCTAATAATTATAGTGTGATTTGAGCATCTTTTTATTTACTTTTTGGCCATGCTTATTTTTTCTTTGAAGAAATATCTACTTAGGTCTTATACCCATTTTTTTTATTGGGTTGTGTGTTTTTTTGGTATTGAGCTGCATGAGCTATTTGTATTTTGGAGATTAAGCCCTTGTTAATCACATGTAGCCCACCAGGTTCCTCTGTTCATGGGATTTTCCAGACAAGAATACTGGGGTGGGTAGCCATTCCCTTCTCCAGGGGATCTTTCTGACCCAGGGACTGAACCCAGGTCTCCCACATTGTAGGCAGATTCTTTACAGTCTGAGCCACAAGGAAAGTCAGTAAAGTAACAATGGAATATCACTCAGCCATTAAAAAATGAAATAATGTCATCTGCAGCAACATGGATGACCTAGAGATTACCATACTAAGTGAAGTAAATCAGATAAAGACAAATATCATATGATGTCACTTATATGTGGAATCTAAAAAGAAGACACAAATGACCTTATTTGCAAAGCAGAAACAGACACACAAACTTAGAAAACAAATTTATGGTTACCAAATGGAAAGGGGGAAGAAAGAAACTAGGAGCTTGGGATTAACATATACACATAACTATGCATAAAACAGATATTCAACAAGGATCTACTATATAACACAAGGAGCTCTACTCAATATTCTGCAATAATCTATATGGAAAAAGAATCTGAAAAAGAATGGATATAGGCATATATATGATTGAAGCATTTCCCTGTACACTGAAAAATAATACAACATTATAAGTCAGCTATACCCCAATATAAATTTTTTTAAATGTTAAAAGAAAATGGAAACATTGAGCTAGAAAAACCATCCATAAAGATAAGAAAGACTACAAAACGTTATCAGAGAGGGAGTAGTTCTACTATATGACTGTTGTAGATACGGGGAACACTGAAAGAACAGAAAGCCCCATTATTCACAGAGATAATGAATGAGAAGTTCTCCAGATGTGATAGAAAAAATTTAGTCACTCATCGTTCATTCAACATGTATTAAGTGCTTAATATGTATCAGGCACCTTCCAAACTCCAGGAATACAGTCAAGAACAAATAGTTAAAAATCACTGTATGCATGGAGTACAGTAATTTATACAAGAAATAATGGTCCCTTACATTAAAGTAACAGCAAGATATGAAATGGCACATAGTTGGATACATTCTAAAGACAGAAAACAGGATTTCTTCATGTAACAGGTGAGAGATTCTATCATAACCTGAGGGTTTGGGACGTGGGCAAAAAAAATGGAATTGTTACTTTCTGAAATTGGAAAGACTTTGAGGATAGCATCTACAGAAAAAATATGTTCAATTTTGGACATATGTCATTTGAAGTGCCTGTGACATATTCAGTGGAGATATTTACTAGGAAGTGAGCTATGGGTATCTAGATTGTAGAGGAGTGGTACAGGATAGACTTACATCAGTGTTTTGGAAGAACTGCCTATGTGCATTTTGAAATCACCAAAAATTGTGATATCAAGAAAGTGACTGAAAGTCAAGAGTAAAAAACATTTAAGGAGTGAGGGAGAGGAATCCTAGAGTTTGAAACCAAGCCAGATTGGAGAGTGGTTATACTCTGATGATGTGCAGTTCAGGAAGAATGGAGAAATGATTGGAAAACATCAATGAAGAGCAAGAAGAACATACCCTGTACCTCTAGCTTTGGATACTAGGCATGTGTGAGGAGAAAAAGCCTCCACTTGTGAAGACAACAGGGAAAAATGTGAAGACTACAGGGAAAAAAACTCAGAAGAAACAGGTTTCAGTTATTACAGAAAGTTAAAGGGAAGTTTAAGATTTTTTTCAGAGAAGTTGAAGATTTTTTTTTAGTTTTGTGATTGAGTATGATTTCCAGAGGGGCTTCCCAAGTGGCATAAGCAGTAAAGATTCTGCCTGCCAATGCAGGAGACACAGAGACAAGAGTTCAGTCCCTAAGTTGGGAAGATCCCTTGGAGAAGGAAATGGCAACCCACTCCAGTATTCTTGCCTGGAAAATTCCATGGACAGAGGGACATGATGGGCTACAGTCCAGGTGGCCACAAAGAGTCAGACACAACTGAGCACAACATGAGTTCCAGAAGGCAGTTCCAGAAGGAGAATGATATGAGGTAGTGAGAAAAGGCCATGTTCTGAGTATCTTGAGATTTTTAATCTGAGATATTAGGGATGAACAGCTTCCTACAATTAACAGGAGTTAAACGTCATGCTGAGAAGATTCTTCATGACTTTAGCACAGAAGAAAGGGAAAAGAAGTGTATTTGCAAGAATATACATAGTTCGGGAACACAGTCTAGTGTCCTCATTCAGGAAGCACAACAACTTTTAAGATTGATAAATTTTTAAAAATACACATTTAGACAGATTATTGTAAGCCCACAAAATACCATTCAAAGAGTATTTTTATAGGCAGAAAGAAAAGACAACTACAATAAAAAAACAATCAACCGACTTCTCAGAAACAATGGAAGAGAGTAAACAGTGGAATAATAGCAGTATTGCTAGAAAACAAGTATTTTGACCTGGAATTCTTTGTTTAATAAACCCATTTTTCCAAAAATTATCATAAACAAATATTTTGTCTACCAAAATCTTATTATGAAAATATACTAATGTAATTAGTATTCTATTATTATGTGTTAAATGTCTTGCATCAAACAATGTATTAAAAGTATTTATTATGTGAAATTCCTTCTGGTTAGACAATTAAATCAATGCAACAAAAGAAATCAAAAACATATCCACACGTAAACAAAGACGTATGTAACCCAATAAATGATTGACTTCAAAGGAAAGAACTTTTTCTGGGGGGCCACACTGCACAGTTTGTGAGCTCTTAGTTTCCTGACCAGGGATCAGACCCATGTCCCCTGCAATGGAAACATGGAGTCTTTTTTTTTAATTGGAGGATAATTACTTTACAATATTGTGATGGTTTTTGCCATACATCAACATAAATTGGCCATAGATATACATGTCCCCTCCTTCTTGACTCCCCTCCCACCTTCTTCTACCTCATTCCTCTACGTAGTCACAGAGCACCAGATTTGAGCTCCCAGTATCATATATCAAACTACCACTGGCTATCTATTTTATGTATGGTAATGTATATGGGAAACAGGGTCTTACTGCTGGACCACCAGGAAAATCTCAGGAAAGAACCTGCCAATGAAAGCACCGGGTTGACCTGTTTTGCACAATGAGGAAAAAACTGAAATTGAATCATTGTCTTATCCATAGAGAACAGTATTTTCCAAATCTGAATTAGGATAAGGAGTTTAAATTTTGAAAAGTAAAGATTTAAATACTTTGAAGATACAAAAATTATCTTGGAATAGGGAGTATTTCCTAAACAATACACAAAATTTACAAAGCATAAAGAACAAAACTAATATATCTGAAACTATATTAAAGAAAATCTGTTTATCAAAAGGCACTATAAAGAATGTGAATACAAACAAGCCAAAAAATGAGAAAAGATTATATCAACACACATAAATAAAAAAAAGAAGTCCCCCCTCAAAAAAAGTCCCAGAACTCAGTAACACCCAAAAAATGGGCAAAAGATATAAACACATAGTACACAGATGTTACATGACAGACCAATACGTATATGAAAACATGATCAACCTTATAAGTAATCAGAGAAAGTGAAAGTGAGAGTTGCTCAGTCCTGTCCAACTCTTTGCAACCCCATTGACTATAGTCCACCAGGCTCTTCTGTCCATGGAATTCTCCAGGCAAGAATACTAGAGTGGGTAGCCATTGCCCTCTCCAGGGGATCTTCCCAACACAGGGATCAAACCAAGGTCTCCCGCACTGCAGGCACAGAAGGGGGAAAAATGGAAGCAGTAACAGATTTTCTCTTTTGGGGCTCTAACCTCACCGCAGACGGTGACTAAAGCCATGAAATTAGCTTCCTTTTTGAAAGGAAATCTATGACCAACCTAGATAGTGTATTAAAAAGCAAAGACATCACTTTGCCAGCAAAGGTCCATATAGTCAAAGCTATGGTATTTTCAGTAGTCATGGACAGATGTGAGAGTCAAACCATAAGGAAGACTGAGCGCTAAAAAATTGATGCTTCAAAATTGTTGTGCAAGAGAAAATACTTGAGGGTTTCTTGGACTGCAAGGAGATCAAACCAGTCCATCCTAAAGGAAATCAACCCTGAATATTCAATGGAAGAACTGATGCTGAAGTTGAAGCTCCAATACTTTGTTTCCTTGATGTGAAGAGCCGACTCATTTGAAAAGACCCAGATGCTTGGAAAGATTGAAGGCAGAAGGAGAAGACCGTAGCAGAGGATGAAATGGTTGGATTGCATCACTGACTCAAAGGACATGAGTTTGAGCAACTCTGGGAGACAGTGAGGGAAAGGGAGGACTGGTGTGCTGCAATCCACGGGGTCACAAAGAGTCAAACACAACATAGCAACTGAACAATAACATAAAGGGAAAGAATCTGAAAAGGAATACACACAAACAACTGAGTCATTATGTTATACAACTGAAATACAATATTGTAAATCAACTATAATTCAATTTTAAAAAAACATGATATAAACACATACATACATATATATGGAATATCATTCAGCCATTAAGAAAGAAATTCTTCCATTTGTGACATGGAAGGATTTTGAGGTCATTATGATAATTGAAATAAGTCAGATGAAGACAAATACTGTATGATTGTACTTGTATGCTGAATCTAAGAAAATAAAATAATAGTAACCCAGATACACAGAGAAGGTTGGTGATTGCCAGAGGTAGGCAAGCAGGGAAGGGTTTTTGGAAAGAGACATCCAAAGGAACAAACTTCTGTTGTGGTTTTTGTTCAGCCACTCAGTCATTTCTGACTCTTTGTGACCCCATGGACTGTAGCACACCAGTCTTCCTGGTCCTTCACCACCTCCCAGAGCTTGCTCAAACTCATGTCCATTGACTTGGTGATACCATCCAACCATCTCATCCTCCATCATCCCCTTCTCCTCCTTCCTTCAGTCTTTCTCAGCATCAGGGTCTTTTCCAATGAGGTGGCTCTTTGCATCAGGTGGCCAAAGTATTGCACCTTCAGCCTCATCATCAGTCCCTCCAATGAATATTCAAGATTGATTTCCTTTAGGATTGACTGACTGGTTTGATCTCCTTGCTGTCCAAGGGACTCTCAAGAGTCTTCTCCAACACCATGGTTCAAAAGCATCAGTTCTTTGGTGCTCAGCCTTCTTTATGGTCCAACTCTCACATCTGTACATGACTACTGGAAAAACCATAGCTTTGACTATATGGACCTTTGTTGGCAAAGTAACATCTACTTTTTAATATGCTGCTTAGATTTGTTATAGCTTTTCTTCCAAAGAGCAAGTGTCTTTTAATTTCATGGCTACAGTCACCATCTGCAGTGATTTTGCAGACCAAGAAAAGAAAGTCTGTCACTGTTTCCATTCTTTCCCCATCTATTTGCTATGAAGTGATGAGACCAGATGCCATGATCTTAGTTTTTTTAATGTTGAGTTTTAAGCATCAGAAAGCTTCCACAAGCCTCTTATCTTCATCCATCACAGGGCAGACAGAATGAAAACCACAATCAGAGAAAACTAACCAAACTGATCACATGGATCACAGCCTTGTCTAACTCAGTGAAACTATGAGCCATGCTACATAGGGCCACCCGAAATGGATGGGTCATGGTGGAGAGTTCTGACAAAACATGGTCCACTAGAGAAGAGAATGGCAAACCACTTCAGCATCCTTACCTTGAAAACTGCATGAACAGTATGAAAAGGCAAAAAGATGTGACACTGAAAGATGAATGCCCCAGATCAGTAGGTACCCAATATGCTACTGGAGAAGAGTGAAGAAATAGCTCCAGGAGAAATGAAGAGGCTAAGCCAAAACGGAAGCAATGCCCAGTTGTGGATGTGTCTGGTGGTGAAAGTAAAGTCCAATGCTGTAAGTATGACACTGCATAGGAACCTGGAATGTTAGGTCCATGAATCAAGGTAAATTGGAAGTGGTCAAACAGGAGATCACAAGAGAGAACATCGACATTTTAGGAATCAGTGAACTAAAATGGATGGGATCAGGTGAATTTAATTCAGATGACCATTATATATATTACTGTGGTCAAGAATCCCTTAGAAGAAACAGGAGTAGCCCTCATAGTCAACAAAAGAGACTGAATTGCACTTGGATGCAATCTCAAAAATTACAGAATGATCTAGGTTCATTTCCAAGGCAAACCATTCAATATCACAGTAATCCAAGTCTATGCCCCAACCACTAACGCTGAAGAAGCTGAAGTTGAATGGTTCTATGAAGACCTACAAGATCTTCTAGAACTAACACCAAAAAAGGTGTCCTTTTCACCATAGGTGACGGGAATGCAAAAGTAGGAAGTCAAGAGATACCTGGTGTAACAGGCAAGTTTGGCCTTAGAGTACAAAATGAAGCAGGGTGAAGGCTAACAGAGTTTTGCCAAGAGAACACACTGGTGGTAGCAAACACCCTCTTCCAACAACAAAAGAGACTCTACACATGGACATCATCAGATGGTCAATGCCAAAATCAGATTGATTATATTCTTTGCAGCCAAAGTTGGGAAAGCTCTATACACTCAGCAAAAACAAGACAGGGAGCTGACTGTGGCTTAGATCATGAACTCCTTATTGCCACATTCAGACTTAAATTGAACAAAGTAGGGAAAACCACCAGGCCATTCAGGTATGACCTAAGTCAAATCCCTTATGATTATACAGAGGAAGTGATAAATAGATTCAAGGCATTAGACCTGATAGAGTGCCAAGAGAACTATGGTCAGAGGTTTGTGACACTGTACAGGAGGCGGTGATCAAAACCATCCCCAATAAAAAGAAATGCAGAAAGGCAAAATGGTTGTCTGAGGACAACCAGCTTACAAATAGCTGAGAAAAGAAGAGAAGCAAAAGGCAAAGGAGAAAAGGAAAAATATACCCATGTGAAGGTAGACTTCCAAAGAATAGCAAGGAGAGATAATAAAGCCTTCCAAAGTGAACAAATTTCTAGTTATACAATAAATAAGTCCTGGGGATGTGGTGTAAAGCATGATGACTATAGTTAAAAATACTGTGTTATATATTTGAAAGTTGTTAAGAAGTAGCTCAAAAGTTCTCAGCACAAGAAAAAAAATGTGTAACCCTGTGTAGTGACAGATGTTAATTAGACTTATTGTAATAATCATTTTTTAGTATATCCATATATTAAATAATGTTGCACACATACACAGAAAAGGATATAAAATGAACAAATAAAGTATTTGTTTTATTTTTAATTTTTTCTTCCAGTTTTATTGAAATATAATGACACAGCACTGTACAGATTTAAGGTATACAGCATTATGGTTTGACTTACATACATCATGAAATGACTGACTCAATAAGTCTGGTGAACATCTATCATCTTACACACAAAATTATAGAAAAAGACAAATCAGTTTTTGTTGTGGTAAGAATTCTTAAAATTTCTTCTTTTAACAACTTTCATATATAACAACATAATTGCATTAATCATGCTATACATTATATTTCTAGTACTGATTTGTCTTATAACTGAAAGCTTGTCCTTTTGACCACCTTCATCCAAATACCTCTCCCTGCACCCCCTACTTCTGAAGTGAAACGTGAAAGTGTTAGTGGCTCAGTGGTATACAACTCTTTGCGACTCCATGGACTATCACCCACCAGGCTCCTCTGTCCAAGGGACTTCCCAGGCAAGAATCCTGGAGTAGCCATTCCTTTCACCAGGAGATCTTCCCCACCCAGTGATCAAACCTGGGTCTCCCACACTTTGGGCAGATTCTTTACTGTCTGAGCGTACTTCTGATAACCACAAATCTGATCTCTTTTTCTATGAGTTTGTTTTTGGAAGTGTTACTGACCTATAACACTATTTTAGTTCCTGGTGCACATCATAGTGACATTTCTATACATTTCAAAAATGATGACCATGATAAGTCTAGTTACCATCTGTCCCCATACAAAGATACTACATTATTAATGACTATATTCCCCATACTGTACATTTCATCTGTGTTACATTTATTTGTTAACTGGAAGTTTGTACCTCTTAATTTCCCTTACTTGTTTCACTCATCTCTCCACACTCCTCCCCTCTAACAACCACTTCTTTGACCTCTGTATCTATAACTCTGTTTTGTTATTTTGTTTGATTTTTTAGATTCTACATATAAGTGAAATCACACAATATTTGTATCTTTCTTTGTCTTATTCCACTTAGTAAAATATCCTCTAGGTCTATCCATGTTGTAGCAACTGACAAGATTTAATTCTTTTTATGGCTGAGTAATATTTCAATAAATTACAGAAATGGTATGAACCTAATAGAAGCAGAAGATATTAAGAAGAGATGGCAAGAATACACAGAACTATACAAAAAAGATCTTCATAACTCAGATAATCACGATGGCATGATCACTCACCTAGAGCCAGACATACTAGAATGCAAAGTCAAGTGGCCCTTAAGAAGCATCACTATGAACAAAGCTAGAGGAGTTGATGGAATTCAAGTTGAGCTATTTCAAATCCTAAAAGATAATGCTGTGAAAGTGCTGCATTCAATATGCCAGCAAATTTGAAAAACTCAGCAGTGGCCACGGGACTGGAAAAGGTCAGTTTTCATTCCAATTCTAAAGAGAGGCAATATCAAAGAATGCTCAAACTAGTGCACAATTGCACTCATCTCACATACTAGCAAAGTAATGCTCAAAATTCTTCAAGCCAGGTTTCAACAGTACGTGAACTGCAAACTTCCAGATGTTCAAGCAGGATCTAGAAAAGAGAGAGATACCAGAGATCAAATTGCCAACATCCGTTGGGTCATGAAAAACGCAAGAGAGTTCCAGAAAAACATCTACTTCTGCTTTATTGACTATGCCAAATCCTTTGACTGTGTGGATCACAACAAATTATGGAAAATTCTTAAAGAGATGGGAATACCAGACCACTTGACCTGCCTCCTGAGAAATCTGTATGCAGGTCAAGAAGCTACAGTTAGAACTGGACATGGAACAACAGACTGGTTCCAAATACGGAAAGGAGTATGTCAAGGCTGTATACTGTCACCCTGCATACTTAACTTATATGCAGAGTACATCATGAGAAACTCTGGGCTGGAAAAAGCACAAGCTGGAATCAAGATTGCTGGGAAAAATATCAATAACCTCAGATATGCAGATGACTCTACCCTTATGGCAGAAAGTGAGGACTAACTAAAGAGCCTCTTGATGAAAGTGAAAGAGAGTGAAAAAGCTGGCTTAAAGCTCAACATTCAGAAAACTAAGATCATGGCATCCGGTCCAATCACTTCATGGCAAATAGATGGGGAAAAGATGGAAGCAGTGAGAGGCTTTATCTTTTTGGACTCCAAAATCACTGCAGATGGTGACTGCAGCCATGAAATTAAGACACTTTCTCCTTGGAAGGAAAGTTATGACCAACATAGACAGCATATTAAAAAGCAGAGATATTACTTTGCCAACAAAGGTCCATCTAGTCAAGGCTATGGTTCTTCCAGTAGTCATGTATGGATGTGAGAGCTGGACCATAAAGAAGGCTGAGTGCTGAAGAACTGATGCTTTTGAACTGTGATGTTGGAGAAGACCCTTGAGAGTCTCTTTGACTGCAAGGAGATCCAACCAGTCCATCCTAAAGGCTATCAGTCCTGGGTGTTCATTGGCAGGACTGATGTTGAAGCTGAAACTCCAATACTTTGGCCACCTGATGCAAAGAGCCAACTCCTTAGAAAAGACCCTGATGCTGGGAAAGATTGAAGGCGGGAGGAGAAGGAGACGACAGAGGATGAGATGGTTGGATGGCATCACTGACACAATGGGCATGAGTTTGAGTAGGCTCCGGGAGTTGGGGATGCACAGGGAGGCCTGGCATGCTGCAGTCCATGGGGTTGCAAAGACTAAGACACGACTGAGGGACTGAACTGAACTGAATATTCCATCATATATATATATATATACACATACATGCATGCACACACACATACACACAGATCTTTATCCACTCATCTACCGATGGACACTTAGGTTGCTTCCATATCTTGGCTATTGTGTATAATGCTTCAATGAACATACAGGTGTATATATCTCTTTTCAAACTAGTGTTGTTATTTACTTTGGGGGGGAAAACAGAAGTGAAATTGCTGGACGGTATGATAGTTTCATTTTTAAATTTTTTAGGAACTACCATACTGTTTTTCCATAGTAGCTGCACCAATGTTTATTCCCACCAACAGTGCATGAAGATTCCCCTCACTCCACATTCTTACCATTGATCTACATGTCTGTTGTTATGCCAGTACCACATTGTTTCAACTACTGTTGCTTTGTAGTATAGTTTGAAATCAGGGTGTATGATGCTTACTTTGTTCTTCTTTTTCAAGACTGTTTTGGCTTTTCAGGGTCTTTTGTGTTTCCATACAAATTTTAGAATTATTTGTTCTGGTTCTGTGAAAATTGCCATGGGTAGGATAATAAGGATTGCATTAAGTCTGTAAATTGCCTCGGCTATATGGACATTTTAACAACATTAATTCTTCTAATCCATGACATTATTATATCTTTCCATTTGTTTCTGTCATCTTCACTTTCTTTCTTTGACTGTCTTTTCTTTAAATGTCTTTATAGTCTCCCAAGTACAAGTCTTTAACCTCCTTGATTAGATTTATGTTTAAACAGCTTTTGATGCAACTGTAAATGGGATGCTTTTCTTAATTTCTCTTTCTGATAGTTCACTGTTAATGTATAGAAATGCAACAGACATCTTTTAAAATTCATTTTATTGAAGTATAGTTTATTTACAATGCTATGTTAACTTCTGCTGGTAACACAGTTCAGCAAATTCAGTTTTATATATATATATATATATATATATATAACTGGAAAACAGTATGGTAGCTCCCCAAAAAATTAAAAATGAAATTATCATACAATCTAGCAATTTCACTTCTGGCTTTTTTCCCCAAAGTAAAGATATATATATATCCATAAGTGTCTGTATCTATCTATCTACCTATACGCATAACTGAATCACTGTGCTGTGATTATATACATATGTGCTTTATATATGTGTGTGTATATATAATTGAATCATTGTTTATATATATAAATATATCCTTATGTTTATATCACATATAAATATATATTCACATCTATATACAAGATGTATATACATCTATATACAAGTAATCATATATATGGCTTTCATGGTGACTCAGCAGTAAAGAATCCCCTGCAGTACAGCAGCTTCAGGAGACATGGATTTGATCCCTGGGTGGGGAAGATTCCTTGGAGGAGGGCATGGGAACCCAGTTTAGTATTCTTGCCTGGAGAATCCCATGGATAGAGTAGCTTGGCAGGCTATAGTCCATAGGGTCACAAAGAGTCAGACATGACTGAAGCAACTTAGCACACACATACAATCATGTATAGATTCATATTTTTATATATTCATATATATGTACATTCTTTAGGTGATGGTGTCATTGTTCAGTCCCTCAGTTACATCTGACCCTTTGCGACCCCATGTGATACAGCATACCAGTCATCCCTGTCCTTCACCATCTCCCAGAGCTTGCTCAAACTCATGTCCACTGAGTCAGTGATGCCATCCAACCATCTCATCCTCTGTCGTCCCCTTCTCCTCCTGCCTTCAATCCTTCCCAACATCAGGGTCTTTTCTAAGGAGTTGGCTCTTTGCATCAGGTGGCCAAAGTACTGGAGCTTCAGCTTCAGCATCAGTTCTTCCAATGAATATTCAGGACTGATTTTCTTTAGGATTGACTGGTTTGATCTCTTTGGAGTCCAAGGAACTCTCAAGAGTCTTCTCCAACACCAATTCAAAAGCATCAATTTTTTGGCACTCAGCCTTCTTTATGGTCCAACTCTCACATCCATACATGACTACTGGAAAAACCATAGCTTTGACCAGATGAACCTTTGTTGGCAAAGTAATGTCTCTGCTTTTTAATACACTGTCTAGGCTGGTCATAGCTTTTCTTCCAAGGAGCAAGCATCTTTTAATTTCACAGCTGCAGTCACCACCTGTGGTGATTTGGGAGCCCAAAAAAATAAAGTCTGTCGCTGTTGCCATTGTTTCCCATCTGTTTGCCATGAAGTGATGGAAGCAAATGCCATGATCTTTGTTTTTTGAAGGTTGAGTTTTAAACCAGTTTTTTCACTCTTCTCTTAGTTTCTCTTTGCCTTCTGCCATAAGGGTGGTGTCATCTGCATATCTGAGGTTGTTGATATTTCTCTCTGCAATCTTGATTCTGGCTTGTGCTTCATTAAGCCTGGCATTTCATATGATGTACTCTGCATATAAGTTAAATAAGCAGGGTGACAAAATACAGCCTTGACAAACTCTTTTCCTAATTTGGAACCAGTCCATTGTTCCATGTCCAGTTCTAACTGCTGCTTCTGTTGTGGGTTATTTGAGGTTTTTCTTGTTCCTTGAGGTAGGTATATCACTATAAACTTCCTTATTGTAAGTCTTTGCTTTTGCTATGTCCCATAGATTCTGGATTTTTGTGCTTTCATTTTCATCTTTTCATTTGTTTCCAGGTAGCTTTTTGCTTCCTCTTAGATTTTTTTTACGTTAATCCAACATTTTTAACCCTTTTGGGTGGGATTTTTTTCTCTCCATGTTAAATTATAATCTAAAGATAGTTCTTTTGAAACACTAGATCATGATTTAGTTTCTTTACTCTAAATAATAATGTCATGTTATATATAGAATTACATAACTCTCTATAAAATGTTGTAGTTTGAGGTTACCACATCTCTTTGTGCTAGTTGTTGAGAAAGAAAACAGACTCATCAAATTTGTTCTTTTAAAAAAGAATTATTTTCTGACTTGTTTTCCTTTGGCCAGAGTGAGGGAGCAGTAAGGACAATGTGACTGGGCAGGGGCAGGGAATGGAGACACTGTAGGATAGGATAACCATGCTATGGAGAAGCTGACAATCAGGACTATAGTAGCACACAGTCAATGCCAACAATGAAGAAAGAATATTGCGCTGGATGGACAATCCTGTTGGGACTTTTAGTTCTGACGTCAGTCATAAGTACTTGTCTCCAAAACTCTTATGTGCCAAGAATCTATAGTACTTCATTTCCACTAAGGAGGCTTTCTGAGCATGACAATTACACACACACAACACTGTTAAAAATAATGTATTTTTTTAAATAAATAAATAAAATAATGTATTTTTAAAAGGACTCTACAGTCCATTTTATGGCCTTCTTCAAATTAGTTTAGGTTTTTAAATCTAAGAGCATATAACAGTTAAGAAGGATTTAACTCTTTTAAATTGTTGTGACCTTTATCTTACCTACTTTTGTTCTTCTTTAAGAATAATTTGCTTCAGGGAGAAAAATATATAGGTTTTTCTGACCTGGGGAAATGCAAGAGGATGGGAATAGAAATGCAAAGCAAGGTTTCTATCTTTTAAAAAATAATTTGGCCCCACCCCACAGCATGTGGGATCTTAGATCCCACATGAGAGATCAAACCCTCACCCCCTGCAATGGAAGTGTGGAGTCTTAACCACTGGACTGCCAAGGAAGTCCCTCTATCTAAAATTGTTTAATTGAAAAAGTACTCTAAATGATTTTCTTATCAAGCAAATAGTCTTAGAAAAATGTGGCAAGCTTCACAAAAGTTCATTGTTTCATTGAGGGGTATGGGAAGGAACGGACAAGGAAATGGCAACCCACTCCAGTATTCTTGCCTGGGAAATCCCATGGACAGAGAAGCCTGGTGGGCTACACTCCATGAGGTCACTAAAGAGTCAGACATGACTTAGCAGCTACACAACAAACAACGGAGAAGCAAACTCCATTTTGTAGGAAAAAAGAAAAAGACGGCTTTAGAGAATTCTAATTCAAAGAAAAAATAAAGGATATTTTATGTTATGTGAATTATATTTCAATAAAGCCATTTTAATGTAAATTATATCATCTTACTCTCCAGCTTATAAATAATCGTTTCTTGGTTTTTAGATTAAAAATCAAATTCCTTACCAAAAAAACAAAAAAGGAGGTGGGGAGAAAAGATGAATCCATAAACTCAGATTTTAGTCCAAGCTGCTCAACTAACAGATCAAGGGTCACTCAGGGTCTCTATGCTCAGATTCCCCTGCTCCAACGGGACATTTTATGAGTATGTGCTTCTCCAGTAGGCTCATCTGCTGGTGGGTGGATGTGTTCAAAGAATACAGCCAGGGTATCATTTGTCACCCTGTTTCCCTGAGACCTGGTTCTAACATGAATTCTATTCTGAGCTGGGGTCCTTTTAAATTCACTCATTAAGCTGAGGCTGTCAGAGGCTCAAAGCCCTGCAGGCTAAGCCTATATGGAGACCACTGAAAACACGGCCAGTGATTGAGCCATCAGCTCCTGCCATGCTCTTTAGAAAGGAAGGGCCTTGGGACACTTCCTGGAGTTTTCTCCCTTTTCCCACAAAGAATCCAGGACATATTGCTTATCAACCTGTGGTCCACTAATTCCACTCCCATCTTTCCATCAAAATCAGGTAGGACAGAAAAGACTCACTTTTTCAGAGGCCTTGTCAAAGAGCTCACTTTGACTCTGAAACAATACAAGGAACTAGCCATCATGTTTCCTTGAGCTGCATGACTCTGTGCAAATCCCTCCCCCATACAGACCTCACTATTCCCATCTGTCAAATGGGCAGGTATCAGACTAGATTTCCAAGGGCTTCTCTTAGTTCTATTCCTTGAGGCTAAAGCTGGGAAACATCCATGAAAGGCCAGAGTAGAGGCTGAAGAACACATGGGAAAGAGTGAGCAAATGGGGTAAGATAAGGAGAAAGAAGAGCAACACACCCTCACAAATTCCTTCCCAGTCTGACTCTCCCAGGAAGCCCTCCCTGAACCCCACCCGCATGGCCTTCTTTCAGACTTCCCTTTAGCCCTCAGCCCGGGCCGAGAGCAAGGCCTTGTCCCGGGGTTAAGGGCATGTGGTGAACTGAAGAAGCAAACTTCTGAGAGAATCTGTGAACAAAAGTGAGCTGCCTCCCCTGTAGTGCCAGCAGGTGCTGGGAAAGCTCCGTGGAATCATGCTGACATGGTGTGTGAATCAAAGATGTGTGAGTACATAAGCCAGTGAGTTGGTGAAAGAAGGACCAGGACGAGGCAGCTGCACCCCCAGAAGGGGGCTTGGGAAGGCACAGACCAGCTGGTTAGCTCTAGGGGTAACACCAGGGGCTGAGGTCCACAAGCAGTTTTCAGAAATGGAGTTTTGAACACACACTAAATGCCCCTGATGCCTGAGTCAGGAGCTGAGGTTTGGAGGGAATCAGGAAGAAGGTGAAAAGTCAGAGAGTGGAAGAATTTATGAAGATACTCCTGGACTGCCCAGCTCGGCACCTTGCTAACTCCTGCCCATCCTCCAACAGTCAGCTTACCAGCCTCCGACTGCCAGCACTGACTGCATTCTCCCCTTACAAACTCCCAAACCCCCAGTGCCCTCCTTCCATCATAACTTTAGCTAAATGACTATTCAGCATCTGACTGATCTCTCCACAGGGTCTACCAGTTCTTTAAGGGCAGGGATAATGCCCTGTTCATCACTGAATGGACAGCTCCAGCCCTGGACCTGGCACCGGAGAGGTACTCAGGAAATATTTGATGAACGCAAGAATGAATAGAAGAGATGGGAGCTCCCTGTGTTAGGGTCTCTGCCCTCTCACTGCCGAGGGCCTGGGTTTGATACCTGATCAGGGAACTAAGATCCCGCAAGCCACACAGCCAAAACAAAAACAAGAATAATCAAAAAAGGCAAAGAGAAAAGAATGAGTGCGAGAGATGGAGGAGGGGTGCAGGTCTGGAAGACCTCCAGAGACTAGGCAGTCCTCCCAGGGTCCCAGTGGGAGTCAGCCTGCTCAGGACAGACGGGTGAGGAGTAGCATGCAGGCTGACACTCTCTGCCACACTGTCTGTGTAGTTTAGCCCCAGATCCTTTGAGAAAGGAACCAGGCTGACAGACAGCTGTCTGGAACCACTCCGTGTATCACTGATTCTGTAGCCTGGCTTGAGGGCCGCATTGAAGGAAGCTTGGGAAATTGTTTCAACCAGCTTGCCTTGCTGGGGTCTGACATCATGCTGCCTTCTGCTGTGATTTGGTGATTAAGGAGTTTGTCTGTGGCTCACTCTCCATCATACAAGCCCAAATGAGGCACGTTCTTACTCCAGTTCACACATGGAACCAAAACATCCCAGCCCTGGTTTTACTTTCCCTAGTAAGCCCTTGTGCTTCCCTGACTCAGGGTCCTTCTGAAATCCTAGAAGTTTGTTCCCAAGAGGTGTATTCCACACACAGCCTGCAGTGGGATTACAGTAGAGATAAATAAAAGATTAGTTTCCAAGTTTCGGGACTAAATAAAGGATCAGATTCTTAGTGATTGGGAGATAAAAGGAATTTTTGGGTTTGTTCATGGATGAACCAATTCAGAAGCAGTTTGGGGCAGTGGGTGGAACCTAGAGCTCAGTTTTCCCTGGAGTTTTTCTTTTGTGGGTCTCCCTCACTACCCACCCTGGCCATCTGGTTTCACTTCTGAGACAGGCTGAGTAAGCTAGGGCAGCAGTGAGCAAAGCGAGGAGGCTGAGTAGAGCCTCTGACTGGGCTGGGTGTTGCATGAGGAATGGAGGAACACAACTGGACCTTATGCTGGATTGGGAGGGTCTTTCCGGTCCCACTGCAGCATCATGTCCAGGTAACACTTGGCTTCTCTGGAAGGCATTTTTAATGACAAGCATAACTCTCCAGAACATCACTAATAACCTATGATATCCCTCAGGCATTAGATATGCTTATGCTTATCTGTCTTGCTTGTTCATCTTTGCAACCTGACAGATTTGGTGCAGCAAGTTAGCAGGGAAAGTAGAATAAGATTCCTGGAAGCAGATTGTCTCTGCACAAATGAATATCTGAATGGGGAAGGGGCACCACATAAAATGAAATAGAGAGAAAAAGGGCAAATTGTAGGGAACTGGAATGCAAAAGTAGGAAGTGAAGAAATACCTGAAGCAACAGGCAAATTTGGCCCTGGAGTACAAAATGAAGCAGGGCAAAGGCTAACAGAGTTTTGCCAAGAGAACACACTGGTCATAGCAAAGACCCACTTCCAACAACAAATGAGACGACTCTACACATGGACATCATCAGATGGTCAATACCGAAATCAGATTGATTATATTCTTTGTAGCCAAAGGTGGAGAAGCTCTATACAGTCAGCAAAAACAAGACCGGGAGCTGGTTGTGGCTCAGATCATGAACTCCTTATTGCCAAATCTAGACTTAAATTGAAGAAAGTAGGGAAAACCACTAGACCATTCAGGTAGGACCTAAATCAAATCCCTTGTGATTATAGAGCAGAAATGAAAAATAGATTCAAGGGATCAGATCTGATAGACAGAATGCCTGAAGAACTATGAACGGAGGTTCGTGACATTGTACAGAAGGCAGTGATCAAAACCATCCCCAAGGAAAAGAAATGCAAGAAGGCTAAATGGTTGTCTGAGGAGGCCTTATCAATAGCTGTGAAAAGAAGAGAAGTGAAAGGCAAAGGAGAAAAGGAAAGATATACCCATTTGAATGCAGAGTTCCAAAGAACAGCAAGGAGAGATAAGAAAGCCTTCCTCAGTGATCAATGTAAAGAAATAGAAGAAAACAATGAAATGGGAAAGACTAGAGATCTCTTCAAGAAAATTAGAGATACTAAGGAAACATTTCATGCAAAGATGGGCACAATAAAGCACAGAAATGGTACGGACCTAACAGAAGCAGAAGATATTAAGAAGAGGTGGCAAGAATACACAGAAGAACTATACAAAAAAGATCTTCATGACCCAAATAATCATGATGGTGTGATCACTCACCTAGAGCCAGACATCCTAGAATGCAAAGTCAAGTGGGTCTTAGGAAGCATCACTCTGAACAAAGCTAGTGGAGTTGATGGAATTCAAGTGGAGCTATTTAAAATCCTAAAAGATAATGCTGTGAAAGTGCTACGCTCAATATGCAAGCAAATTTGAAAAACTCAGCAGTGGCCACAGGACTGGAAAAGGTCAGTTTTCATTCCAATTCCAAAGAAAGGCAATGCCAAAGAATGCTCAAACTACTGCACAATTGCACTCATCCCACACACTAGCAAAGTAATGCTCAAAATTCTCCAAGCCAGGCTTCAACAGTACGTGAACTGCAAACTTCCAGACATTCAAGCTGGATTTAGAAAAGGCAGAGGAACCAAAGACCAAATTGCCAACATCCACTGGATCACTGAAAAAGCAAGAGAGTTCCAGAAAAACATCTACTTCTGCTTTATTGACTATGCCAAAGCTTTTGACTGTGTGGATCACAATAAACTGTGGAAAATTCTTTAAGGGATGGAAATACCAGACCACCTGACCTGCATCCTGAGAAATCTGTATGCAGATCAAGAAGCTACAGTTAGAACTGGACATGGAACAGACTGGTTCCAAACAGGGAAAGGAGTACATCAAGGCTGTATACTCTCACCCTGCTTATTTAACTTATGTGAAGAATCAGTCCAATTCAGTTCAGTGGCTCAGTCATGTCTGACTCTTTGTGACCCCATGAATCACAGCACGCCAGGCCTTCCTGTCCATCACCAGCTCCTAGAGTCTACCCAAATCTATGTCCATCGAGTCGGTGATGCCATCCAGCCATCTCATCCTCTGTCTTTCCCTTCTCCTCCTGCCCCCAATCCTTCCCAGCATTAGGGTCTTTTCCAATGAGTCAACTCTTCGCATGAGGTGGCCAAAGTATTGGAGTTTCAGCTTCAACAGCAGTCCTTCCAATGATCACCCAGGACCGATCTCCCCTGATATGGACTGGTTGGATCTTCTTGCAGTCCAAGGGACTCTCAAGAGTCTTCATCAACACCACAGTTCAAAAGCATCAATTCTTCAGCACTCAGCTTTCTTCACCATCCAACTCTAACATCCATACATGACTACTGGAAAAACCATAGCCTTGACTAGATGGACCTTTGTTGGCAAAGTAGTGTCTCTGCTTTTCAATATGCTATCTAGATTGGTCATAACCTTCCTTCCAAGGAGTAAGTGTCTTTTAATTTCATGGCTGCAATCACCATCTGCAGTAATTTTGGAGCCCAGAAGAATAAAGTCAGCCACTGTTTCCACTGTTTCCCCATCTATTTGCCATGAAGTGATGGGACCAGATGCCATGATCTTAGTTTTCTGAATGTTGAGCTTTAAGCCAACTTTTTCACTCTCCTCTTTCACTTTCATCAAGAGCCTTTTTAGTTCCTCTTCACTTTCTGCCATAAGGGTAGTGTCATCTGCATATCTGAGGTTATTGATATTTCTCCTGGCAGTCTTGATTCCAGCTTGTGTTTCTTTCAACCCAGCGTTTCTCATGATGCACTCTGCGTATAAGTTAAATAAGCAGGGTGACAATATACAGCCTTGATGCACTCCTTTTTCTATTTGGAACCAGTCTGTTGTTCCATGTCCAGTTCTAACTGTTGCTTCCTGACCTGCATACAGGTTTCTCAAGAGACAGATCAGATGGTCTGGTATTCCCATCTCTTTCAGAATTTTCCACAGTTTATTGTGATCCACACAGTCAAAGGCTTTGGCATAGTCAGTAAAGCAGAAATAGATGTCTTTCCGGAGCTGTCTTGCTTTTTTGATGTTCCAGCAGATGTTGGCAATTTGGTCTTTGGTTCCTCTGCCTTTTCTAAAACAAGCTTGAACATCTGGAAGTTCACGGTTCACGTATTGCTGAAGCCTGGCTTGAATTTGTGTGGAAGCTCTGTGACTGCAAGTGGAAGCTCTGTGACTGCGCTGGTTCATGCAGAAGTGCGGCCGAGATTAGGTACCCCGCGGGCCGAGGTCAGGGGAGGAGGCCTAGAGGATATGCAGAATACATACTGGTTTTTCCAGTAGTCATGTATGGATGTGAGAGTTGGACCATAAACAAGGCTGAGCGCCTAAGAATTGATGCTTTTGTACTGGTGTTAGAGAAGATTCTTGAGAGTCCCTTGGATTGCAAGGAGAGCCAACCAGTCCATCCTAAAGGAAATCAGTCCTGAATATTCAGTGGAAGGACTGATCCTGAAGCTGAAACTCCAATACTTTGGCCACCTGATGTGAAGAACTGACTCATTGTGAAAGACCCTGATGCTGGGAAAGATTTAAGGTGGGAGGAGAAGGGGACAACAGAGGATGAGATGGTTGGATAGCATCACTGACTCAATGGACATGAGTTTGAATAAGTTCCGGGAGTTGGTGATAGGCAGGGAAGCCTGGCGTAATGCAGTCCATGGGGTTGCAAAGAGTTGGACACGACTGAGTGACTGAACTGAATTGAACTGAACTGAACTGAAAAAGCACTTGCCCTGTGCCATGCTGTGTCCTGACAATCACTAGCTGTTGTTCAGAACTCTGAATCTGGGAGATCACAGGAAAAACAAGGATGTATCCACAAAATTTTATTTATAAAGACAAGGGAGTCCAGCATGACCTCCATGTTCCAATGGCTAAAGGTACCAAGATCTCCTGTTTCAAAGCATGAGAGTTCAGTTGCCTGAGAACTTAATGACTGTAGGACAAACAATTCCCCATTGGCTTGAAATAACTAAAGGTTGCTCTGGATGGATTTATGTTAACAGGATACATCTAGAGTGGTAATAGTGGTAGTTGTTGTCTTTGTTTAGTCGCTAAGTCATGTCCAACTCTGTGACCCATGGACTATAGCTTGTCAGGCTCCTCTACTCATGATATTTCCCAGTCAGGAATACTGGAATGGGCTGGCATTTCCGTCTTCAGGGAATCTTCCTGACCCAGGGATCAAACTCACATCTCTTGTATTGACAGGCTGATTCTTTACCACTGAACCACCAGGGAAGCCCTGTAGTAGCAGCAGTAGTAGCCATGGTGGTGGTGGCATAGTAAAGAAAGATGAGTGTCATTTTGTGTGAATTTATTAGGCACAGTTGTAAGTGCATTTCATGTATTAACTTATCTAACCCTTATAAGAAGCACATGAAGTTAGCAGATCTTGTTGACTGTGGGAAGAAGACCCTGAGAGGAAGAGGAAAGGACCATAATGTTTTAACTGGATTTACTTTGAATCTTTAAGAAGAGCTCAAGGACATCCCTGTTGGTCCAGTGCTTAAGAATCCACCTTGCAGTGCAGGGGACATGGGTTTGATCCCTGCTTGGCAAGCTAATATGCCATATGCCACAGAGTAGCTAAGCCTGCATGCCACAACTAGAGTCCATGCACACGAAGGTCCCATGTGACACAACGAAGATCCTGCATGCCACAACTAAGACCCAAAGCAATCAAATCAGGAAGGGTTTTAAAAAAGAAGAGCTCAAAAATCCTACTATCTCTTTATAATTCATGAATTTGGCCTGAATGATGATTATGACAGGGATGAACTGTGACTGTGAAGTAAAGTAGGATGACCCAAAGATAAGTCATAACCAATCATCTACTTGCAAGCTTCATTATCATACCCCAAAACATCAGGATAAAACATTGTAATTTCCATCTAATACATGAATGTTTGCAAATATCTCTATGTTTAGCAACATGCAGAGAAAAATTCCAAACATTTGACTGTTTTTCACTTTCCACTCAGTTGTTTTAGGAACCATGTAGTGTCTCTTTCTCTCTCTCTCTCTCTCTCTCTCTCTCTCTCTCTCTCACACACACACACACACACACACACACACACACACACACACACCCACCCCACACACACACACCACCACCACCACCACCACCACCACTATCTCAACCACAGTATCCTGCATGAGCCCCATCCAACCTGACTCCTGGTTGCCCTTTCTCAAGGATCCTGGCCTGAGGTTTATGGAAGGAGCTGGGCAAAGTGACTTAGAATCTGCACGAGGATAATTGGTGATGAGCAGCCTTGGCAACCTAGACTCCCCCAACATTCCCATTATACTTGAGATGAAAGGGGAAATGCTCCTGACATGGCTGCTTTCTACATGGGCCTCACAGGTCAGAGCATTGAAACCTAAGAGCATCAACCAGATGAGGACTGGGCCTCTAATTTCTTGTTGTTGTTCAGTCATTCAGTCGTGTCCAACTCTTTGCAACCCCATGGACTGCAGCACACCAGGCTTCCCTGTCCTACACCAACTCCCAGAGCTTGCTCAAACTCAAATCCATTGAGTCAGTGATGCCATCCAACCATATTATCCTCTGTTGTCTCCTTCTTCTCCTGCCTTCAATCTTTCCTAGAATCAAGGTCTTTCCTAATGTGCTGGCTCTTTGCTTCAGGTGGCCAAGGTATTGGAGCTTCACCTTCAGCACCAGTCCTTCCAAGGAATATTCAGGACTGATTTCCTTTAGGATGAACTGGTTGGATCTCTTTTCAGTCCAAGGGACTCTCAAGAGTCTTCTCCAACACCAGTTCAAAGGCATCAATTTTTCAGCACTCAGCTTTCTTTATAGCCCAACTCTCACATTCATACATGACTACTGGAAAAACCTCAGTTTTGTCTATAGGGACCTTTGTCAGCAAAATAATGTCTGCTTTTTAATACACTGTCTAGGTTTGTCATAGCTTTCCTTCCAAGAAGTAAACGCCTTTCAATTTCATGGCTGCAGTCAACATCTGCAGTAATTTTGCAGACCAAGAAAATAAAGTCTGTCACTGTTTCCCCATCTATTGGTCATGAAGCGATGGGACCACATGCCATGACCTTCATTTTCTGAATGTTGAGTTTTAAGCCAGCTTTTGCACTCTCCTCTTTCACCTTCATCAAGAGGCTCTTAATTCCTCTTCACTTTCTGCTGTAGGGTGGTGTCATCTGCATATCTGAAGTTATTAATATTTCTCTCGGCAATCTTGATTCCAGCTTGTGTTCCATCCAGCCCGGCATTTCGCATGATGTACTCTACATATAAGTTAAATGACTAGGGTGACAAAGGAGTTAACAAAATCCATTCCCAATTTTGAACCAGTCCATTGTTCCATGTCTGGTTCTAACTGTTGCTTTTTGACCTGCATACAGGTTTCTCAAGAGGCAGGTAAAGTGGTCTGGTATTCTCTTTAAGAATTTTCCACAGTTTGTTGTGATCCACACAAAGGCTTTAGCATAGTCAATGAAGCAGAAGTAGATGTTTTTCTGGAATTCTCTTGCTTTTTCTATGATCCACTGGATGCTGGCAATTTGATCTCTGGTTTCTCTGCCTTTTCTAAATCCAGCTCGAACATATGGAAGTTCTCCATTCACATACTGTTGAAGCCTAGCTTGGAGAATTTTGAGCATTACTCTGCTAGCTAGCATAGAAACTTAAGAGGATCAAGCAGATGAGGATTGGGCCTCTCATGGTGGCAGCCAATGAGTAGAGGAGGTACCTGTCCTTCCAGATGACCCCATCACAGATGCTCCGGCTCTTGGAACTCCGAAGTGGGAACTCAACTCCTAGAGAACAACTGGCAACAAGGCAAGGCCTCTCTATTTACTCTGAACTTCTCAATTCTGGAGCTATATTTCCCAGAGTGGGGGCTAGACCACCTGCAGCAGAATTCCCAAGAAAGCTTGTTGAACCTATGGATTCCTAAGCCCCATCTCAGGTATCCTGGGTCAGCTCCCTGCACTAGGGTCGAGGAATCTGCATGTTGAAAGGGCACCATCATCAGTCTTATGCTCCATTAAGACTGAGAACCACTTCTTTTTTTTTTTTTTCGGCTGCCCTGGGTCTTCGTTGCTGCACCCAGGCTCTTTGTTGCAGGGCACAGGTTTTCTCTAGTTGCAGCACGTGGAGGCTTCTCCAGTTGTGGAGTACAGGCTCTAGAGTACACTGTCTCAGTAGCTGCAGTGTGCAGGCTCTCCAGTTGCAGCACTCAAACTTAGCTGCTCCAAGACATGTGGGAACAGGGAGTTCCCCGACCACTGGAATTCAGGATCCAATGCATCCAATGCAGGATGCATCCCTTGCATTGGAAGGCAGATTCTTAACCACCAGACTACCAGGGAAGTCCCTGGGAACCACTTATTCAGAAATGTTTTCACCAGGTTGTAGATTTGTCCATTTCTACAGGTTTCATATTTCACTCTGCTTCAGTTCAACAAAAATTCATGGAGAGCCTGCTCCAGACCAGAAGCTGTCCCAGGCACAGAGGGGGCAGCACTGGCGGGGACCCAGGTCCTGCCTTCATGGAGGCTGCAGTGATTTCAGTCTCATGACGATGCCAACAGCCATAGCATGCTAAGACTCTTTTCTTTTTTTTTTTTAAACAAATGAGAAAACAGGACTTAGAGTGTAAGCAACTTACACCACTGTTAAGTGATGTTTCTAGAGCTAAGATCCACTCCCCTCATTTCAAACCCACATTCTTTGCACTGCCCCTCAGAGCATTAAAGGCTCAGCTGGTGGAGTGAGAGCTGCAAAGACCCTTAGCAGACAACCAACTGGAATATCTAAGAGGTTTTAATTGTCATTTCAACTTGAACTAGTTGCCCCTATATGTAAGGGAAGGCTCTGCAACTATCCTAAGATCATGGCATCCAGTCATGGAAGAGCCAACTCATTAGAAAAGACCCTGATGCTGGGAAAGATTGAAGGCAGAAGAAGAAGGGGATGACAAAGGACAAGATGGTTGAATGGCATCGCTGGCTTGATGGACATGAATTTGAGTAAGCTCCAGGAGTTGGTGATGGACAGAGAAGCCTGGCATGCTGCAGTCCATGGGGTCACAGAGTCAGACAGTGCTGAGAGACTGAACAACAGTAATGGAACTACCAATACAACCAGGATCAATGAAAAAGCTGCTGCAATTGGTTAATCATGTCTACAGGGGGGTATAGAACCAGGGAGTGGCTGCATGGACTACATATGCACACTGGTCCTGTATATGCACCAACCCTCCATTCTTATGTAGGTACGTATGTATGTATTTTTGTATGTTTTTATTTTCGGTTGCACTGGGTCTTTGTTGCTGTGCACAGGCTTTCTCAAGTTGTGGTGGGGTGGCTACTCTCTAGTTGCAGTGTGCGGACTTATCATTACAGTGGCTTCTCTTGTGCAGCTCAGGCTCTAGGCACTCATGCTTCAGCAGTTGCAGCACGCAGTCTCAGTAGTTGCAGCTCCTGGGCTTAGGTGCTCTGAGGCATGTGGAATCTTCCCAGGCCGGGGATCCAACCCATGTCCTCTGCATTGGCAGGTGGATTCTCATCCACTGTACCACCAGGGAAGTCCAAGCCCTCCATTTTATAGATGAGGAAACTGAGGTCCAGAGAGAAATAAGTTATCCAGGTCTCAGGCCTGGGACTGGACTTGAACTAAGGTCTCTAAAATTATAGTCACGGGCTCTTTATACTATCCAGTGGATCAAAGCATCAGGAATCAAAGACTTTCTGGTACTGGTGCCAAGGGTCCTGTGGAGGCCAGAAGTGGGAGGAGAAGCTGAAATGGTGGGAGGTCCCAACAGGACCAGCAGGGAGGCTGCTGCTGCTGCTGCTCTTTAATCTCTCAGTCATATCCAACTCTGTATGACACCATGGACTGTAGCCCATGAGGCTTCTCCTTCCATGGGATTCTCCAAGCAAGAATACCAGAGTGGGTTGCCATTTCCTTCTCCAGGGGATCTTCCTGACCCAGGAATTCAATCCATTCCTCCTGCTTGGCAGGTGGATTCTTTACTGCTGAGCCACCTGGGAAGCCTAACTAGGGAGGCAGTCCCTCCCACTTCTGCCCTCCCAGCCAGGGAAGGAAGAAACCCACATTACTGAGTGACACACCTGTGTGAAGCACTGTGCTAACTCCATCAATCACCTCCTGTAATCCTTTCAATCACCCCATGAGGAAGCTCCAATCAAAGGAGGAAACAGAGTGGGGGGGGGACGGGTTAAGTGACTGAGCCAAGCTCACATAACCCAAACCAGGGCAGGCTCCCAGGTATTGGTGGCTCTACACCCCATCTATGACCACACAGGGGCACTTAGAGCACATGCTTTGGGTCCAAAAGACCTTATTTTGAGTCCCAACTCTACCACACGCTGGCTCCATAACTTTGGCAAGTGCCGTGACCTCTCAGTCTTTTCATCTGTCAAATGGAGAGATAGCCAGCCTTAGCTCAGAGGGTTGTTGCTATAGTATTAAAAGAAATAATATATAGGAAGCACTAAGCCATGGAATATAGTAAATGCTCATTAAACAGTAGCGCTTCCTGTTGCCCTCACCACTGCCCTGGGCATGTCACCTGAACACCTGGCACCCAGTGCTGGCCTGGATGTCTTTCTTGGAGAAGGTCTCATCTTAAGATCATCTTGTTCCTACAGCTGGAGTTAACAGCCCCACTTGCAAATGCATTCAAGTATCATATAAATCACAAGGGAGTGAGTCTGTGGAGAAGTTAGGAAGCCCACTACCCACAGACAGACACCTCAGAACAACTGCCACAAGATGGCAGCCTAAGAAGTGGCCATAAATCAGCAGAGCTCTTCCAAGTCAGGCCACACCCTGTCAGATGGGGTCTCCCCCAGCTCTGTTCACACTGACCACGGTGTGCAAGGACCTCTTTAGGGTACTTCCTGAGGTAGTCACTGCTTTCCTGACCTCACTAGGGACTATCAGGACGTCAAAGAAGGGTGTTTGGAGTTTTAACCTAAGATAGTGAAGCGTGGTGCTTCTATTTACTAAGAGTAAATAAAGGTGATGTGCTTCTTTTAGATGACTCTTTTGATAAACTTATGGTTACCATAGGAAAAAGCGGGATGGGGTGAGGGGTAAACTGGGAGACTGGGAATGACATATACACACTACTATGTATAAAACAGATAATAAGTAACTACTGTACAACAAAGGGAAATCTACGCAATACTCTGTAACGACCTATATGGAAAAAGAATCTAAAAATGAACTGACATATGTTTATGTATAACTGATTCACTTTTCTGTATACCTGAAACTAACACAACACTGTAAATTGATTACACTCCAATTTTTAAAAAAACTTAAGATATAAATAATTAAATATTTTTTTTGAATTAAAGTCCCTAATAATATACCTAAATAAAAAGTGTTACTAAAAAGCAGTAACGGAGGATGAGATGGCTGGATGGCATCACTGACTCGATGTTCACAGGTTTGGATGGACTCTGGGAGTTGGTGATGGACAGGGAGGCCTGGCGAGCTGCAGTTCACGGGGTTGCAAAGAGTCGGACACGACTGAGTGACAGAACTGAACTGAACTGAAAAAGCAGTAGTCTCCATTTTGTTTTGGAAATCAGATCCAAAGAAGTCGTGAACTTAGAAGGCCTGAGATGCACCACACACACATACACACACACACACACAATGGGTCCCAGAATGTGCCACATCTCCTCTGACCCCCTGCATCAAGGAGGAGGCACACTCTCAGCCTCATTCATTGCACAAACTTTTATTGTGTTTTATATGCATTATCTCACTGAATCCTCCTCACAAAAACTTATACATGTAAGATAACATTATTATGGTCCCCATGTTGGAGGTGAAAAAATAGGCTCAGTGATAGTAAGTAACTTGCACACAAAGTTCTCAGTCACAAGTGGTAGATCCAGAAGGCAGGCTTAGTCCATCCTACTCCAGTACTTAATTTCTAACACCTTCAAGACCAGACATCTCCTGCTGTTCAAAGAACTCCTCAGTCAGTTCAGTTGCTCAGTCGTGTCCGACTCTCTGTGACTCCATGGACTGCAGCACTTCAGGCTTCCCTCTCCATCACCAACTCCCAGAGCTTACTCAAACTCACATCAATTGAGTCGCTGATGCCATCCAACCATCTCACCCTCTGTCGTCCCCTTCTCCTCCTGCCTTCAATCTTTCCCAGCATCAGGGTCTTTCCCAATGAGTCAGTTCTTTGCATCATGTGGCCAAAGTATTAGAGTTCCAGCTTCAGGATCAGTCCTTCCAATGAATATTCAGGACTGATTTCCTTTAGGATTCACTGGTTGGATCTCCTTGCTGTCCAAGGGATTCTCAAGAGTCTCCTCCAACACCATTACAAAAACATCAATTTTGCAGTGCTCAGCTTTCTTTATAGTCCAACTCTCACATCCATATATGACTACTAGAAAAACCATAGCTTTGACTAGATGGACCTTTGTTGGCAAAGTAATGTCTCTGTTTTTTAGAATGCTGTCTAGGTTGGTCATAATTTTTCTTCCAAGGAGCAAGCATCTTTGAATTTCATGGCTGCAGTCACCATCTGTGGTGATTTTGGAGCCCCCCAAAATAAAGACTGTCACTGTTTCCACTGTTTCCCTATTTGCCATGAAGTGATTGGACCAGATGCCATGATCTTAGTTTTCTGAATGTTGAGTTTTAAGCCAACTTTTTTCCTATCCTCTTTCACTTTCATCAAGAGGCTCTTTAGTTCTTCTTCATTTTCTGCCATAAGGGTAGTGTTATTTGCATATCTTAAGCATGCATAAAGCCCTAGACAATGAAGATGGGAAGTGGAAAGATGCACAGTCTCAGACCTTGCGTGCTAAGTCACTTTAGTCGTATGGGACTTTTTGTGACCCTATGGACTGGAGCCCACCAGGCTCCTGTGTCCACGGCATTCTCCAAGCAAGAATACTGGAGTGGGTTGCTATGCCCTTCTCCAGAGGATCCTCCTGACCCAGGGATCAAACCCAGGTCTTCCACATTGTAGGTGGATTCTTTACCATCTGAGCCACCAAGGAAGCCCCTCTCTGCTCTCAAGGGCCTTCAGTCTACTGGGGGCAAGAACAACAGTCAGAATTGCCACCATGTGGGATAGTTTTCTTGGAGAAGAATCTTAGCAGAGGAAGTTCTGAAACAAAAGCTTTCACCAAAACCCCAGGGCCTAGCGCTTCTTCACATGGCCTACTTCCTCCAGTATCCCAGAAACCCGTCATTTTGGCTAGTGCTTAACTGGAATAGGCAATGGGGGAGGGCTGGGCCATGCTCTGATGACCAAGCTGTCATGATGTAACCTTGACTTGACCTTGCTGTCTACCCACAGATGTCCTGGTCTGGAGGAAACACAATCTGTCACCTTAGGCAGGAGCCAATACCAAGAATGGGGCTGGAATCATCGTGTTTACCCCTGTTAACTGCTGTCACATAGAAGCACTTTCAAAGGGCGGCTGATAAAATTGCTGTTTGACCCTCCTTTTAGCTGAAAACCAGACACCGTCAAAATAGCTTTTCTTTTTATTAGCTACATTATTGGAGAAATGGTGAGGGATTGATTTCATAATTGATTCTCCAAATAAAGATAATGTCTGTGGCGTAAATAGGGAAGAGCTGACCAAGGATGGATACACGTGTGTGAGTGTGTATGTGTGTGTGTGTGTGTATCTGCATGTCCTAATGTGCAGCTATGTCTCATCTCAGAACATGTGGTCCACTCAGACTCTGTTCATCCTCCATAGACAAGACCTCTTTGCCCCCAAACTTCATGGAGTGCAGTCAACCAGGCTGCCTGGACCCATCCCTGATTTCAGTCTGAAAAGTAGCAAGCTCTAATAGAGCAGCCATTATTTCAAGTCTCTAGAATGAATTAAAAGCTTAAAATAAAGTTATTCATTCAAGTATTCAACCAATATTCACTGAGGCCAAGGTGCAGGGGATACAAAAGTCATCAAAAAAGCTAGTTCCTGCCCCTGGATAAGCGAGTAAGGGAGGCAGACATAAAACAAATAATTCTGTAAGCAAATATAAAGTACCACTAAATTATAAATAAAAGGAATAAATTATCAGAGATGATAGTAGCTTGGCTGAAGGGGTGGCAACAGAGATGGACAAGATGGACAGGCACATAGAAGGTGAGACTAAGGTGCTGACTCTAAAGACAGTTCTCCTGTCCCTGACCTAGAACTGCAATATTCTGTGGTTTACATCTTCCTTGTCAGTCCGTTATTTATTCAGGTTATTTTAAACTCACAGAATCTTAAAGACCTGCAATCTTTAAAATCATGGAATCTGTTTTTTCGTTTGGGTTGTTTCTTTTTTTCTTGTGGGATCTTAGTTTCCTGACCAGGGATGGAACCCAGACCCTGGCAGTGAAAGCACCAACTCCTAACCACTGGACTGTCAGCGAATTCCCAAGGAATCTTGGCTTAACTGTTAAACTGTGGTCCATAGGGCCTTAGGTTTCTATGGGATACCCTGACATGCTCTGGGAATCTGAGACCTGTAGTCCCCACATTTAACCAGTGCAGTCCCACTCTCACCTATTGGGAAAATCACAAATTTTACAGACAAGAAAACTTCCAGTTCCCTGGGGGCTGAAACCTCCTCTCTTCCTAGAAGGCACATTACTTACCCGGTTCAGGGCACACTCCATCTTCCTAAGCCACGATTTTGGCAACCGCAGGGCCCTTCCTCTGCCTGGTGGGCTGCCATTAGGACCTGGGGGGCAAGTCCACCCCACAGGCCATGAGGCCCCACTGCGCTGTTTGTACTCGCTTCTCAGGTCATCCCTGTCAAGCCTGTGGTGTCAGAAAGTGCAGACCCGCACTGGCAGCCAGGTCACCCTGAGCTGTAGGGCCGCCGGCCGGGGCCCCCCTGTTTATTTTCCTTCCTGGACACACCGGTGACGCGGTGTTTGAAAAGCTCCAATGAGACTGGAATGAGAGTCCACAGGAGAATGGACAGTCACCTCACAGAGGCCTGCTGGTGATTTGGAATGTCCTTCAGGAGGCTTTTTAATAAACTTTGTTTGTGGTCTGCCTTGATGAGGAACACATTTGCCTGGGATCGGCAGGGATGTTTGGTTTCTAGGCTTCCCTTTCTTGGCCTTAGAAGTTCTTGGTGGCAGTGGCTGCCTGCAGGCCCTAGGGACTCCCCTGTGGAGGGCTGACCTGCCTCCAGCTTTGTCCCAGTAACTTTAGTCCTGCTACTCTCCTGGCCCCTGGTGTCCCTGATAAACTCCAGAGCTCAAAGTGCAGGGTCAGAAAGGTTTGAAAGTGCAACAGGAAAAAAAGGTCCCATTACCTTTTTTAAGAAGCTTCCAGGCTCAGCACTGGAATGTTTTGTTTTTTTTAATCCATCAAATAATGTCTCTTTGCCTCCTGGCTCTCCCTGTTCCCTGCTTTCCCAGCCTACATCAACTGTGAGAATTTGTTTCAATAGCTTACACACGTAACAGTTCCTGGCCAAGAATCCCCACTAGAAAGAGGAAAACATTTACAGGCCTGCTCCTCCCACTGGGTTTATCTCCCAGGCAGGAGTAGGCAACAACCGGCTGCTTTCCCAGACACCCCATGTGTGGTAAGTGCTCTGAAACTCTGTGCTGAACTGTTCTATTTGGCCAAAAAAGGGATGAGCACTCAGCCCATGTGCCCTTATGGCCTGAGATACATGCACACAGATGAACCTCCCGGAAAAGGGGTAGTCCTTATTCCCGTTGGACTCTGGGGTGCACAAAGCAAAAAGCGGTCCAGGGAAGACAGGTTTGCAGTAATTTGAGGTCAGGGGACAGGAAGAAGGCAGCAAGGCCATGCTCCTGCTCCATTCATTCAGGGTGACCTCCACACGGCCCAACGGAACAAATGCCCACACTGACTGAAACATTTGCCAAAAACAATAACAGCATGAAGTAGGGGCGACCATAAGGAGAGCTGGTAAGAAGCACACTACAGTTGACTAACAGCGAAGTCTGTGACCTGCTAGGGGTCAGGGTGGTGCCCAGGACAAGGGTTTCCTGCCGCTCTCTGGAGTCACACAAACTACCAACAGTGGATTTAAAACCCAGCTCTGCTGTGTGCCCTTGGGCAAGTTACTTAGTCTCTCGTCTTCAGCTTTCTCCTCTGTGCAATGGGGATGACAGTTCTTTCCTTAAAGAGCTGTTTTTGTTCATTTTTTTAAGTTGGCTGCTCCGGGTCTCAGTTGCGGTACGTGGGATCATCAGTCTTCATTGTGACATGCGGGATTTGTAGTTGCAGCATGCAAACTCTGTGGCATCTGGCCTGTGGCATAGGGGATCTGGTTCCCTGACCAGGGATTAATCCCAGGCCCCCTACATTGGGAGCGCAAAGTTTTAGCCACTGGACCACTAGGGAGGTCCCAAAGAGCTGTTTTTATGGTTAGAAAATAATATATGATGTATATATATATATAAATGCATAGAAAGAAAACTGAAAGGATAAATCCCAAAGTTGGGAGACAGGTAAGAGAGTGGGGAGAGAATTGAAGGTAGGAGAGGAGGGGCTTCAGCTTTCTTTCACCAGGCAGATAAAGACAGTGTGAGGGAAGAGAGAGAGAGAGAAGAAAAACTGTGATTCATTTTATAATATGCTTAGCGCATTGCACACAGTAAGTCCTTAATAAACAGTAACTCTTGGTACTCACCTTTTTCTCTGAAGTCTTAGATCCTTACATGGTAAAGGACCTGTCACCATGAAAAGTCCCCTGTAGTAGTCCCTTTGGATTCTGACCTGGGGCAGAGGAAGGAGTGGCGGTCAAAGGGCCCCTGATCCTTTCTTTATTTTGGTTCAAAACCACCAACAGGAGAGGAAGCTGAATGTGTGGACACCCCGTGGGTTACTTTCTTGTTATGAAATCTGAGCGAGAGCAGTTCCCGCCTGGCTAGAAAACGTGTGGCCTCCCTTCCGGCCTCGGCTGGAGCCCCTCTCAGGCTGTGCTCTTGCCAGACCCAGGCGGCCCCCCTCACAATACCATCCTGGAGGGGCAGCCCAGATATGCGGTACAAAAACACCCCCACAGCAGCCCATTTCATAACATCACGTGTCCAAATAAATGGAGCTGTTGACTCAGGCTAATTCGATGAGGGGCCTTTCCTAAAGAGCAATCTGTGTGAGGCTAAGAAAAACAGAATTCTTGGTGGACTTAGGCTCCTAATCCCCAGCTTCCCCAGCAGAGCCATGGCCTGGAAGAGCTGGGGGGCCTCCCAGAGATGCCCTGTGACAAGCAGGCCAGCAGGCTGCATTCTCCTTCTGCTGCCTACCTCCAGGCTTGCTCATCCCTCCAGGCTAGTTCATCCTGCCAGGGCAGGAGGATGGGGGCCTCAGTCAGGGCTGCAGTGGGGCCAGGACCCAGGCTGAGGGTTTCCCTGGGGCTGCACACCTGAGCTGTGGGCGGCTGGGGCTGGTGAAGGCGCCCCACAAGCCCCTCACTGTCACCTCACATGGGCTTACTTTAACCCCAAGAGTTGGGTACCATTCAAGCTGTGATTACCCAGGCTTACTTTCCAAGGGGAAATTAAAGGGAGAGATGGGTTTATGAGGAACCGCAGCGCCCGCCCCCCCTCACCTACACATACACACACCAGCGTACAAAAGAAAAAGGAGGAAAATAAGAGGAGATATGTTATAAGCATTTGCAAAGGGGCTGGTTTATGGGGAACCGCCGACCCCCCTCCTACACACACACACACACACACACACACACACACACACACCAGTGTACAAAAGTAAAAGGAGGAAAACAAGAGGAGATGTGTTATAAGCATCTGCAAAGGGGCTGGACCCCTGGCCAGACCCACACTATCTTGCATCCACATCTCTTCTGGGAGTGCCTGTGAGCAGGGACCCTGTTCAAGACTTCTTTCCAAGTCACCTGGGGAACAGTCAAGATCCAGGGCTTGTTGTGAGGAATGAATCTGGAAACTTGTGCCAAGGGTTTGGCCCCTTGCCTAGCCTGCAGCAAATGCTTCCTCCGTGGTCTAGCCCTGTCCATGAGTCTTATGGGGCCAGCAAAGACTGGGTTGGAGCTGTGACTCCTGCCAGAACATGGGGAGTTTATAAATAGGGTAAACGAGACAGACATTAGAAAAGGGCCTGGGACCCTCAGCTAAGAACTAGGAGAACTGGAGTTCAGAGCCTAGAGAGAGATTACAGAAAGGGCCAGAGAGGGCTTCCTAAAGGAGCTGAAATTCCCAGAGGGGCCATGAAAGGACAGGCAGGATTTGGGCCCATGGAGAGGAGAGAAGATGACATTCAAGTGCGAAAACAGCAAACACAAAGGTGGGAAACCAGGAAGGAGTCCAGCAGGAGCAGAGTGTCTGCAGGGGGCCAGTGGGAGAAGAGGTTAACATTTCAGAGGAGAGACTGGACCTCAAGTGGCCAAACAAGACCCTTGATGCCAGGATGGGGCCCAAACAGGAAGTTCCGCAGGTAAAACAGGAAGCTGCACCTTACTGACTTCCCCGTACAGCCAGCCAGGTCCCGCCCCCTTGCCTCGACTCAAGCAGTTCCCTCACCTCTTTCACCTCCTGGACTTATCCTCCCACCTGCCCTCATACACACTCAAAATTCGCCCTCCCCAGGAAGCCTTCTGTAAGGGTTTGGGAGTCAGACTGGGCTTGAGCAAGTCATTCAACTTCAACAGACCTCCTCTTTAGACTCATACTTGCTTATCTGTGAAATGGGAACAGTACTTACTTCTGTGCCTACACTGAGATGAAATTAGATAACATACGTAAAGTGCCTCATAAGTGTCTGACACATGGCAAGCAGGTTCTCAGTAAACACTTGTGGTCTGAATGGATTTCAAGCCACATAACCGCCAACATTTCCACCCTGTGAAGCCCTCCCTAATCTTTTCTTTTCTCCTCACACTTGTACTACAGGACATGGTGGGGCCTGTGGCAATCTGGCCAGCCCTGCTGTGTGTTGACTGGTTGACCAAATTGCACGGGGAAGAGGCTCTTTAGAGACAGAAGTCCTGGATCCCTTGGTGGACAGCTGACTGTAAGTCAAGCGGCTTGCCTCTCTCTGGACCACAGGGACACTATCTGTCCAGAGAAGCCAATAAACCCTTTCAGGCAGTTCCTAAGCTATGAAAAAGATCAAATGAGTTGGTGCTTCTGAGAACACTTTGAAAGCCTGAGGCCCTGTGGGACCTGCGGGACCATGTGCCAAAGTCTTACCATTTTCCCCAAACCAGATCCCGTATCTCAGATGATCAGGAACGGGTGTACGGTTAAGGGGAGCTTAAAAGGCCCCTGCTGCCCAGCTGAGAGCCGCCTCCTATCTCCCCAAGATCTCTGATGGCCCTGGCTCCACAAGAGGGTGGTAATTGGGTCCCTCTGGAAAACAGCAGAAGTGGCTTAAGGCAGCTGGAGGCAGCAGAAACCCTATCCCCTCCAGAGCCCTGACATTCTCATCAGCTCCCTTCCCACCCACCAGCCACGGCTGCCGCTTCCTGGGACCACCTGGCTTCCTGCCTGCCTCTGTTCCCATGGCTCCCTGAAGCTCCTCTCCACTGCCTTGGCTGAGGCCAGTGACTGGAGCTGCTCCAGGGCTGTCTTCACTCCAAGGTCTTGGTGGCAGCTGCCAAATGGCACAGTGACCTCCTCAACCCCAGTTCCAATGTCGCCCACTTCCTGAGGCAGGGGAACACTGAGCCCCAATCTGTAGCCCAGCCTGACCCCAGACACTGAGGTCAGCTATCACTGGCCACAAGGAGCACAAGCTGCCCATGAACAAAGCATTCCTGGCTTTGCATCAAAGATGTTCTATGATATTAGGTTGGTGCAATCTTAATTACGGTTTTGAACTGTGAATTTTAAATCATTATACCCAGGCACAAACACATGTTTATTCATCAAAATAGGAGCCATTACAATTAACATATTTTTTTACGAATAAGAAATAAACTTGTTTATTCCTATAGCATAAAAATCTGTGCTTCAGAATTTAAATAACTCTTTTGCTGGTTGTGGAAGTGTTTTCCCTGCAAAAAGTTGTCAAGATATTTGAAAAAGTGGTTGTCGGTTGGCAAGAGGTCAGGCAGATGAGGCAAAACATCCAGCCCAATTCCTTCAACTTCTGAAGTGTTGGTTGTACGATGTGGTCAGGCATTGTTGTAGCGAATAACTGGGCCCTTTCTGTTGATCAATACTGGCTGCAGGCACTGCAGTTTTCGGTGCATCTCATCGATTTGCTGAGCATATTTCTCAGATGTAATGGTTTCTCCGGGATTCAGAAAGCTGAAGTGGATCAGATGGGCAGCAGACCACCAAACAGTGATCATGACATTTTGGGGGGTGCAAGTTTGGCTTTAGGAAATGCTTTGGAGCTTCTTCTCAGCCCAATCACTGCCAGTGGTCATATAAAATCACTCTTCATTGCACATCACAATCCAGTTGAGAAATGGTTCACTGTTGTTGCACTGAATAAGAGAAGACAACACTTCAAAACGATTTTTTTTCCAGTCAGCTCATGAGGCGCCTACTTACCAAGATTTTTCACCTTTCCATTTGCTTCAAATGCCGAATGACCATAGAATGGTCAACACTGAGTTCTTTAGCAACTTCTCATGTAGTTGTAAGAGGACCAGCTTCAATGATGGCTCTCAGCTGTCACTGTCAACTTCTGATGGCTGGCCACTCCACTCCTCATCTTCAATGCTCTCATCTCCTTTGCAAAATTTCTTGAACCACCACTGTACTATTCCTTTGTTAGCAGTTCCTGGACCAAATGTGTTATTGATGTTGCTAGTCTTCTCCACTGATTTACAACCCATTTTGAACTCAAATAAGAAAATCGCTCAAATTTGCTTTCTGTCTAACACCAATTCCATAATCTAATATAAAATAAACAGCAAGTAATAAATCATTAGCAAAAAAGACATAAAGCAAGAAATGCACATTAAAATGATGTATAACATAATCACATTTATTTAGAATGTATTCCAATATTGAATGGCAAATTTCAACAATGCAAAAACTATTGATTACTTTTGCACCAACCTAATAGTTTCCAGGGCTCACGCATACATGCTAAGTTGCTTTAGTCATGTCCAACTCTTTGCAACCCTATGGACTGTAACCTGCCAGGCTCCTCTCTCCACAGGATTCTCCGAGCAAGAATACTGGAGTGGGTTGCCATGCCCTCCTCCTCCAGGGGATCTTCCCAACCCAGGAATTGAATCTGCGTCTTTTACGTCTCCTGAATTGGCAGGCAGGTTCTTTACCACTAACGCCACCTGGGAAGCCCTTCCAGGCCTCAAGCACCAGCTATTTACCTAGCACTTTCCATGTCCCTTCAACAGCTCCAAGAGGCAGTATTATTACACCCATTTTTCAGAAGGGAGAACTTCAGCTTGGAGAGGTTAAGTAACTTGTCAAGGTGCAGATATAGAATTTACCCCCAGTTCTCACTAAAAGCTATTGTGTGTGTGTATGGTGTGTGTATACATATATATACACACACAAACACACATCATCCCTGACCCATAAACATCCCCCTAGTTACTGCTCTCTCTCCCCACTTTTTATCTACTCATCTTAAGAAAATTATCTGGGGAATGCCCTGGTGATCCAGTGGTTAGGACTTGGCGCTTTCACTGATATGGCCCAGGTTCAGTCCCTCGTTAGGAACTAAGATCCTGCAAGCCACATAGTGTGACCAAGACCAAGGAAATTTTCTGTGCTCATTCTCCGTACTTCTTCATCTCCCTCAGCTAACTTCAACCGGGCTGCTACACTAACTGCCTCACTCTCATGTCATAAAATTTTATTTGTAAAATGTTCCTAGCAGGAGCAGTGTAAAGGTAGGAGATTCAGAGGTAAAAACTATTATATATAAAATAAGGTACAGGATCTATTGTACAACACGCAGCATATAACCAGTATTTTATATAATTAAGTGGAGTACATGGGCTTCCCAGGTGGCTCAATTGGTAAAGAATCCACCTGCTGATGCAGAAGACCCAAGTTCAATCCCTGGGTCGGGAAGATTCCCTGGAGAAGGAAATAGAAACTCACTCCAATATTCTTGTCTGGGAAATCCCATGGACTGAGGAGCCTGCTGGGCTACAGTCCACAGGGTTGCAAAAAGTCAGACATGACCGAGTGAGTGAGCATAGCACATAAGTGGAGTACAAACTTTACAAATTGTGAATCACTTGACTGTACATCTATAACTTATATAATAGTGCGGATCAACTATACTTCAAAAATAATAAGTAAATAAATAAATATATCATTTTTAAATGTTTATAATAGTTTTATTAGGGCTTACCAGGTGGCTTAGTGGTAAAGAATTCACCTGCCAAGGAACTGCAGATTCGATCCCTGGATAAGGAAGATCCCCTGGAGAAGGAAATGGCAACCCACTTCAGTATTCTTGTCTGGAAAATCCTGGACAGAGGAGCCTGGAGGGCTACAGTCCATGGGGTCATAAGAGTCAGACATGACTGAGCAGGTAAACAACAACAACAAACTCATCAGCTTTATTATGGTATCTAAAAACTGTATACAGCTCAGGTGTCTAACAATAGGAGAATGGATAAACTAACTATTATAGTCAAACAATGAAATATTACTCAGCAATAAAAATGAACAAAACACAATACAGGCACTCATAAAATATGAATGAATCTCAAGATTCTTTTCCTGAATGAAAAATAATTACCTGAAAAAATACACCTGGTAAGAATTTCTAGAACAGGCAAAACTAGTCCATGAAGGAAGCAACAAAAGAGTTGCCTCTGGGCAGGGGCAGGGGCTGACTGGGAGTGGGCAGGAGGGAACTTTCCTCCAGAGATGATGTTATTGTATATCTTCATATTATACAGGTGTATACATCAGTCAAGACTCATGCATGGTACAATTAATATTAGCTCATTTGTACATGGGGGAAAGAACCATAAATAAATATTTAACTCTAGTTAATCATATGTATGGGCTTCCCTGTTAGCTCAGACAGTAAGAATCCACCTGCAATGCAGGAGACTGGGGTTCAATCCCTGGGTTGGGAAGGTTCCCTGGAAAAGAGAATGTTTACCCACTCCAGTATTCCTGCCTGGAGAATTCCATGGACAGAGGAGCCTGGTGGGGTATAGTCATGCAGTTGCAAAGAGTTGGATACAACTGGGCAACTAACATTTTTACTTTGAATAATATATATGCCAGGTAATTCCCTGGTGGTCCAGTGGCTAGGATTCAGCATTTTCACTGCCAGGGGCCCAGGTTCCATCCCTGGTTGAGAAACTAAGATCCCAGAAGCAACAAGGCACAGCCAAAAAAAAAAAATATATATATATATATATATATATGCATGCTGAACAGGCTTCCCTGGTGGCTCAGACTATAAAGAATCCACCTGCAATGCAGAAGACCTGGGTTTGATTCTTGGATTGGGAAGATGCCCTGGAGGAGGGCATGGCAACCCACTCCAGTATTCTGGCCTGTAGAATCCCCATGGACAGAGGAGCCTGGCAGGTTACAGTCCATGGGGTCTCAAAGAGTCAAACATGACTAAGCGACTAAGCACAGCACATGCATGCTGAACTGTTTAGAGATGAAGTATACTGATGCCTGCAACTTATTTTGAAATGTATCAAAATATAAAAGGAATAGATGGATGACCAGAAGGATAGGTAAATGGATAGACACATAATAAAGCAAATACAGCAAAATAATAATTTTAAAATCTAGGCTGATAGTATGTATATGTATTATGTTTGAAGATTTTTATAATGAAGTGATGGGGGAAGGAGATCATTACCAATAACTTCCTAAAGGCTACATTAAATGAAATCAGAAAAACTGGGTTCAAATCTTGACAAACCCATTTCCTACCTGTCTGATCTAGGATAAGACTTAAATTTGCCAAGTCTCAAAATGGTAGTGCATAAAAATAAGTTGATAAATAAGGTCTGTGTCACATAGTACTCGTGAGGATGCCAGAAGAGAACATATATGAAGATCCTGGAAAGGTTCATCATGACCTGAAGCTATAAGAGGAAGAAGGAGAAGAAGGAGGGAGGGGGGAGGGAGGAAGAAAGAGGACAAGGAGGGTCTTCTACTCAAACTCACAGAAACCCTAGATTTTAAAATAACTAATAAAAAGATCCATTTTTTTCAGCTTCTTGCTCTCAAAGGAGGAAAGCCCCTAGACACCAGAAATAGAGGGAACTGAAAGCCAGAAGATCAGCACAGAGAAGACACTGCAGAAACCCCAGACAAGGGGCAGAGGGCTTACAGACTGCAAAATATCTTTAAAGGTGGGGTGCTTCAGTTTGAACCTTCTTATAGACACAAGAAACAGAGCTTTGGGATCACTCAAGTTAAATTAGGAGTGAGAGTCCTACAGAAAGTCAGGACTTGTGAAAAGCTGCACCCTTAGTAAAAAGAAGGTTAGAAAAACTTCCCCACCAGCCCAGAGACATAGCAATAAAACTTGTCTCTTCCTGATCTCCCATAAGAAATCAAAACACCATCCTTTCACCAGATGATGGTTTAGAGGTAGACTTATATCACCCACATTGTACAGCAATCCCAAGTCAAAAAATTCACAAATAAATTAAAAATAGATCCCAAGCTGCTGATGCCTCCAGGGTACCTGCCAAAACCAAAATAAAACCTCTTTTTGAGGTCATTCCTGCAACTCAGGCAGTACAGGATTCTCACTGATAAAGAAATCACCAATGAAAATGGCAGACAATACAAAGAAAAGTTTACCATGAGCAAGTTTTCAGACACAAAAAAACAGGATAAATAGGATTCCAAGAGCTTCTTATAGATGAACATTCCTAAAGATTATAAAATAAATATGTTTAAAATAATCAAAGAGAAAAAGAGAAGAAACCAAAAACCATAAAGAAATACCAGGCAGTTGTTTAAAGAACCACACAAAATTTGTATAAATGAAAAAATAGTCATCAAAATTAAAATTTACTGGATGAGTAAAATTATATTTTAAATGGAGCTGAAAAGAAAATTGCTGACTTAGAAAATAACTATGAGGAGGTCACCCATAATATTGTACAAAGAGATAAAGCAATGGAAAGTATAAAAGATAATTATGTGAAAAAGAAAAGAAAATGAAAAAATCCACAAATTTATAATAGAAAAGAACAAGGAATGGGAGAAAAGATAATATTAAAACATATAACAGCCAGAAATTCTCAAAAATGATGAATAATATGAATCTTCATGAGGAAGAAGCACTCCAACCCTCAAACAGAACATACAAAAATAATTCCATGCTTAGACATACCATATTAAAACTGCAAAACATCAAGATAAAATCTTAAAAACAGTGAGAGAGAACAGACACATTACCCACAAAGGAACAATTAGGCTTAACTTAATTTCTCAGCAGATACCACAGATGCCAGAAAGTAACAGAACATTCCAAGTATCTTCCATGTGTTGAGAAAAAGTAACTGTCACCTTCAGTGTTCTATATCCAGTGATATTAACATTTAAGAGTGAGAATGAAATTTCTTAATTTCACCAGGATTTACTACTCACAAACTTTTGGTGAAAGCACTGTGAAACATCAGGAAGAAGGAAATTAAACTCAAAAGGAAGAAATGGGTAAACAAAGAAAATGCAAACATGTAAATGACTCTAAAATAAGCATTAACCATAAAAACACACAGATAATTGTGACAAAGTCTTAGCAAGTGCTTGATTGATGTTTATTGGTTGGTGGTGATTCTCGACTGCATGCACCTCTTCTGAGACATAATTCTACATATGTTTTGGGCACAAACTCAGAAGCACTTCAGCTTATGGCTGTCATATTCTATTCACTTCCTCATTCCAGGAGTATTTTATCACTTCTGATCTGCATTTTTTTTTCCATCTTCTGTTGATGAAGGAGGGAATTCCAGTTTGAGTTCAGTCTACTATCTTGAAACTCCACTCACGAAATTTTTATTGAACTGAAAAAATTATTCCCACCCCTCTGATACTGCAGCCAACAAGAACAATCCTCACTGCCTGCCAAACTTCAAAAGAGTTAGATTCTTACATGGCGACTTGGGGCTCCAAGTACAGGTCTTTCTTTATTCACAATGGAGTTACCTCTCGATAAACCCATCATAAATTGAAAATATCGTCAGTCGAAAATGTATTTCGTATACCTAACCTACTAAATATCATAGCTTAGCCTAACCTACCTTAAACACACTCAGAAGACTATAGCTGGGCAAAGCCTGTTTTATAATAAAGGGTTGACTATCCGATGCAGTTTATTGAACACTGTATCACAACTGAAAAGCAGAATGGTTGTATGGCTACAGAATGGTTGTTAGTATATCAGTTACTTAATCTCGTGGCCTCAGAGCTGCCTGAGAGCTGTAGCTTGCTACCACTGCCCAGTATCACTAGAGTGTTATACCACACATCACCTGGAAAAGATCAAAACTCAAACTATGAAGTTCAGCTTCTACTAAATTTGTATCACTTCCACACCATTGTTAGGTCTAAAAATCAGAATTCAGGGACCATCTGTATAAGTGTGCCACGACCAAAACAAAGTCGCACAATGCCACTTCCACTGTACCACACTGGTCAAAGTAATCTCACGAACACCCAGATTCAAGGGCAGGGGACACAGACCCTACCCCTTAAAGCGAGGTATTTCACAGAATTTGGAGGTCTTATTTTAAAACTATCACCTGCAATCAGAACACAGCTGAAATTCGGTGCAACTAAAAGTAGGAGGCAGGCTTTACAATGGCTCTAGTGGTAAAGAACCCACCTGCCAACACAGGAGACGTAAGAGGCATGGTTTCGATCCCTGGGTTGCCAAGATCTCCTAGAGGAGGGCTTGGCAACCCCTTCCAGGATTCTTGCCTGGAGAATCCCAAGGACAGAAGAGCCTGGCAGGCTACAGTCCATAGGGTCGCAGAGTTGGACACGAATGAAGTGACTTAGCATGCACTCACACAAAAATGAAAGGTAAATAACCAGTAACAACAATGAGATCGGTAAGTTACTGAGCATATACCATGTTCCAGACTTGGTATACCTGTTCCAGACTTCCATATTTCACTTCCCTTTATGCTGAACCTGTGATATAGATAGGATTAATATGCCCCATCTTACAGAAGAGGATGTGCACTTATAGGATCAATGTGAATGCCCAAGGTCCTAGAGCTAAAGAGCAGCCAGATTCAAATCCAGGACAGCCACAAGGCAAGGCCATCCTTTTACCCACTCGGCTATGCTAATTCTTAAAGTAACTGAGCTGGGATAGCATACTACAGTCCTGGCTGCCTATGAGGAATTTGAGCTTGGAGCCAGCCATCAGGAGAGGGAGGTGGCACCCCAGAGCAGGGGCTTCCTGTATAAACAGGAGGCGCATGGGAAGCGGCACTGTGGTGCAGGGACAATGGGCAGTGAGCAGGCAGGGCCTCCTGTCTCCGGTGGGCGCTCAGGGCTGCGGGCGGCCGGGCAGGAACAGCTGGGGCCCTGACTCCCTGACGCCTGGCCCAGGAGAGGAACTGCCCCTCTCATGGCTTTCCCAGGAGGAAGTTCCCTACTGATTCTCGGGAAGCCCTTCCCATCCCAGGCCTCGGCTGTGCCTAGACCTCCTCTTTCTTCTTCAGGAGCATGTTGTCTTTAGGGCTAATCTGGGATACAGGCCTCCTCTGAAGTCCCTGTGTGCTGGAGGCTTGGAGGGTGTGGGCGAGCCAGGCCAGGCTCAGATGCCAATCTAGGAGGCAGCCACCTGTGAAATGTGTGCTAAGGAAAAAAGCATAGGGCAATTAAAGATAAAAAAAAACTTGAAATATGTAAAGCAAAAAGACCTGACTCCACATCGCAGCTATAGTTCTTATAGCTGTGTGACCTTGGGCAAGACACTTAACCTCTCTGAGCCAGTTTCCTCACTTGTCAACTCTGAAAAGAGTCATTTGAAGCTTAAATGAGATGATTTGTGTAAAGTTACCAACACATAGTAAGTGTTACATAAACAGTATCTGTGAGTATTCAAAGCACATAGGAGCTTCTCTAATCTCTGCCCAACAACCAGTTTACTGTAGCATCTAAACTTTCACCACCAGAAAGACTATGTCATCACTAAAACCACCTCATAAGAGACAAGGTACCCCAAGCCTGGGAAGCCAGAGAATGTGGACTTGATGGAGGGTCCCAAGCAGCCCCTCACCACTGCCTTCCCAAGGCTCCCCTTACACCACATTCTCTTGGTCACCCCCTCTTCTCTGTCAACTTCTGCTTAGTTATTTTAATGGCTCCCCAACTCTACCCATCTCTTTTTTTTCTCTCTCTCTCTCCACCCTCCTTGGGTGTATTCATCCTGTCCCATCTATAGGTTAGTAACTCCCAAACCTCTCTCCCTGCACGTGCAACTGCCTCCCAAACACCTCTAGCTGGATGTCCCTTGGGCAGCTCAAATGCAACTTGTTCCTCACAGATAATCATCTCACCCAAGAAACCAATGGTTCTCACCATCTTCCTGCTCCTTCCTTAGGAGGCCTATCACCTCTCCCCTGTATGCATGTCACGTCCTTCCACACTCTAAGCCACAGTCAGAATAGGCTTTCTAACATACAAACCCTCCCTTTCACTCCCATTTGACAGCCAAATGGCCTCAGGATAAAGTCCAAGTCCCTCAGGAAGGCATCCTTGGCCCTCAGTGGTGTGTCAACAGGTAGAGCCTCATGGTCCACTGCCTGCCACCTCTCCCCAACACTGGGCACTGCCAAACCCAGCCGCTGGTGGTTCCCTGAGAACATCATTTCCTCCCTCAGCTCTGGCCCTTTACACACATGCTTCTTATTGGAATGCCTTCCCTACATTTTTCCTTAAGACTTAACCCCAGTATCACCTCCTCCAAGAAGACTTCCTCCTCCATCCCCTATCAGAACTTATCACACTATACTGCATTTGCCTGTTTACTTACACAATGCACCACAAAACTGTACTTCCTAAGGACAAGAACAAGGCCTCCCTCTCTAGATTCCCAGGTCCAGCACAGGACCAGTATGAAGGCAGTATCTGGATATGTTCCTTTGAATGCATGAATGAATGACAAATTCTGCCCAACAATGAATGGTACTTAAAGGTAATCCTTGTGGGACAGCCAGTCTCAAGCAAACTCACATATGGGATAGAAGCTTCCTCCTCCCAGATGACTCATGTAGCTTATTTTTATTTAATTTTTGGCCACACAGCACGGCATCCCAGATCTTAGTTTCCAGACGAGGGATGGAACCCATGGCCCTTGCAGTGTTATAGAAGCGTGGAGTCTTAACCACTGGACCACCGGGGAAGTCCCAGATCATGTAATTTAAAGCTTGAAAACAATTTTGAGCCACAGCCTCAGAAGTCACGGGAATGATAGATATTCTGTAGTGGCACTTTTTTAAAGACTCAAACTGGAGAGAAAAGGGGTGGGTGTGGGGAGTGTGCGTGCTTGCACACACCAGTGAGGACACACGTGAACAACTGCATGTGAATATGTGGGCACACCTGTGCAGACTGTATGGAGAATGGTGGGCACACACTCACCATTAGTGATCTGTTCTCCATTCATACACTCTACAGATCAAAGAAGGACCACCCCGCGACACAGACATAATGCCCCGGAACTTGAGAGCACCCGTTTCTCAGAGAAAATTAGAGCCAAGGCAGCCCCGCCAGTCCCGCACAAAGCAGCATGCTTCCCCGCACAGGGGTGCCCTCCATCTGGGCTTTACCTCGTCTCCAGTGTCGCCCCTGCCTAGAGACCGTCTTAGCTACGCCTTCTTGCGGCCACAGGAAGCTGCAGTCGGTCCCGCCGTCTCGAGGCAGATCCTCTCTTCCCTTCCCGGACGGCCTCCGAGGCAGGGCTTAGCAGAGGCAGACTGAGGGGCCAGAGCCTCCAAGGACTCGAGGAGACAGGGAGATGGAGGGGCGACCGCAGGGCAGGCCCCGCCGGCCCGCCGCTCTGGGCGCGCGCGGCTGCGCTGAGAGCCGAGGGCCACGCACCGCGCCCGGCGGAGGCCCTGCGCCCCAGGCTCCGGTGCGCCCCACACGGGCTCCCCGCGCCGCCGCGGGCGATGACAAGGTCGGACGGCCCTGGGCCCCACCGCCGGCCGCCGCTTCCGGCGCTGCAAAGCGAGGAAGCCCCCGGCGGCGTCGGGCCAGCCCGCTTCCGGCCCGTGGGACGCGCATCGCGGGGTCAGCGTCCTGCACCCTCGGCCCGCACGCAGCGTGCCAGGCCCACCCGGAAGCTGCGCCTTCCTTCCCCCACCCGAGGGCCTGGCCAGTGGCCCACACAGCCTTTGCCGTCTAGCCCTCCGGGACCCTTTCCCATCTAGAATTCCCTCCTCTTCATCCTGGCACCTCACTATCCATGAACGTCTACATTGGGACCCCAACTGTTGTCCTACAGTCCCTCCCATCCCAGCTTCTACCTCTCTCAGAAAGATCATGAAATCCTGGATTGATTCATACTAAAGTGTCAATGACTAAAAACATTTGAAGGCCTCACCTTTTCCCAGACTAAATCTGCACCTAGAAGAAAGAAGCGCTAAACTTGGAATCTCAGACATTCATTCAACAAACATTTTCTGCACTGCAGGGACATCAGTAACTAAGAATACAAAGATAAGAATGCAGTCACCACCCTCAGGGAGTTCACACTCTAGGAGGAGATAAACAAATTAAGAAATAATTTACAGCAGAGGGTAATAATTGCTGAGATAGAAGGAAGCACCAACCAAGTGCCATAGGAGCCCAAACACCCAGCTCAGCCTGCTGATGTACATAATTGCAGTGGCCCCCAGCCTTACTGGAACCAGAGACTGATTTTGTGGAAGACAGATTTTGCATGGACAGGGAGTGTTTCAGGAAATTCAAGCACATTACATTTATTGTGCACTGTACTTCTAATATAATGCCTCCACTGATCTGACAGAAGGTACCAGTCTGCGGCCTGGAGGTTGGGTACCCCTGGATTACTGAGCCAGGGAACACCTCCCAAGAGGAGCCTATGCTTGAGCAGACTTAAAGGATGAAGAGCAAGCAGCTGAGAGGATGAGCAAGTCACCTTTACCAAGACCCACATGATCAAGGATGCACCCCTCGTTTGGAGTGAGAGGAGGGGTGGACAGGAGCACAGAGGACCCAAAACGGACGTGCTGAGGGGGCCACACAGCCTGTTGAAGGCCGGGGGCATATCCAGCTCACCTTCACGGCCCTCTTTCTGGCATAACATAAGCACTTAAGAACTGTTTGTTGAATTACAACCAACAAGCTAATCTATTGTGGAGTGAGTGTGTATTGCCTTTCTTCCCAATCAGACTGAAGAAAACTTCTCATGCGTAGAAACTAGGTCTTTTCCATGTCCACCATATCACTTGGCACATACCTTGGCACCTGACAGGCACAAAGCTGAAAAGCACCCCTTGATGAAAGCAGTAACATGCTGTTTTCTGGCCCCCAGCACCAGCAGTGGCAGGGGGGTGGGGAGGGCAACACAGCCTCTCCTGGGGGCATGACCTTTACCTGCCAGGCCTGCTCAGATTACCCAGCCAGAAATCTCTCCTTTTTTCCTCTTGTCATCTATGGCATTTGCATCTTGGGCTGGGGGGATGTATACAGGCTGTGTACCTGTCACCTGGAAATCCCTGTGGGCAGAGATCACACGTGGCTCCTCTCTGCATCCCCACACCTGGAACAGCCACTGCACAGAAACAGGTCCAGCACATGTGTGTGAAGAAGCAAATTAAGTGATTGAGGAGTTTGTGAATTTGTTCATTCTTCTTTTCTTCCTTTCTTTTTTTGGATGGAAGACACTCCTGATATCATTCAAGATGCACAAAAGCAGCTGTTTCCTAAATGATCACTTTGTGTCCCATTGTCATTGTCATTAAATAGAAGAAAAATCCATTATTCATCCTGCCTGTCCTTCACAGACACTAAATCAGGACAATCAAATGGTTGATAAGGAGTTTCTCTTTGTGTAAGAGTCCAGTTAATTAATGAAGAAGGTATGACAAGATTAGAATATCACCATTTTGCTAATGAATGCTAATGAATAAAGCCTCTAGACAATGATCATCAATGGCTGTTAAAATCCAAAAGAGAAAAAACTAAACATTAGTGTGTCCTGATTGAACTTTGGACTTCCCTGATCCTTCAGACAGTAAAGAATCTGCCTGTAATGTGGGAAACCTGGGTTCGATCCCTGGGCTGGAAAGATCCCCCAGAGAAAGAAATGGCAACCCATTCCAGTATTGTTGTCTGGAAAATCTCATGGAGCGGGACCCCTGGTGAGCTATGAACTATGCAACACTATTGGTGAAGTGTTCTTGCCAAAATATCAAACCTGATCTAACCAAGCCTCCAGATCTACCTGCACACAGGAAATACAGAGGACAGAGGAGCATGTTAAAGGATGCCACAGGGATGCAATCAGCAAAATCCAAGCTGTGAGAAGCCCTGTCCTAGAGGACGGGTGGCCCACTATTGTAGAGATATAATGCATGGAGAAAGAAAAGAGACATGATATCTATGGGCAAAAAGACTTAAGAGACATATTAACCAAACTAATAGTCTATCTAGTCAAAGCTATGGTTTTTCCAGTAGTCATGTACGGATGTGAGAGTCAGACTACAAAGAAAGCTGAGCGCTGCAAAATTGATGCTTTTGAACTGGTGTTGGAAAAGACTCTTGAGAGTCCATTGGACTGCAAGGAGATCCAACCAGTGCATCCTAAAGGAAATCAGTCCTGGGTGTTCATTGGAAGGACTGATGCTGAAGCTGAAACTCCAATACTTTGGCCACCTGACTCTAACAACTGACTAACTGGAAAAGACCCTGATGCTGGGAAAGATTGAAGGCAGGAGGAGAAGAGGATGACAGAGGATGAGATGGCTTATGGTATTACAGACTCAACGGACATGAATTTGAGTAAGCTTTGGGAGTTGGTGATAGACAGGGAAGCTTGGCATGTGCAGTCCATGGGGTCGCAAAGAGTCAGACACAACTGAACTGAACTGAATATATGGATAGGGGCTTCCCTGATGGCTTTGCAGGTAAAGAATCTGCCTGTCAATGCAGGAAATACAGGAGACCCAGGTTCAATCCCTGGGACGTGAAGTTTCCCTAGAGGAAGAAAATGGCGACCCCCTCCAGTATTCTTGCAAAAAATCACATGAATAGAGGAGCCTGGTGGCCTACAGTCCAAAATGTTACAGAGTCGGACACAACTGAGTGACTAAGCACAAAATAAAATATGGATTTATGGATCTTATTTGGATCTTGGCTCACACCAACTGGAAAATCCTTTTGAGATATTTAAGAAAACTTGGACATTAACTGTGTATTTGATATACTAAAAAAAAATCACTCTCAATTTTTAGGTATGATGATGGTAGTGTGGCTATTTTTTTAAGTGCTTATATTTTAGGGATATTGACTCTCATATATACAAGTAAAGCAATGGATACAATGTCTCTATTTGGCTTCAAAAGAATGGTGGGGTAAGGGTAAAGAAATGGGTAGGGATATAGAGAAAAACAGATGGAGGTTCACTGTACTATTCTCTCTTCTATTTTAGAGACTTGAAATGTGCCACAATAACAGGCTAAAAACAAAGAGATCAAACACACTGTTATTAGCGGTATTATTACTATTACTACTGCTACTACTATTATTATTACTGGGTTTTTTAGTGCTTCTTCTCTAACAGATCCTGTGCTAAATACTTTTCACACAGTATATTATTTAATCTTCTCAAGAAGACTGTACTTGAATACTATTATTTCTTTTTGCAGATAAGGGAACTGAAGCACAGAGAGGCTGGATAATGGCCCAAAGTCACACAGCAAGTAGATTGTAGAACCAGGATTTAAGTATAGATCTACTGAGATCCAAGCCCACTCTCTCCCATTCCACCATCTCACTTACTGACACTGACTTCCCAGGGACCAGGCATCACTCTCTCTGTTTGACAGATGAAGAAGCTGAGGCTCTACTCAGTAATAACTAGTAAAGTTGAAGACACCTGAATCCTTTGATCCAGCAGTCTAACTTCTTGGTAAACTGTAGCACATGAGCACTGGCAGACATATACATGAACATCCATAGCAGGCTAGTTGGTAACCATAAACAATAGGAAATAACCCAATGTCCCTCAACAAGAACATGGATAAATAAACTGTGCTGTGTCTGTACAATAGAATGGTGCAACCCAGTGAAAATGAATGGAGTTTGTGTATCAACCAGGAACTTTTCTCAAACATAAAGCTGAATGAAAAAGCAAGCAGGCATCTTTCTGCAACAGCAGGATACCATTTAAATAAAATTAGGAAACACAGCAATACTAAGTATTGCTTAGAAATGGATACATGTCAAACAAGTATTAAAATAGCTGTGGGAATATTTAGCACCAAATTTACTGTAATCACTTCAGGAGAGAGGGACAGAGAAGGATCAGAGAGGATTCAGGGGAGTCCTTGACTATACAAGATTTCTTGAAAAGGGTTGCAGAGAAGCAGGAACCCCATTTGGGAGTGCACTCTGCTTCAATCTATAAGGAGGGTAATTGGCAACATCTGTCAGGGTTACAAATGCAGATACCCTTGGACACAACTCTGCATATTTATAAATTTTTGTACAGATATGTGCACACACCTACAAAATTAGATACATACAAGATTTCACATTACAGTATTTTTTTTCCTTTAATGAACCATCATAGGCTTTTGGTATTTTGTTTTTCATTTTTATTGGACTATAGCTGCTTTACAATGTTGTCTTGGTTTCTATTATACAGCAAACTGAGTCAGTCATACTTTTATATATGCATTCATCTGTGTGTGTGCATGCTCAGCTCTGTGACCCCATGGACTGTAGCCCACCAGGGTACTCTCTCCGTGGGGTTTCCTAGGCAAGAATACTGGAGTGGGGTGCCATTTCCTACTACAGGGGATCTTCCCGACCCAGCAATCAAACCGTGTCTCCTGCACTGGCAGGTGGATTCCTTACCTGCTGAGCCTTAGAGGAGGCCCATGTTTACATATATCTCCTCTTTTTTGGATTTCCTTCCCATTTACGTCACCAGAGAGCACTAAGTAGAATTCCCTGAGCTGTACAGTATGTGCTTATTAGTTACCTACTTTATGTTGTGCTGTGCTTAGTCACACAGTCATGTACAGCTCTTTGTCATGTACAGGTAGCCTGCCAGGTTCCTCTGTTTGTGGGGATTCTCCAGGCAAGAATACTGATGTGGGTTGCCATGCCCTCTTCTAGGATCCAACCCAGGGACCCAACCCAGGTCTCCCATATTGCAGGCAGATTCTTTACTGGCTGAGCTACCAGGGAAGCCCTACCTATTTTATACACAGTATCAGTAGTGTATATATATTCAATCCCAATCTCCCAATTCATCCCATCTCCCTTTTTCCCCTTGGTATCTATATGTTTGTTCTCTACATCTGTGTCTCCACTCCTGCTTTGTAAATAACATTGTCTATACCAATTTTTTCAGATTCTACATATATGTGCTAATATACAGTATGGTTTATAAAAGCAAAGTATTTGAAACAAGCTAATATTATGCCACTCTAAAAAGGGAATGCGTTGATATGGAAAGATTTCTAAAGTGCAGAACACTGTTCACTCAATGTTTCCATGTGCAAAAAAGTAAGGGAGGACCAGAGAATATATGTAGTATGTTGCATATGTCCCAGAAGGCTAGACACTAAACTAGGGTCGTTTGCTGCCTGTGAGATGGGTGACAGGCACAGAATTGAGAGACTTTTCGTTGTAAGCCTTCTATTTTTTTAAGTTTTGGTATATGTAAACATATTGCCTGTTGTTAAAACTCTGAACCTAAGCAAGGTTTCATAATCTCCAAGGCTGATGTCAATACGAATTAGGACAGAGGGGACTTCCCTGGTGGTCCCGTAGCTAAGACTCCTCGCTCCCAATGCAGGACCCAGTTTGACCCCTGGTCAGGGAACTAGATCCCACATACTGCAACTAAGATCCAGCACAGCCAAATAGATTAATAATTTAAAAAAAAAGAATTAGTACAGAGGTCTGTGTTAACCAAACCCCCACGGTGCCTCCCAGCCTGCAGTGGGTGTGCATAAGTGACAGTACCACGCACCAGGACCTTCCTTCCATCTATACTACTTCTGGGGCCTACACTGTGTATTTCTGGACCTTTGCTCCCATCACCCACTTGAGGAGGGCCTTTCTTGTTCAGACATGCTACCAGTTCCCATTCCTCAGAAGTACTGCTCCCTAGCAAAATGTTAAGGCCAAGGTACCTGGATAGAGCACACAAGGATCCTGGACTGTTCCCACCCAAAGCCCCAAAATCCTGACCACAGTTTCCCCCAACAAAAGCCTCTTGTACCACCACCAGAGCAGCCTGCCAGCAATTACCCCCAGTTACAAACCCAAAACCAAGCAAGGCCTCAATTAGTCTAAAAAGGGGCCTGAGGAGGGGCCAGCCACACAGTGTAGTGCCCACGTATCACCTCCACCCACGGGGCAGCACAGTCCTCTCAGTGAAGCCCAGGGCCTTGGTTACTTGGTAAGCAAGTCCTCCAGATATGATCCCAAGAAGGCATTTGGCTCTCCTCCGAGTGACCATTCCCTGCAGGGCCCAGTCAAGCCCTCTGTCCTGAAGTGCAGCCCTTCCCTGCACAGACTACACACATCCTTCCCACTGCCCACTCTCCCAGGCAGGGTGTGACATTCCCAAGTTATCATCCTAATCAACCCTGGATGAACATCCCTGGATGAACCTGCAGATAGAGGGATGCCCAGGGCTGATGCCTCTAAATCACCATGGTTAGGGACTTGGCTCAATGTGTTGGGAGGAGGACCAAATGCCCATCTCTTCCCAGGAAAGGATGGCCTCTGAATTCTTCTTGGGAGAATCCAGAAACAAACCTGTCCCTGGTCTAATCTTTTCCTGCAAATTCCCTGAGAGGAACACCATCAGGTTGCAGAGCTCTAGGCTTGGCAAACTTTGAGGTTTTCATGAATTAGCCTTCTTCACATACTCACCTTCTTCACAGTGGATGTGCATGGCTGTAAGCATGTGTGCATGTGTGTGTATACACAGATCTCAAGCTTAAGTGTGACTATGTACATGGGGAGGACCAGAGGTTACAGGAAATAGGTCTCATAAATAATAGCTAGATTTGGTCAGATGTGAGGAAGGACTGCCTGACCTGGCAGTTACAGAGGCACACACTCAGAGGTGAAACTCAGAGTTCCCAAGTCAAACTGCCACTTAGTAACTGGAGGCCTCCAGCAACTTACTTAACTTCTCTGAGCCTCAGTTCATTCATCTATCAAATGGGAATAGTACCAATGTTTCAATTTGTCACAAAAATAAAATGAAAGAGAGACACAATTTGGGAAAGATCCCTGGTGTTCTCCTACTTGCTGCTAGTAATAAATCCTTACTTCTCTGGGGAAAAAAAAATGAAATGAGAAAATGCATGTTAAGTCCCTGATTCAAAATAAATGTTTAATAAAAGATAGCTACTTTAATCCTTTTTTATGAGGACAATAATAGCTGGAGGTACAAAGAGGTCTTCAGAGAATACTTTCTAGAAGGAAAAGGCCCCGTTACAACATGTCTGTCTGTCTATATAACACTGTAATTGGTTCTTCCACTTTGGGAACCTGGCAATTTCTACTAAAACTAAACAGATGCTCACTCTCTTACATAGCCATTCAAGAGTGACTATGAAACGCCCTTCACAAAAGACGTGAAAAAACATTGACAGCAGCTTTATTTATGATATCCCAAGACTGGAAACAACACCATCAATAGGTGAATGGATAAGCAAATTGTGGAACATCACACAGCAATAAAGAGAATGAATGTCTGATACATGCAACAAGATGAGAGAATAGCAAAAATATTTTAGGCAGAAGAAACCAGACCCAAAGAGTACAGATTATGTACCCCATTTACGAAGCTCAAAGTTAATTTATGATGGTAGAAATCAGAATACATGGTTACCTTTGGGAGTAGGTATTGATAAGGCTGGAATTTCCAAGATGGTTTACAGTCTGAACATGGGCAAAAGCAACTTTGGGTTTCCCTGGTAGCTCAGTCAGTAAAGAATCTGCCTACAATGCAGGAGATGGGGATCATGCTGTAACAGGGCCTTTTCCTGGGGTCAGGAAGATGCCCTGGAGAAGGAAATGGCAACCCACTCCAGTATTCCTGCCTGGAGAATTCCATGAACAGAGGAGCCTGGTAGGCTACAGTCCATGGGGTCTAAAGAGTTGAACACGACTTAGTGACTAAACCACCACCACCACCAAAAGCAACTTTAAACAACACATCAGCTTCCTCTACCCTAGACTTCTCTCTCTGGGGAGCATTCCAGAGGTCTCTGGAAGAGAGAGGTCCTGACATGGCCCAGGAACCAGCTCCCTCAGTCTTTTCAACCCTGAATTAGGCTCAGCCAGGGAAAAGGCCTACAACTGCTCTGCAGTCTGCCTGGTACAGGGGAGAGCATACACTCCTTGGGGCAAAGAGGGGTTGGTGGACTTGAGGCTCAACATCAGTAATATAAGGAGGGATCCAGAACTCTGGCCTGCTGCCTCCCCGCTCAGCTATCCACAAGGTAGGGTGGGCAGTGGGGTGGAGGTGGGGGAGATTCAGCAAAACACTTACCAACTCCCAGCTCTGTCTGTAAGTTCTTCCCCAGAATGGGTAATGGCTTCCTCTCTCTCTCTCTCTGTCTCTCTGTCTCTCTCTGTCTCTCTCTCTCTCTGTCTCTGTCTCTGTGTATGTGTGTGTGTGTGTGTCTGTCTGTCTGTCTCTCTCTCTCTCTATCTCTCTGTCTCTCTCTCTCTCTTTCTCTCTCTCTCTTCCTCCCTCTCCCCATATCCTTACTCTTTCTCATCACTCTCCCAAGCACTTATTTGGATAAGTGACTCTGCTAATCCTAACCAGGCAGAATAATACCGGCTGGCCTGGAGCCTGGTGCTGGGTGAATGTGCGCACAAGAGAGAACCGCGCAACCTCCACTCAGCTTGTCGCAGTAAGCTCAGCTACAAGACAGAGATGAAGCTTGTGTGAGGAGCCTGTGTGTATTAAAGTGTGTCAGGGGTCTGTTCTGTACCTGAGCTTCTCTAACGAACTCTAAACAGCGATCTCGCCATGGGAACATCCAGGTGGCAACCCAGTCATGTTAAACACAGGCCAAAGACATTAGAGAATCAGCAGGCTTCTGGGAGTGTCAGACTTGCAGCCACGGAGCCAAGAGATCGGCCATGGGATAGCTGGGTGTAGGGGTGTGTGAAGAGGCTTAGAGTGCCAGCATCAGATGGTTAGGTTTTCCACCAAAATGTGCAGGATCCGAACTAGTATATGTGACAGGTGAGTGTGAGAGAGTAGTGGGGAAAAGGAGAACTGAGCGGGCGCAGGGAGGATACAAGAACTGACTGAGAGAGATGGATAGGGGAATGTGAGCTGGGTAGAGGCCCCTGGAGTTCGTGGGGCGGGAGGGACCTGGGTGGCTCTAACAGCTGCTGAGGCGTAGAGTCTCGCGGGGCTGTGTTAATCAACATGGATATTCAGGCTTCCCTTCTCCCGCCGCCGAGGCGCAGCAGAGAGCTCCCTCTTGCCCCGCAGTAGTGGGGAGCGGAGGGTGTTGGAGAGTCCCGCTGGCTGTGGCGCGGGACCCGCTGAGCGGCGCGGGGTTAGCTCTGCCGCCTTGGGCCGCCGCGCCGCTCGCGCGACTGTGGCGGGGTTCCCGGCCGTGGGGAGAGGAGCGCCTCGCCGCAGGAGAGCCGAGGGCGCCGCTCGCGCCGGCTGTCTGGGCCTCCACCGCGCGGCACGGCTCGGGGCCCGCAGCAGTGTTCGGTCAGCGGTCTCTTCACCGCTCCGACAGCACTGCTCCGGCGGGAAGACCTGAGGCGCAGCGGCGAGCCCCTGGGAAAACAGGACAGGAGAGGTTGGGAGCTCCGCCCGGCCCCTGGACGTGGGCACCGCCCCAGGGTCACCGAGCCGGAGCCCTGCGTCGCCGCGACGCCCTGAGGCCCCACACAAGCCTCGGCGCGGTCCGCCCTGCCGGCGGGATTCCGACCTCGCTCGGAAGCGGGGCCCTCCCCAGCCTGGCCAAGAGGGTCAGAAGGGAACGAAGGCGCGCCCCAAGGCTTCCTGGAGAGATCAATACCTGCAGGCAGGACTCCTCTTCCTGCCACTCAGAAAATCCTTTAGAGGAACCTCTTCCTTTAACCCTAGGCCCCCCCACCACCACCACCACACACACACACACACCCAAATACACTCCTCAAAGGCTGAAAGGGAGCTGAGTTTGGAATTCGGGGAAGTGATGACACACACAACAATGCTGTCACACCTGGCTGCTGCAGGCCAGCAGCGGAAATGCCTGCAAGCGGGAGAGAGACAGAGAAAGAGGACACCAGCCTGGGTGGTCAGAAAGAAATAGAGAAAAAAGCACCCACCCCCAGGTAGGGACAGACCCAGCTGTTTTTGCCTCTGTCAAAGCCCTGGGGGAGGATGGGCATTGGGGCCCATCTGTAGCAGCCCTAAGCCCAACTCACACCATTCCTACCCAGAGCCTGGCCACAAACGGGGTAAAAAAGAAAAAAACACCTTCACCCCAGCTCAGGAAACAACAACAAAAGTTCTGAAGAAGAGCCACTTGCCTCCCGTGTATGGTGGAAGCAGTGAAAAAAACAAGACACTTTGGGATCTTTTCATTGGCGGGTGGAGATGGTATTTAGTGAGGTGAGTTTAGGAGAGCCCTGCTTCCTCTTACTGTGGTGCTCAGGCCACACTGCCCTGCTGACCTCTCTGGAGTCGTCTTCAAGGTGCTGAATTCCAGAGAGCCCGATCGCCCTGTCCTCTGTTCTTTTAATTGCAGAATGCAGATCAGGAGCCTGAGTGGAACAAGGCAGCTCGTGAGGGTGGCCTGTGGATGCTGGGGAAAAGGCCCAGAGGCCACCAATGGCTCTTCCCCAGAGATTGGGCAGCTTGGGAGGAAGAGGTAGTGACAGGCATTGGGCCAGTCACTCCAGACATGCCAACTAGTACACACAAAATTGCGTGCCATCCATTCAGTTCACCTTCCTGCACAAAGGACCCTGGCCCTGCCAGCGACAGGGAGTTTGGGGCATGAGGACTCAAAACACCGGCCATCTCTCTCACACTTTATGACTGCAGACTTTTTGTTTAGGCCGAGTTAACCATTAAAAGGCACACGAGTATTTTTTCCAGCACTAATTTCCCCCAAGACAACCTCCATGCATGCAACTGGGTCCCAATCAGACTTCTGCTGAAAGTAGGTGAGAACCCACCCCCCAGCACTGGAGAAAGATCAGAACAAAGGTCCTGTCCGAAGAGAGATTTGATCAAATGCCTCCCTCACAGCCTGTTGTTTTTCTTCCTAGGCTGTGACAGAATTTGTACACTGGCAGGCGGGCAGGCAGGAAGAATTGAGAAAGAAAAGAAAAGGCTGAGGGGGAGGGAGAGGGAAGGAGTGAAGAAAGACAGGAGGGGAGGAGAAAAGGGAAGAGAAAAAAGAAAGAAGATGCAATATTCATGAGTTACATTTACTCTGATACACGATAGACAAATGTCATTACACATCTATAAAGTATAAACGTGGTTTACCCCATAAATATAAATCTCACATCTTGTATCCGTGCATACCTGTGTTTCTGCACACGCACATCGGAACAGCTATCTCACGTGTCACAAGGACAGACCCTCCCCATGACTTCTATTTGTGATACGAAGCACAGACGTAAACTGTCCCCCAAAGCCCCACGACAATATTCGCGCCTGTGTCGGAGCAGAAGCAGAGTGGAGTCTACTTGGTGTTTTAAAGCATACGTCCAATCCGTACGATTAAGATGCGGATGCTGAGTAGGTATCATAGGTCCAGGAGCAGCCCGAGGGAGAGCGGGAGCTTCAGGCGGAGCCCCTGGGGGGCTCCTCCCAGCGATCCTCTTCTCCGGCTCCGTCCCGGCCCAGACGCTCTGAGAGAGCGAGGGACAGGCCAGGCCGAGGTTTCTTCGTTCAGTGACACGCGTTTCTGGGCTGATGTTCCCAACGCCACCGCGCAGCCCTCTCCACCCACCCCCGTCCGGCCCCCTAGCCGTCCCGCCCCTCCCCCGGGCCCGAGCTAGACGTTTAGCCCCGAGCCAGCAAAGGAGCCGTTTTCTTTCACCTGGACGCTGCGAAGAGGCTTGGCGCGCCTCTCCGCGCTAGGGCCCGAGTTCCTTGCGCGCGCGGGCCGAAGGCGGGCGGACCTCGCCGGGGCCCTCGGCATCTCCCGGCCCAGTCCGCAGAGCGAGCACCGGCAGATTCAAGGGCTTGTGAAAGCGTGAGCGCGCCTGTCCGCCGGGACCCCCAAGCTCGCTGGGAGGGGGCAGGCCGGTCCGGGCTGTGCGGGGCGTTTACAAAAAAGTGACTTGGAGATGAACTCTCCCGTGCGCGACTGGCCGCCCCGCTATAGGGGCGAAGGCGCCTGACGCAAGCGGAACTCGGCGGAGCCCATACGAATCAGAACAGAGCGAGGCTCCTGGCGCTCTGGAAACTCCAGGAGGCAGCTCCGCCAGAGACGCGGGTCGTGTCTCGGGAAACCGGAGGGTGGGGGGAGGGGAAGAGCGCAGAAAAGAAAACCCACCGAGGCGGGGACTGGCCTGGGCGGGGAGGGGCGCCGGAGCCGGAGCCCCTCTCTGTTGGGCGGACTCCCCATGGCCAGAGGCTAAGCTCCACTCCCGCCGGCCGCTCCCTTGGGGAAGGGAAAGAAGAGACGAGAGGAGCGAGAGGCCGCCAGCGAGAGCGCGGGCGGCATCCGCGAGTCTGCAGAAGTTTGAGACTCGGCCGTGAACGGACTTGTGCGCCCGGATTCTTTGCCGCGCCAGCGCCAGAGGAAAAGAGCAGGGACTGCCCGGCCGCGGGGCGCCGGCTTTGTCATGATGGCCAGCTACCCCGAGCCCGAGGATGCCTCGGGGGCCCTGCTGTCCCCGGAGACCGGCCGCGCAGCCAAGGAACCCGAGGCGCCGCCGCCGCCCAGTCCGGGCAAGGGCGGCGGCGGCGGTGCGGGGACAGCCCCGGAGAAGCCGGACCCGGCGCAGAAGCCCCCGTACTCCTATGTGGCGCTCATCGCCATGGCGATCCGTGAGAGCGCCGAGAAGAGGCTCACGCTGTCCGGCATCTACCAGTACATTATAGCCAAGTTCCCGTTCTACGAGAAGAACAAGAAGGGCTGGCAGAATAGCATCCGCCACAACCTCAGCCTCAACGAGTGCTTCATCAAGGTGCCGCGCGAGGGCGGCGGCGAGCGCAAGGGCAACTACTGGACGCTGGACCCGGCCTGCGAGGACATGTTCGAGAAGGGCAACTACCGGCGCCGGCGCCGCATGAAGCGGCCCTTCCGGCCGCCGCCCGCGCACTTCCAGCCGGGCAAGGGGCTCTTTGGGGCCGGAGGCGCTGCGGGTGGCTGCGGCGTGGCGGGCGCAGGGGCAGACGGCTACGGCTACCTGGCGCCCCCCAAGTACCTGCAGTCCGGCTTCCTCAACAACTCGTGGCCTCTGCCGCAGCCGCCTTCGCCCATGCCCTACGCCTCCTGCCAGATGGCGGCGGCCGCCGCGGCGGCTGCAGCAGCCGCGGCGGCCGCGGGCCCGGGCAGCCCCGGCGCGGCCGCGGTGGTCAAGGGGCTGGCGGGCCCGGCCGCCTCGTACGGGCCGTACTCGCGCGTGCAAAGCATGGCGCTGCCTCCCGGCGTAGTGAACTCGTACAACGGTCTGGGAGGCCCGCCCGCCGCGCCTCCGCCGCCGCCGCACCCCCACTCACACCCGCACGCACACCATCTGCACGCGGCCGCCGCACCTCCGCCGGCCCCGCCGCACCACGGGGCCGCCGCGCCGCCCCCGGGCCAGCTCAGCCCAGCCAGTCCGGCCACTGCCGCGCCCCCGGCGCCCGCGCCCACCAACGCACCCGGCCTGCAGTTCGCCTGCGCCCGGCAGCCCGAGCTCGCCATGATGCATTGCTCTTACTGGGACCACGACAGCAAGACCGGCGCGCTGCACTCGCGCCTCGATCTCTGAGAGTCCAGCGCACGAAGGCTGCGAGGATGCAGGGACGCGCGACGCCCGCCTTGGCCGCAGCAGCCGGCCAGACCGCGTGCCCTCTGGGGCCCCCTGAGCCAGCGCCCACGGCCCCTCCGCGCCTCCTCGCTCTCCTCGGCTCCTCTTGCTCCTCTTTGTCTCCGCTTCTCCCTCTGCGCTCGCCTCCCTGCCCTCTTTGCCCTTTCGCTCCTCTGGCCTGCAGGCCGCCTCTCCACGCGTTTTCCGCAGGCCTAGTCTTCTCCGGGCGCCCCAGCTTCGGGGCTGGACACCCGTCGCCAAAATTCACGGCGGAGAGGAAGTGCCCGGGGCGAGGTGCAGCCGGGCGTCGGCAGCGCAGACCTCCTGGCCTTTTCTCACAGGTCGGTGCACCCGCACTCGGCTCTCTCCGCCGGGCTGCCGGGCCATCCTTGGCTAGAAGCGCCGGCGTGGGCCGGCGACAAGACCCGCGCCGCCCGAGAAAGGGACAAACGGGTATTTGCTCCGCGTACCCGTTTGAAGCTGTTCAGAAGCCCCTTTCTGGGGCCCACTGGGCAGGGCGGGGGTTGGGCTGGAGCAGGGAGCCGGGTCTGCCTAGCTCGGCGGCCTGTGCCCGGGTTTACACAGCATCCCGGCTCGGAGAGAGACTGTGTTTCCTCCGCTCTCCGTCCCGGCGTTTAGGGCCCCTTCAGGCCCGGGTGGCTGGCTAGTGTTTTGCTTAAAAGATCACGAGAGCTATTTTAGATAATATCAAAAAATATTTTTAAAGAAAAAAAATTCACGGGAAAGCCGGCGAAGTATTGTGGCCTTGGAGTTTGCTAAAGCAAAACATGAAAATCTTTTGCAGGAGACTTGAAGAATTCCTGTCGGGCCTTCAAAAAGTTATGTTCAGAGAGGTAGGCGTATATGCCCAGTATCAGACGGTTTCCTCTACAAATTAGAGTATTTCACCCCTCAACCTACCTTTTTTTAGAAAGTCGAAAACAAATTTCCCCCTATCTTCCGATACCAACCCTAAGCGCCGGGAGATCACTCCCTGCCTGGCGGAAGCTGCAGGGTCGACTCATCCCCTCCCTGATTTTTGTTTTTCAAATGTCTTGCTTCTCTCACTTTGGGCAAGAGAAATGTGAAACCCGGCAGCAGTCGGACCAGGCGGGCTTGTGGCTCTGAGCCTGCTGGCCCAGAACTCTAGACCTGGTTGTTTTGTAGTGTGTCTTTCGGAGGACCAAATTTTTCTAGAAAGAACTAGAGCACTTTTGTTGTTTTGTTGTTTGTTTGTTGTTGTTGTTTTGTCAATTCTCGAATAAATTTTTTGTTCTTTCTTTTAACACGGACTTACATTATTTACATCGCGCCTAAGTTTGTTCCGCAGCTAGTTAAAACAGAGAGATTTTCAGCAAAAATATATCCTTTTTCAGATAAACGAGGGTTGAGGACGGCCAGAGTGGGGGGCCTTTGTGGTCGTTGCTGCTGCTTTGTTTTCCTGGAATTGTTTGTTCTGTGTGTCATCGCTGGCTTGTTGCGGCTGTTTCACGTCATGGGAGAGACTTTATCTGCCGCGGTCTTTCACAAGGCCCACTGTAGGTAGGATTTGTTCTATGTTTGCATCCATGCAAGTTTGAACTTTACCTCTTACACAGCCATGCTAGGTGTATAGGTCATGTTTGTATTATATTGCCTTTTTGCTATTCAATTTTTCCAGTTATATCTAACAGAAGAGTTTATTCCAAATAGATAAAATCCTGGTTGTGGTCATGCTCAAGCTGCAAACCTCTGTACAAATGTAACAAGTGACTGGTTGCCTTATTTTTAATAGTCAGAATTCATTTACCTTGACATATGTGTAAGAGATTTGGGGATATCAAAGAGAGATGGCTATAGAAATTTAATCTTTTCTCTCTCTTTTTCTTTACTGAGACTGTTCGAATAACGAATTAAGACTGGCACTTCTGTGCAGGCATACAGGCAGGCGTTTGACTGGACTGAAGGCTGCTAGGGGGATTAGAGGTGGTCAGCGTTGAGTCCTCTGGTGGGATGACAAGTATTATCCAGCTCTCGCCCCATCTGCGGTTCAGCTTGAGGGGGACCCGGTGCCCAGCCACGTGTTGCTCTCTGCCCCCCACTCAGCCTGTGCAGCAGTGGCCATAGGTCTAGGCCAACCAGTAACCTGGGAGGGGCTGCTGGCATCTTCCTTGGGCATCCTGGGGAGGCTGGAAGGTGGAGGATGAAGCTGTGGGGCTTTTGAAAGGCATCACGCTGAGACAGGGACTGGAGCCTGCCAGGGCCAGGAGAACCAGAGCATGCTGCAAATACGATTCAGCCAGCTGGGGCAGGCAAGAAGCCCAAGAGGCTGGTCAGGCTTGGTGTCTGAGGGTTTCTGGCAACCTGTTGCAATTTTGTCTGGCTGACTAAGGTGAGTAGCGGACAAGAAAGTGGACTGCTGCATGCTTGTCTTTACTTTCCGTTGTGTGAACAACTATCTCATGGGCAGCTGTATAGTCTATACCTCCTGTAAATGAGTGTGTGTACGGTGTAAGTCGTGTCCTCGTTACAGGGAGGGAGGTGTCTATGTCTGTCACTCACCTTTGGAGAAGGCATGCATTTTAGGCATTGTACTAATCGTATCACTCATTCAGGGAACACTTCCTGGGACCACAGCGTGTGTTGCATTCATAAGTCATTCGTAACGTGCAGTTATGTTCTGGGCATGTAATCTTGGTTTGCTGAATGAAAACAGAGTACACACAGAGCCTTTGCTTCAGCTGGTTGAGGCTCTCTGTTCCAAGGCTGACTCCTAGCACCCCACAACTGGTATTCCAAGCAGAGAAAACAGGAGGGAAATCTGGGTAGAGCTCCTGGTGAGGTGGGAAAGTTGTCCTAGGCCAGCACTAGAGGACAGACCCTCTCTCGGTTCCCCAAGAACTGAAAGGCGAGAAGCACCCACGACTAGGGAAAGAGCAGTAGCCTCTCCCAGTTTGGGGGATGAGATGAAGGAATCTGGGAGGGATTCCTGGTCTACACAGGGATTGGAGGAGTTGAGAAAAGAAGCCAAATCATACCCCTCTTCCCCATGGATGCCCGCAGGAAGACATCTGTCTCTAATTCCAGCCCCAGGAGTTTCTGCAAAACTCTGTAGTTTGGTCATTTCCCCCCAGTGTTACAAGTTCGGGGCAATGGTTGACTTTCTTCATCTCTCATTTCCTTTCTTTCCTCTCTCTCTTCGCACTTTTGAGTTTCTGTTAGAGAAGATGATCTAAGGAATTCCCTAGGCAAGGAGAAAAGTATTTAAGAGAGTTCTTGGTACGTAGCAATTATGCCTTAGCATATACAATCTGGTCTAGATGGCCAGACCATGTGGGTATATGTATATATGTCTGCCAGAGTATATTGTAAATACTATGTAAATAGTTTGATACAAATACGCTGCCAATTTCAGCATGTCCTAGATAATGAGTTGCTATACATGGCCTTGAATGAGGAGTACGTGTGTACTTGTATGCATGTAAATATCCTCACACTCAGCACTGACAAGATGAGCCCCCCCTCACATTTACACACAAATTCTTGGTCAACCCCACACCCTAGAACTGCTCAGCCAGAGTACTTGGGTTCTGGTGGGGAGTGTCATGTTCTCAGAGGGACCTGGGAGAAATCTTTGCCAGTGCAGTATATGTACCAAGGGACTATAAGGTGAGGACCTAGGGGGTTCCCTGAGATGGCCCTGCACCCTACTCTAGAGGCTGTTCTGGACCTGTTTCCTCCTTGCCTAAGCAAAGCATTCACTGCTGTGCATCCTGGGTTTAGGTGGGCAGGAGGCCCAAGACCTTTCACCTCAGGGTTAGGTGCCCTCCCGTCCTTGTCTGGGCCTCTCACCTTCCGAGGCTGGAGCTACAGATTGGGAAGAGCCCCCTGGTGGTGGGTGGGAACCAGGGACAGACCAGGGCTTCTTGCAGCCATAGGGGCAGGAGAGGATGGGCCAGGAAATTGGGTCAGACCCAATACCATCTGCCTGTAAATAAACTCTTCCCTTAATGGAGCTTTAGAGCACTGGAACTGCTAAGCCAGGCTCGTGGTCTCCAGGAGCGGGTCAGGGGCCAGGAAGTGGCTTGGCCAGGCTCAGAAGTCCTGCAGTGCTCCCACTCTGTAAGCCAATGGTGCCTACGCCTTCTCTGTCTTGCTGCCTCCACAGGTCAGCCCCTACTTCTGGGAGTAGCCTGTGGAACCTGTAGGAAGAGATGGGCCCAGGAGCGGAGCCCTCACCTCTTCTCTGTGGTGGGGACCAGAAGCCTGGAGTGGTTGGAAATAGTTTTCATGCCCCATGTCTGTATTAGGGAGTACCAGAAGTGAAGAATTCTTGAAACCAAGTGGTCTGATTGGCTTTCTGCTTTCTGAAGAGAGGGCTCCACTGTGTCACAAGAGTGTCTGGGCCCCAGAAACCCCAAATCTTGTTTACATTTAAGGAATCTGGGGTCCTGAGAAGAGAAGGGGCCAGCTAGAGGTCACCCAGCTGTCTGTGGGACAAACAGCCTCAGAAATTTTAAGGAGAGACCTGAGTTTCAAGCCCAGTTCAGCCCCGCTGACTGTGTTGGAGAGCTAAGTGGGTAAAGGGGAAGCCAGCCAGAGGAGAAGGAAACACAGGGTTGGATCTGAGCCGTGGACTGACTGTACTCTGGAAACTTCTGTTGTGCCAGCTGTTTGCTACCCAGGCTCCAGCTCGGTGGTAAGCTCTCACAAACCTGTCCTGGGACCAGGTCACCCCAGGGAGGTGCAGGATGGCGCAATGACAGAGGCTGTTCAGCCTGGAAGGACTAGTGTGGAGGCCACTGGCCTCCTTTAATAACTGTGGGATGTTGGTTTAAAAAAAAAATTCTGAATTTCAGTTTTCTCATCTGTAAAATAGAATATATATATATATATAAATATATATATACCTTGCAGGGTTATTAAAATAATTTAATGAAATACTGTCAAAGCTCCCAGTTTACAGTAGATGGTCAATATGGTTTTCCTTCCCTTACTGAAAGAGGAAAGTAAGAAAGAGAATGGATGGAGAAAAGGAAGAAAAGGAGAGGGGAAGAGGGGGAAAGGAGGAAGAAAGGAAAAGCCTTAGGTAGTAACTCTGTGGGGTCTGACCTTCAAACGTAGCGGCTAAGGCCACCCCCACGTGCCCCAAGAGCCCGGGCCACCAATCACCTTCCCTCGGGGGCTCCGCCGACTGCTTCCACCCTGACCCAGCCCCTTAACCCTGGGGCTGAGCCACGAGCTGTTGCAGGGAATACCCGAGTCCTGGGGGCACAGAACGAGAGCCCAGTTCAGGTCTCCCCAACCTGCCCTCTCGCGTCTCCTAAGGCGCTCTTCGATACGTGAGGTTTTCTCTGAGAAAGGCCCGCTGACCTGCGAAATGACACTGACTCAGGCGCTTGGGTCCGGACACAGCCGCCACTCTCAAGCTCTGGGGCAGACGCCTCCTGCCCTCAGGCACCTCTCTGGAACTCGAGGCTTGAGAAATTTTCTCCCTTTTTTCAGAAAAACAATAGGTAGCCACCTGGCGAGAGCTCGAGAAGATGAGCTTGCAGGAGAGGCTGCCCTTGGTCTTTGCGGAGAAACGGGAAACCCGAGGGTAAACGCAGGAAGCGGGTTGGTCGAGCTTCGGCGGGCAGACACGCTGCCCGCAGGTGGCAGCGAGGACCGCATGGTGCCACTGCTCCGCTCGCCCGTCCGGGCGCCGGAGCCTCCTGTTTGCGGGCCTGGTGGCGGCGCTGCAAGCGCGTATAGTCAGGAGCGGATACCGCTCCACCTAGCAGTTCTAAACCAAATTCGGGGAGAAGGGCTAAGCCCGTCCGACCTCAGGGTGCTACCGACGGCAGAGCCGGCAGGGGAAGCTCAGGAGGCCCTAATGGTCCCCGGAGGTAGCGAAGCGCACCCGGCATTGATCGCCAGAGTCCCCGCCACGCCGAGAGACCGACTTCGCTTCTCCACGTTAGAAGCGCAACCTGACCCCTCGTCCTTAATAATGGCCCTATCAAACCGAATAAAATAAAACCTTTCCCACATTCTCCACGGAAAGTTTTCTTTAGGCAGAGGAAGAAAAGGACAGGATCCCGGGAATCTTAATGGACGAGCAGGGAAGGGGAATGTGCTGCTTGCTTTTTTGTTTGTTTCAAGGGAGAAAGAAGGAAATTCGACACATATTTTTAAAAGTCTCCCCGCAACAAGTCCTAAAAGTCTGAGTGTGAGCAGAGAGTCAGGAAACCGAGCCCCCGCCTGCAGTGACACCGGGCCTTTGTCTTCTTTCCTGAAGCCCCCACGACTGCTGACCGCGCCAAGATAAAGGCCAGGTCAGAGCCCTGTGGAGTCCCGAGGGAGGGGGCCGCGGGGCCGTTCACTGGCCACTTCCAGCAGGCCGGCCTTGCCGGAATGGGGCTACTAGGGCAGGGGCTGCTCCCCAACCCCCAGGCCCAACTGAGGCACGGACCCGCGTTTCTCAACTTGCCCTGCGTCTTCAGCCACTACATTTCCTGGACGCAGCCCCACCAGTATTACATTTTCCTACTTAAGGACTCCGGGAGAGAGGTGAGGGCCATGCCCGCTCCCCACCCTGACGGACTTCCCCTGACGTGATCCTCTGGAATGGACTTGTGAGCAACTTCTGCTGCGTCTCTGGCGCTTGCGGCCGCTGGGCTCGGCTGACCAACAGGATCCCAACCTGTGCCCTGCCTTCGCGGCGGAGCCTCTGTGCCACTCTCTCAGGTCTGTGCAGACCTGAGGCTCCTCTAGCCCTTGGCCTCAAATTTTCTGCGTCATGCCCTCCCGTTGGCGGAACGGGTCTGCGGCGGTGACGGGAGAGCGTTTGTGACCTTATCCTACCGCTCTCTCGGTGATTTGAAATGTGGGTCGCAGCGGAGCTCAAGCCGCGGGGGTACTGACTTTGCAAGGCGGCGGCATCGGGCTTTCTAGGGTACTTGCTTGGGGCCCTTTTCCCGCAGACAAACGCAGGTGATGAGAGTGCCGCGCAGCTTAGAACTAATCCGAAGAAAGAAGGGGAAGTCGAGCCCGGCGACTGCATGAGCAGATGGAGGGGTCTCCAGCGGCCACGCTGCGCGCCTCCCACGAACACCAGGTTGTGCCCTGGGGCCCCCGGCCAGCGATCCTGCCTCACGTTTTCCCAAGCTGATGAGGAATCTTCAGTTCCCTTCCTTTCATGATGGCTTGTGGAGTAGGGGCCTGGGCCGCCTTCCCAGAGCCGAATGGAAGATACGGGCCCCACTTTTATCTTCCACAGAGACGCGACCTGGAGAGGAAAAGGAAAGGCGACAGACCAGGGAAGTGAGGTCCCCTGGGATTCGCGTGCAGGAGCGCCCTCCACCTTTTCCTTCTCTCCACCCTTGCTGCCTCCAGCCGACTCAGGGATCCTGGTCCCTGTTGAAACTGGAGCTGCCCAGCGGCCGTCTGATGAGAGATAAAGGAGCTCGCGGCGCCGAAGCGCTGACCGGATCCGGGCTTTCTCGCACCCAGGAGCAGCATCTGAGATCCTACTTCCCCAGGTGGCACTGACTCAGTTTGAGAGAAACGGTCAGCTGGACAGTGTGGACATTCCGCCTCCAGACACAAACAGTAGCGTCCGCAGGCGGGATGTGCATAGGCACATCTACACGAGAGAATCCCGTATCTGTGTGCATGTACATGCACACGTGCGTGCCTCTGAGCCGAGACAGGCAGATACATCTACACACGTGTGATATACCTGTGCATATATCTGAACACTCCTCTTGCCTCTGTGCTGTTCGTGGGCTGTACTGACGCCGACGGAGCCGGCTGCTGGTGAGTGGCAATTATTCGTCACATTTACACAGGCATTGACAGTTTCTAATCACGATTTTTACAACTCACGCGGAGAATACTGTCCTTGAGAATTTTCAATGGGGAAACAAGCCCAGGCAAGTTAATGGGTGCCGTTTTCTCACAGACCCTGAGAGACCCCGGCCAGCCAAAGACCTGGCCAGTTTGTTAAAGGTGGATGTGTTCGCTAGACGCGCACCAAGGTTGGCCTGTTTCGCGCGCTAAGCTGCCCCCAGGCCCGGCTGGCCTTGGCCCTTGGCCAGGCTTCCCGGGAAACCCACCGCGCCGGGTGTCTGTTCTCAATTCCTTTGATGATAAGCGCGCTCTGCCAGAGCTCGGTGACCCCGGTGCCCAGGGCAGGGGAGCTTAGGGCTCGCCGGAGTGCCGCGGAAGAGCACCGGGAGATGCCAGGGCTGTGACCACCCACGCCCAGCTGGGTCTCCAAAGCCTGGCGGGCCTGCGTCCTCACGACAGCCACGACAGGCAAATGTGCGATCCTTTCACCCCAGCCGGAAGCCCAGGAGCCCTGAGTTGTGCCAGAGCAGGAACAGTAACGAACGAATTCTGCTGTCTCAAATCGCGAATGGTCCTGCAAAGCCAGGAGCCTACCATGCCCATTTTACAGAAATGATTAGTCGGAGGCAAGAAAGGTACAGTAAGATGCCCCAAATTCAACAGCCGAGAAGTGGCCGGGGTCGGGGCGGGAATTCCCAGTTAGCCGAGTCTGGATGCTCCTCTGCCTCCAACCCGGATCGCCAGGTCCCTCCTTGGACCAAGTCTCCTGCGCGCGGTTCGGTGTCGCCCGGCTCTTAGCTTCTGACTTTCCTCACCAAGGACGCGAAGACTATTCTAGCTCTCACCCACATCACTAAAAAGGTTCCTACACGCTTGTAACGTGTTGTTTTGTATAGCAACATCCCTTTGTGTGTAGGGCTTTGCTTGTTCCCCTGGGTTATCTGGTTTCCCGACCCCAAGCCTTCGCGCTCCTGAGACGGGGCTTGTCCGAGGGCTGCAGCTTGACCACATCTCGCCGGGTGCCCTTGGGCCCCAGAGCCCGGCTCCGGCAGGCTGAGGTCGCTGGGCTCCGGGCTCCAAGGCCGCCCGCACCCCGCCGAGCCGGGGCGCTGGAAGGGAGCCTGCGGCGTGGCGAGGTCGCCCGGCGGCCTCACAGCCTCGAGGCTGCCCTCTGCTGGCCGTAAACGACATCATCGCCGCCTCCGTCGGCGGCCCCGGAGCCGAGCCGACGAGAGGGGCTCGCGCGAGGCAAGACAACCCCACAGCGCGAGTGGGGGACACCACTGTCGCCGGATCCCGGGAGTGGCCGACGCGCCTTCAACCACTGCGGTGCCCTCTGATACCTCTCAGTGTCTGGTCCCTGCTACCCGCTGGCACGGGACACTCCACGAGCTCCAGCCCGGAGCCGCTCAGAAAGCCAAAGCTCCGTGCTGGCAATCTAACTGACCTGCGGTTTCTGCCCGGATCCCAAACTCACCGTCCCCCCCTGGAAAGCGGGCTGGGGTGGCGGGGGAACGCCACAACCTACAGGCGCCCACCGGGCGCGTCACAGCAGGCCATTGGCGGGCTCCGAAGAGAACCCCAGACTGTGCTCAGGCTCCTTTATTTTCGGCATCGTGGCATTCATTGGCACCCCTGGGTCAAGACCCAGAACACACTGCCCTCCCACTCCGCTAGCTCGATTTCCAGCTCCACTAGTTGCCCTGGCGCCTGGCTACCTCTATTTCTCGCAGTGCACTTGTCTCCTCAACCAAACTCTGGGTGCTTCAAAGATCCGAAAGGACCGGTCCCCAGCTTATACCGCTCCGCTCGCTGCCTTACCCGGAGTCCGCCGAGCGGAGACGGAGCAGCCATCCTTACTCTTGAAAATAAGACCTGGGCGGTGCTGTGGTAAGACTCCTCCGCCTGCTGAAATCCAAGGTGGGATAAAAATTATTCAGTAATCATACCTGTGCCCTTCTAGTGCTACATGTCAGGACTTTGCATGTTTTCACTTTTTCTCTCATTTATAAAGCTAATCCAGATTAAAGAAAATTGAGAAAAAGAGAACAAAAATTACAGTGATCACACCCCTCCTCCATTGTGTAACCACAGTTAATATTTTGATGACTTTCCTCTGATCTTCTATCTATTTTAATGAATCTAATTTACATAATTAAAAGAATATATTTTATATGGAATTTACCATTTTGTATACTACTTCTTTTTATCTTTCACTACGAGGATTTCTCCACATCTGATCCTTTGAAAGATGATTTTCAATGAATGTTTAATAATCCATCAGATAGGTGAGCCACAATTTTTTAATATAATGGCACTAATCCACTTTGTTTCAGGTCTAGAAAACACACTCTCTTGGTCATTAAATATAGAATCAATAGTTGATACAAAAAAAATATTGAGTCTTTTGCTAGCCCAAAAAGGATTGTTGTGGTCCCACTCTCAGGGCACAAAGGATCCACCCAGAAATTTGAAATTGCCTAGAGCTGAGAGAGAGCCTTCCATACCCTGCTGCCAGCTATTTCCCTCTGCTGGAGACCAGTGGAGGTGGGGTGCTGGTTGAAATATCCTAAAAGAAAACAGGGATGAGGAATGTGCCTGAAAAGCTGCCCTGGACTGCTTCTAGGACCAAAGCCCTGAATCCCCAGCTAGTACTCAAGAAGGTAGCTGAGACCTGGGTTTCTGTGTGTAGTATCTTGTAACAAGAGTCAAACATGAATTTATCTGGATCCTGGATCATCCCTTAGAAGCTGTGTGACCTCATAAAAACTGCTCAACCTCTCTGAACCTCACTCAAAAAATTGCAATAATAATGCTACCACATTGAAATTTTTTTAAGTATTCCACTAAATGATTACATCATTTAGCCTGGTACCTGAACCAAGAAATTCTCAATACATAGTAGCTACTGCCATTACTGCCTCTGCAGCTGCTGCTGCTATTGCTTCTGGCATTGACTTTGGTCTCAGGGATCACTGCAGTTGCCCTCTCCCTCAACTCCTGACCCCACTGCTACTGTTAAACACAAGGCTGAATCCTGGCACTAAGCCGGGTCCAGGTTCTCAGGGCTGGAGTTGTTTCCAGCACTCTGGTTGGGCTGCTCAGGACCTACTGACAATCAGGCCTGGGCTTGGGCTGTTTATACTAGAACCGTTAAAACAGGAAAATATGCAAACCCTTCATTCACAGGGATCCGGCTATTGTTGGGTCAGAAATGATATTTTTGTTTCTAAAATAAAAAGTACATTTGCTGCTTTACTCACACATACAAACACTGTGTGTGTGTGTGTGTGTGTGTGTGTGTCTGTGTGTCTGTGTGTGAGTGGGGAGGGAGTTGTGTCTACAGGCGAAGTAAGTGATCTAATTCATTTGACCAGTTCAATAAGCCTGAACTTCACTGGGCTTTATTCTATCCCTCTAGGATCTTATCCATCCCTCAAACAAAATGACTTCAAAAGCCATCTCCCAGACATGATAGGGGGATACCACTTCCAATTAGAAAAGAGGTTAAACGGGAATTTCATAAATTACATCAACTCAGCCAGCTTGATCCCAGTAGATGCAAATACGTATCAAAATCTCACACAGAAAGATTTTAAAGGGCAGGTTTCATGATCCTCTTCACACTGAGCAGCTCTTGCTTCTCTGAGGCTGGTGCTGGGTGATCTATGTATATGCATCACCAAGTCAATTTCTCCAGGTGATTCTGATGAAGCCCATAAAGCCACATTATGGAACCACTGCTGTTCCCAATTGAATTGAAAGCTGAGGTTTCTCCTAGTGGACTCCGGAGAACACAGATTCCAAAGAATCTTCCACTGGGACCACATGGAGCTACAAAGAGCCTGATTCAAACACCGGATGTGTGTGTGTGTGTGTGTGTGTGTGTGTGTGTGTGTGTGTGTGTGTGTGTGTGTGTGTGTGTGTGTGTGTGTGTGGTGGGGGGTGGGGGTGTGAATACATGTTTATTTTTGTGTGTTTTTGTTGTACTGTTGCCTGTGCGTGTGTCGGGCCTCTTTGGTCATAAGTAATGTAAACCCACTAGAGCTGGCCCAAACCAAACAGATGGAGTGGGGTGAGATCGTTAAAAAGGAGGCTGAGGTAATGGCAGGAACCCAGGTAGATTTCCTCTACAGACTGACTTTTCTTGTTGCTCTGAACAGGCCTCTCCTCTGCTGTGTTCTAGGGAGGAGCCTAGTCACAGCTCAAATCTAGGAATCCCAATTCTCTTTTCCTTTGAAAGAAAGAAACTGGCCTACCAGGGTCGGGTCCTGTCAGCTGGAACTGTTGGTGAGGGACGGGGTAGGGGGCGGGGGCGTCTTATAGTTTTGGATGGTTCCTCCCTGCGGGGAGAGAGCAGTCATGCTGCTCATTATAGGCTAAGCAGACACCCCCAAAAGCCTAATTTGTTTCAGCCTGGCCCCTCCAACCACTCAATAGTAGCTCAGGGCTTCTTGATGCTAGCTGCACTCCAAAAATCACCCAGAGAGCCTTAAAAAACATTGTGTCCAGGCTCCATATATGGGATGTAAGCAGGGCATCAGGATTTTTCAAAGCAACCCTGGTGATTCCAACACACAATAGCGATAACTAAATAGGGAACCTAGAGCCAATTTAGCCATTTCCTAAGTACACAGTTTCAAAGTACAACTAATTAAGAGGAAAAGTATGAAAACCTAATGGGTTATTTTCATCTAAATTGGAGACTGACATCCTAATCTCAATGTTAAATGCCATGATTATTCACATTTGACATCCTTTAAACCTCTTGGTGCAAATGTTGTTACATTCCTAAAGAAACTTGCCTTTTCTGGAGATCCTGAGCAACAAAAACCAAAGGATGCCTCCCTGTGGCTTTGGTTGACCCCCACCCACCAAGGACTACCTACCCTTTCTTTTCCAAGGTCTCCAGCGTGCTAGGGCAGTCCCAAAGCTCCCAGCACTGAAGCATGCTGACCTTGCTGGCTCCTACCGCACATCACATCCACGTCCGTGCTTCAGGGTTCCCACCCAGGAGCCTCTGACCCAGGAGACTAAAAAGGAGAGACCTTGCCTCCTTAGCCAAGCTGAAGGATGCTGATCAAAACCTTGTCCTAGGGAATTCCCTGGTGGGCCAGCGGTTAAGACTTGGCGCTTTCACTGCAGTGGGCCTGGATTCAATCCTGGTCCAGAAACTAAAATCCCACAAGATGTGCAAGTCGGCCTAAAAAATACCAAACACCTTGTCCTAGTACGTGGAAAGCTTGAGGGAGGTCTTCATTTTGTTTTGTTTCCCCTTCTGCTAAGTTTCCCTAAACAGTTAATCAGCTGAAGAGCAAATATTTCATAAATTGCTATAATGTACAAAGCAGGGGAGGGGAAGGCATCACTCCCCAGACATTCTGTTGCTAGCAGAAGAGCAACAGCAACCCCTCTAGACCTGGCCTTGCATGGATCCAAAGGAGTACATTAAAGGGCCCTTTGCAGCCCCTGCCTCCACCCCAACTAGGACTCAAACACACCTAGAGGGTGAGGGATAGCAGGAAGGAGAAGGGAGCTCTCATACCTGGTTGTGTGCAAGAATGGGAGTGGGGAATGCTGCTCTTCCCATGCCTGAATCACCCGGAGAACTGTTCCCTGCCCCAAGAACCAGACAGCACAGAAAGCAAGACCAAACTGCTTCTGAAAGCTGGAAAGGCAGTCAGCACAAAGGCCAGTGACTGAAGAAGGATGTACAGAGGGTGGGGCTGAGCACACATACCATGATCACTTTGCAGCTACAGTAAGGGCTTTGTTGCTGTTATTGTTTAGTCGATGTCACATCCAACTTTTTTGCAACCCCATGGACATGTAGCCTGCCTGGCTCCTCTGTCCATGGAATTTCCCAGGCAAGAATACTGGAGTGGGATGCCATTTCCTTCTCCAGGGGATCTTCCCCACCCAGGGATTGAACCTGTGTCTCCTGCATTGGCTGGTGGATTCTTTACCACTGAGCCACCTGGGAAGTCCCTACACTAAGGGCTTAGAGATGCCAAATAAAGCCTAGGGTAATGATTTTCAAAGTGTGGAACCCAGATCATCAGCATCACCTAGGACCTTATTGAAAAACCCATTGAACCAGCAACTCAGGGGTGGAGGGTGGGGGTGGGAAGCAATCCAAGTCCACAACGTGCACACTCAAGTTGGAGAATCAGTGGGGCTGCAGGCACTTTTTCCAGTCGTGGTAGGTCTAACTCTTCCAGGTCTCTCAATGGAATCCATGAAGCCAGACAGGACCTCAGAGATATCACCCCAGCAAGAATTACTGCTCCTGTCCTCTCTGGTACCCACCTGACCACCCCGCACACTCCACTCCCCTCCCACACACACACACACACACTCGCTACTAGGAACCTCTGGCCCAGGCAGGACAACACAGAGCCCAGGAACTTCTCTAGAGGCCGAGATACTAGAACAGAAGCACCACCCAAACAGGGTGGTGGACCTCATGGTCCACATGGCCTCCAAGGAGTAAGGTCCCTGGACCCCCAGCCCCAGCAGGAGCAGGAGAGGAAGAGAGAGTTCCTCAGCTACTGGGGAGTCTTTGCCCCACCTCCATCCTCCACCACAATGAGAATCTCCTGACCTCCACAGGGTTTCCATCCCCAAGGCCCTGAGGAAGGGGAGGAGCTTAGGGAGCCCTGCGCTGTCGTGTACCATCAATAAAAGTACCCTATACCCAGATTTAAAAAAAAAAAAGAAGAAGCATCACCCAGAGAAGCTGCCTAGAATCCCAGAGCTGGTATCAGTTTTTTTCAAAGGCCTTTGGCAGTTGCCCACTTACCCTCACAGGCTGCTGGGAAATTCCAGCCAGGGAGCTTTGGAGCAGGACTTGGTTGGTTCACTTTTGGACAGATGTCCTTTGAGCAGTTCCTGGATAGCTGACCCCCTGTAGACCTGTGTGGGACTTAGCCATCTGAATGCCATATTTGTCCGATGGTTCTCAAAGTGGTGTGCCTGGAGGAGCAGCACCAGCATTACCTGGGACCTGCAAATTCTCAGACCCCACCCTACCCCACCTAGGAATCTGAAATTGTGTGGTAGGGCTCCCCAGTGTGCTTTTTAACAAGCCCTCTGGAAGATTTTCTGACTCCCTAGCCCAAGTTTGAGGACCACTGGCCTGAGGGCGATTTCGGCTCATCCGGCAGCCCACCCAGAAGCGGGGTGCCCAAATGACACGAAGGATTCGGAGCCCCGAGGGCCAGGACCTCCCTATCCCCATCCCCGCCGCGGTGCAGGGGGCTAGCAGCCCCCCAGTGCACCCTCCCTGCGAAGCTTTGCGGGGTCCTTAGACCCCGCGGCCGCCGGCAGAGCCCTTGCGGGTTGGAATGACGGCCGTGAGACTCCACTCTGACTTGTTTTGTTCCATTCCAGGAGGAATAATTTGTTTCGTATTGGAATCAAAGCGCCTCTTGCGGCGCTTCCGTTTTATCTCAGAGGCTCTCGGCCGGGGCGCGGCGGCTGCTTCCCATTAGGGCGGGCATGGTCCCCATTAGGCTCTGAGCCCATCCCGCCGAGGGTACTGCCGCTGACCCGCCCCTCTGCCGCGACATCCAGAGACCCACCCTTTCTCCCATTACAGATGGCCCCAGAGAGAAGCTGGAGCCTACCCTGGCTATCCCAAGAGCTGGCCTCCGCTGCTTGGCTGCCCGGCGCCTGCAGCTACACCGTTAAGGCACACTTGGGATCAGGCTGTATGTTTAATCGCTTAATCGTGCCCGACTCTTTTTGAGACCCCGTGGACTGTAGCCCGCCAGGCTACCCAGTCGATGGGGATTCTACAGGCCAAAATACTAGAGTGGGTTGCCATTCCCTTCTCCAGGGGATCTTCCCCACCCAGGGACTGAACCCCAGGTCTCCCACATCCTAGGCTGATTCTTTACCTTCTGAGCCAAAGCTGCAGGTACAGGTCCTAGCTCTTCAGTGGAAGTTCAAAGGGCTCTCAGATTTAGGACCTGGGCCTAATGAAAGTGTCCCCAGAGGGGGGAAAGCATCACAGGGCGTCCCTAGATGGAGAGGAAAAGGTTTCCAGTTTACCTGTTTACACAGCACCTGAGCCCAGCCACTCAGGGAAAACAGGTCGACCTGGTTTTCTCCTACTTTGGTATTTATTTTTTTCCTGGTGGCTCAGCTGGTAAAGAATCCACCTACAATGCCAGAGAGCTGGGTTCGATCCCTGGGCTGGGAAGATCCCCTGGAAAAGGGAACAGCTACCCACTCCAGTATTTTGGCCTGAAGAATTCCATGGACTATGCATGGGGTCTCAGAGTAGGACATGACTGAGCAACTTTCACTTTACAAACAGTACAGAACCTCACTGATGAGAAGATTAAGAAAGAAAAGCCACAATCAGTCCCCTTGCCTTAATATCCTCTGCAGACAAGGGGGACCTTGAAGTTTACCATCACCTGCTCAAGAAGGGATGATAGCCAAATGAAGCTGTTGTGCCTGCCACATCCTGGTGTCCTCAAGGTGACAAAAGTTTATGCTGGGGAAGGAGCCGGACACTCCAACAACCACCAAAGTGTAACAAATGGCCCTCACAGTCCCGTTCAACTTCACACTTATTTTCTTTGATCTCATTTCTTATTTTATTACACAAACAATATTCTAATAATTACAACAACTTTAAAATAGAATGCAAAGTCAACAGTAATCCAAAGTCTGACCACTAACAAAGCAATTCTTTTCATTTTTCCATTCTGCTACATATTTCACAACTATTTAACAAGTGTGTGATATTCAGCCATGTGGATGTGGTCTAAATTATTTAACTCTGCCGTTTAGGATGGGCCCAAGTGTTTCACCATTATAAAAAGAAAACATTGGTTGAAGAATAACAAAGTAAGATAATAAAATGTATAGTGTATTTTAATAACTTTTATGCAATTAGGCAATGGATTTTTTGCAGGGAATTTGAAAAGTTCAGAATGTTATAAAAATCAACTATTGGGAGTTCCCTGGTGGCCTAGTAGTTAGGATTCCAAGCTTTCACTGTCATGGCCCGGGTTCAATCCCTGGTCAAGGAACTGAGATCCCAAAAGATAGGCAGCTCAGCCAAAATAAATCAGTTGCAATTCCAACTCCCCTTTTGGTCACCAAGTTTTTCTCACCACTGAGCACATGTCCCTGTTCTCCTACAACTTCACACCCTTTCATTTGTCAGTTCTTGCTTTGTATTCAATGGCTGTTTGTCTTTTCCATAGTCTTTGATTGTAATGCTATTGAAGCAAAGATTATACCGTTTTCATCCCAATAATAATCATAAGAGCTAGTTTTTACTGGGTGCCTAGTCTGAGCCAGGGAGGCTGAACCCTAAAGAATAGATGCTTTCGAATTGTGGTGCTGAAGAAGACTCTTGAGAGTCCCTTGGACTGCTAGGAGTTCAAGCCAGTCAATCCTAAAGGGAATCAACCCTGAATATTTACTGGAAGGGCTGATGCTGAAACTGAAGCTCCAATACTTTGGCCACCTGATGTGAAAAGCTGACTCATTGGAAAAGACCCTGATGCTGGGAAAGACTGAAGGCAAAAGGAGAAAAGGGAAGCAGAGGGTGAGATGGTTAGATAGCATCACCAACTCAATGGACATGAATTTTAGCAAACTCTGGGAGACAGCGGAGGACAGAGGAGCTTGGCGTGCTACAGTTCACAGGGTCACAAAGAGTTGGACATAGCAACTGAACAACAATAGTCTGTGCCAGACATAATACAACATTATCTTACTGAATTCCCATTCTTATATTTTATTTCCTTTTACTCTATGAGGAAAAGTGAGACTGAGCAAGATTAAATAACTTATGCAGGGTCACCCAGCTTGTAAATAGCAGCCCTGGGAGAGAAGCTGACTTCACATTCATGCCCTTTCCATTGTATGAACTTAAGAGCAGAATTGTATTGACAGACAGCTTCTAAAATCTTTACTGGTTCAGGATTATATTAATCTGGTTGTTATTAATAATAACCTGTTGTATCTTTGCATCAATTACAATGTTTTTGGATTTTTTTAAAAAAAAGAACTTTAACGATGAGGTCTTTATTATCTCATGAAAGAGAAGACTCAGAGATTAGTGGCTCCTGGCTATGAGTAGCCAATCAAAGATCTGGGTATGAGCCCTGCTCCTTGTCATCTTTCTCCTTTGTAGACTGTAGCTGGTCCAAGCATCATGTTATTTTTAAATGTCCATGGGAAAAGAAATCATTTCTTCCAGGTTCTTTCTCAGGAATCTGGACCACTTACCCAGAAACCCTCAGCAGACTCCCCACTCATCTCACGGGCCAGGACTGAGCTACATGCTTGTTCCTATTTGCTGACAAAAAGATGCGAGCGCTGTGACTGGCTCAGACTAACTGTGGTCTGCGCAGGAGTGGGGCCAGGGTCTCAGCAGTATTTGAGTTACCTGCATCACTGAAGAAAATTAGGATTCTTTGAAGAAGGAAGAGAGGGAGACATGGCTGTTAGAGGGGCAGCTAACACAATAATCTTAAATGGAAATGTAGGACTTTCCTGGTGGTATAGTGGATAAGTATCCACCTGCCAATGCAGGGGATACGGGTTCAGTCCCTAGCTCGGGAAGACCCCACTCTCCGTAGAGCAACTAAAGCCCCTGTGCCACAACTACTGAAGCCTGTGGGCCTAGAGCTAGTGCTCGGTAACAAGAGGAGCCTGTGCACCGCAAAGAGGAGTAACCCCCACCTGTCGCAACTAGAGAAAGCCCACGTGATGCAGTGAAGATCCAATGCAACCAAATAAACTACTTTTTTATAAAGAAAACACTGAAGGGAGGACTTCATCTTCCTCATTGTTTAAAAAAGGAGAAATATACATTAGTATAAATTAATGTATATGAGCTAAAGTGAAATTAATTTAAAAATTTCCTCCCTCCACTTGGAATATTATTATCTGTTTTTAAATTTGTAAGTATTAACAAAGCAGTTAAACATAAACTGTCAAATGACTATGTTTTAGTTAGACTGTGAAGTGACCGGGGAAAGAAAAGGAATTAGTTCCGTTGTGTGGTCTTGAGACTGAACTGCTATCCGGATCAGAGGTTCCTCTGCTCTCTGGTCCTGTCTCTCTCCTCAGCTGCCCAGTCTCTCCCAGCATCCCCACCACCACCACACTGGCTTCCCTTGCAAGTCCCCTGTCCCTCTGCTTTATCAACTGCTCCCTCGGCAACTGGTTGGCCTCCTGGATTTGGTGGCCACTCCCACTACAAATTAACAGCCTCTCTTGAATATTCCTGCTCCCAATCTCCAAGAGAGTGACTGTTTGGGCTGCTCATCCTGTCAAGACAGCTCCCTCAGAGGTTGCTGACCTGGTCAGCATCTGGAATGACCAGCATGGGGTCACGAGCTGCACTAGGTCCAACTGGCTGACCAAGGAAGGAAGCAGGGTCACTTGTTACAAAAAGTGACTGCCGAGATCAGCACCTATGGGAAGGCCTCAGCCGTGGGGATGCAGGCGTGATGAGGTGGGGGCAGGATAGTGAGGCTGGGCACATTCCATTAGAAGGTCTGACCCTTGGAGTTCATTTTGCTTCTCTGTGGCCAAACCTACACTCCTGGTAAGTCAGCTCCTTATCTCGTTCAAATCTGAGCACACAGTAGGTGCTCAATAAATGCAAGTTGGCTGGTCTCCTCACCCTAAAGGGCTGTTATGTGCTATGCTGTGCTTAGCTGCTCAGTTGTGCCCAACTCCTTGGTAGCCCACTAGGTTCCTCTGCCCATGGGGATTCTCCAGGCAAGAATACTGGAGTGGGTTGCCATGCCCTCCTCCAGGGGATCTCCCCAACTCAGGGATCAAACCCATGTCTCCTCAGTGCAGGCAGATTCTTTACCATCTAAGCCACCAGGGAAGCCCAAGAGTACTGGATTGTGGCCTATCCCTTCTCCAGGGGATCTTCCTGACCCAGGAATTAAACCGGGTTCTCCTGCATTGCAGGCAGATTCTTTACCAGCTGAGCTACCAGGGAAGGGGCTGTTATAGGCCACTCTGTTTCCAACTTTCGTGTGCATGCAAATAACCTGGGACTTGTTAAAAATGAAGATTTTAATTTGGAAAAGCTGGGGTGGGGCCTGAGCGCCGCATTTCTTACAGTCTCTTCTTCGGGCTCACAGGAGGCATCTCCAGCATATCTAGGGCACAAGGTTGTAGATGACCTCAGGATTTCCTTTCAGCCCAGATATCTATGGTTTTAGGGTTCTATCAGCATGCACCCTCCCCTCCTGCCGGGCTGCCTATGACCTGCCCCCACTGACCAGATACTTTCTCCTGCAGTACCTTCGCTTGGGCACGTCCTCTGCTAGGAACGCCCTCCCATGGTTCCATGTGCTCCAGTCTACCTCTGCACTACTGACATTCTGGACCAGGTAATTCTTGGTTGTGAAGCGCTGACCTATCTGCTGGAAGGTGTTGAGCAGCAGCCCTGGTCTCCACCCATTAGATGCCAAGAGTCCCCTTCCTCAATTGTGACAACCAAAAATGTCTCTGGATACTGCCAAAGTCACCCCTGATTGACAACCACTGATCTAAGACCTTGAATCAAAATCTACATTTTAACAGGGTCCCAAGTGATTCACATGTATGTCCACTCTCTCCTCTGAGCTCTCACAGTCCTTGCTCCCTGTGCCTCTCATTTGAGGGGTCCTCACCCCTCATCTCTACTGGTATTGAGTGGGAGCTGGGACCCCAGCATGACCTTCAACTGCTCCTAATGCAGGGATGCAGGTGGGCCTGGATACAGAACACACCTGAAATTTTGGTCCTTCCTGGCATTTGTTCTCCTTTCTTCTTCTAAGAGAACTTAGATTTTTCTGGGGGAACCACCTCTCCCTCACTCTCATTCCAGTAGTTCAGATGGAGCCATACACACTCCCACCTCCACTCTCATGGGAGGGGATGTATATTTCACCCCCCATCTCCCAGAGGGATTGCAGACAATGTGATGCAATGGCAGACAAGTAATTTAAGGCAAGGAGACCCAATTCCAGAAATCTGTAGGCACTGAGGGCAAAGAGAAGCTTTCTTTCCACCAAGACTGATAGCTCTAGAGAAGACATAAACCTGGAACTTATGAGGACACCTAATTGGAGAAAGTCTGCCTGAGAGTGAAGCCAACACAATGGAAAGCAGAATAAACAGAAGAGACTGAATTCCAACCACATTGTTTGAGTTCCTGGTTCAAGCCATACCTGAAGACTTGCAATGAGTTTTCAGTGACAAAGACCAACAAATTTCCTTTAAAAACCAAGGAGGCAGCTTGAGTTGAGTTTCCATCAATTGTGAACAGCAGACTCATAACTAATATGACCTAACTTTCTTAGGAGTTAGATCGTCATGAATGTATGGCAGGGTCCTATGGAACCATAGACTGAGGCAGAAGAGGCCTCCTTAGGAGGGTCCTAAGAGCCCAGAACAACCAACAGCACTACACCTGTGCCCAGGTCACCAGGTGCAATGCAGAGCAAGCAAGGGGGCAGCCTCCCACCTCTGCTGAGGTCACTGCCTGGCTGCAAGGAGACCACAACTGTGCAGACCCCTGGATCCTCAAGGTCTGCAGCTTTGAGAGGCTGGTTGATGCCCCCTGGACAGGAGAAGAGCCTCCAAGTCATCACAGACTTGGGCAGCAATGGCAGTGAAGAGTTGCCACCCTCAAGTGGTTTCTCAGGCAGCCAAATTCCACCAGGGGGCGGGGCAGACCTGAGTAGAAGGTGAGAGAGATGTGTGAGCTCTCCTGAAAGGTTGCCTGGCAAACCCAGCAGCAAGAAAAACCAGCAGTTTTGCAGCAAGTCAAGGTTTTGCATCCCGTAGATGGGGAATGTAACCATCCAAGTTGGAGTCAGAGCTGAGTACCCTTAGCTCCCACACACAGGAAAGCCTCCGTGGCTCTAAGTTTCAGTAAGTTTCCCTGAAGATGCCCTGAGGAGGCAGCAGATAGATGCTCAGAGGGGATAACCACAGGCTACATCTGTGACCTGGGAACACTGCAGTAATAAACGAACAGAGTGGTAGGAAACCTGCTCTGCACATGGAAGTACCAGAGAATATTCTAGATTCAGAGGTTCTGAGATGGAAACCATCTCATGCATCACCAAGCCCAACCCACTTAGGAGGCTAAAAGCCAAAGAAGGCAAGGGACTTGCCTAAGATCACACAGTGACTTGGTGGCACAGCCGGGAGCCAAAACCAGGCCTCCCAGCCCCAGATCTAGGGCTCTGTGCCCCATGCTTCAGGACACCCCGTCCCCACACGAGGGAATCTCCATGTTTCAGAAGAAAGAGATAACGCCATCAAACTGAGTTCTGGCTAAGGCTGATTTCAGGCAATAAATAGCCAGAATTCAGTTACATGGTAACAACAGTACCTATCATTAATTGAGCACTAGAATTAGTCAGGATTCTTCAGTGAAATAGAACCAACAGGGGGTAAGAAGGAGAGGGAGGGAGAGAGACTGATTTTAAGGAATTGGGGGCTGGCAAATCTGAAATCCTGATATGCACAAGGCATGACAGCAGGCTGGATTTCAGCAGGAATCCACGTTGCAGTCTTCAATCCAAAGACAGAACTGCTTCCTCTCAGGAGGACTTCATTCATTTCCCCTCAAGGCCTTCAGCTGTTTCAAGGCCACTCAGACAGTGAAAGGTAATCTGCTTTACCCAACGCTACTGATTTAAATGTTGACCACATCTAAAAAGTAACTTCATATCAACATCTAGACTGGTGTTGAACCAAAAAATGGGTACCATCACCCAGACCATGACACATGAAACCAACCATCACAAGCACTTACTCTGTGCCAGGCACTCAGATGTTTCAAACAACCCTATGAGACAGCCAGCATTATCCCCGTCTCACAGAAGAAAAGCCAAAGGATAAGCCCACGGGATACTGTGGACCATGCCTGGAACTCCGGTCTCCCTTCCTGTTCACAACTTCCCTCTACCTCATCGTCTCCTCTCACTCAGTTGCTAGAACACAAAAAGGTGCGTCTAGGCTTCAGGGTCTCAGTTACTGAAGCACTTTAGAATCACTGGGGACAACCACTTCAAAAAACCAAAGACACACACTACTATATGTAAAGTAGATAAATGACAAGGACCTACTGTACAGCACAGGGAACTACATTCAACATCTTAAAATAACCTATGGTGGAAAAGAATCTGAAAAATAATTGATATATATATATCATAGATGTATATCACTAAACAATAATTGAATCACTTTGCATACAGCTGAAACACTGTAAATCAACTATACTTCAATTTTAAAAAAGAAAGATACCACATTGTAAATAAACTATACGCCAATAAAAAATTAAGAAAGAGTTTTAGGGATTTCCCTGGTGGTCCAGTGGTTAAGAATCCAACTAGCAGTGAAGGAGATGTGGGTTCGATCCCTGATCAGGGAACTAAGATCCCACATGGCACACCCCGAAAATACCAAGCCTGTGTGCCACAACTTGAGAGTCTGTGTGTCACAACAAAAGATCTCACACGATGCAGCAGAGATCCTGTGTCTTGCAACTAAGATCTAGTGCAGCAAAATAAAATTTTTAAAGAAAAAAAATTATTTTTATTATGTTGAGGTATATTCCTTCTATTCCTGCTTTTTGGAGGGTTTTATCAGATATGGATGTTGAATTTTGTTTAATTTTTCAATTATTTTTAAAAATTAGAAAAATTCCTTTAAAAAATTAGAAAAAAGAAACTGTCAGGCTGCACTTACATTCCAGATTTCCTCTTCTGTTTCCCTGTTATGTGTATTTCTTAATACCTTTGAGAGTTAATTATAAAAATATTAAATAATTTTTTAAAATTCAAAACAAATTAAAATAAACAAAACCAGAAAAAAAAAAGTCAATGCTCAGACTCCCACTGGTCAAAAGTGAGCCCGAGAACCAGTATTTTAACTCCTTACTATTGGTTCTAATGTGCAGCAAGGCTGAGAATCCCTGTTCTAAAAGGTGTCACAGTACAAGGCATGAGTTCCTCTCGTTTTTGGACTGTAGGTTGCCCAACAGAAAATATACAGCCTAAAAGGAAATCAAGTAGCTATAAAATAGCCTGTGGGGAAAACTAGCAACTATATTTCCTCTCTCAGCATGAAATTAGCCATTTCCCCTCTGATTTTGAAGTAGCTTACAGTGAGGACTTCCTTAATTATTTAATTGGAAATACAAAAGAGTGAAATGGAGCATAATTCATTCGGGCAATAAGCATTTGGTGAGCACCCGCTGAGTGCTGGGCACAGCGCCTGGCAGCCAGCAGCCAGATCTAGTGCAGTTCCTGTCTTTAGCCAGGAAGCCTTCGAGTGGGGAGTGGGGCCATCAGAACAGCAAAACAGTGTGGGGAGGGCAGTGACAGACACCTGTCCCCAAGGTCCCAGAATCCAGAGATGGTGGGTGAACCGCCACAGACCTGGCAGGTGGAACACTGCATCTGATACAGTGGTGTCTGGTTCTCAGAGATTTACATGCCGGGGTCCAGCCCCAGCGGGTCAGGGAGTCTTGAGGGATGAGTAGCGTCCGTGGAAGAACTGAGCTGAGTCGGTGTGTGGTGATGAAGCAGTCTCTCTTTATTGCTGTTAGTTTTGTGGGGTGATGGAGAAGTCTCTCACTTTATTTTTGTTAGTTTACAGTTTTATAGCCAAAAAACATCCCCATTACATCACAACTATTTTATGCAATCTTTTGTTTTCTGCCTACCATCAACAACTTTAACGTTAAGCTCATTTTCCTTGCAAAAGGTCAGATTTCTGCATAATTAGACTTAATAATAGTATGTTTACCATTTGAATGTCTCTAGCATACTTGTTATTCAGCATAATGTGGGCATATATACACTGTCTTACAAGATAGCCTTTTCAGCAAAGATAAAAATCTTGCAACTTATCCAGGAAACATAGGGCTAGAATCTATCTCAAAGAGAGGGGGTTGTAAAAACTCACTTTCCATATCAGAGAGGGAAGAAGGCTGTAAATGGTTACTTTACTTTAAGAATGTATGCATTTCTTTTGTCCCCAGGAAAGGTGTGCCTCTCCACTCATCTCTGAATATTCAGGGATTGATAAAGGACATCAAAAAACAGCACACAGAAAGCCTCCTGCCAAATGTTCCCTGACAAGGTGCAACTATGTAGAAGCTAGAAAGAGGGGCTTAAGCTTGAAACTGTTTTATTCTATTAACCTATTTTGGTTTTTACAAGGAAAGAGAAAAGAAGACAAAGAGACAGTTTAGCAGCACTGCTTTAACAATGAAACCCTATTAACCTTACAGCTACTAAAAGGAATTCCTATGTCTACACTACCCTAAAGCAATCAGTGTCTCCAACTCTGCTGGCCACAGTTATGAGCATTCCTAAGTCCCATTCCATCCTGGTTTTTTCAAGGAAGGGAGCCTCTTCTGTGGAGTGGTCAGGGGATTGGGATGTGGAAAGGTGACCCAAGTACGAGCCCTTCTGGTGGTGGTTTTGCCATGACCCCCAGAGAACTCTTGGTAAACTCCCCAGTAACTAGTAGGAGGTATAGTAATCTATTTAAATGTCCCTTATTCCTCCTTTGTCCTCGGGAAAGGGAATCTGCCTTCCCAGATCCTCTGAGGGAAATAAGGTCTGAGGGAATTATCTCAGGATGAATTTTTTCTAACTGGGACTGACCTGAGATGAGCTAAAACATAAACAGATGAGAATAAACAGAACTTCCCAAGAAAAATACCAGGAGGGGCCTTGCCTTGGGATGCCCCGAAGGAAAATCCACTTTGCAGTTTCCTTCTCGGTCTCCTGACTTTGTCACCCGAGTGAGGGGGCATCCTGATGCCTCCCGGCACTTACACCCTGGATGGATATCCCCGCTAGACCAGCAAGACCTCAGGGGCTCAGGGCAGCCAGTCCCTGTGAATGTAGTCAGCATGGGCTCCCAGATGCCTGAGAGGACTCTTGCTGTCCTTTTCTGTTTCACTGGTCCTTGGTGAAATGAGAAAAACGTCATGTTTTGAGTTTTCTCAAAACTCTTGGGGTTAAAATATCCTTTCGTTTCTAAACTGATCATAGAATTTGGTTTTGCCAATATCAACTTAAAAAAAAAGCACAACGTGAGAGTTGTGAGTTAAGTTTTATTTGGGGCAAAATGAGGTCTGCAGCCCAGGAGACAGAACCTCAGATAGCTCTGAGAAACTGCTCCAAAGAGGCAAGGGAGACAGTTTAGTATATATATATGATTTTTGTGAAGGGGGAATACATGCAATCAAGCACTTATTTTTCCAAAAGTTTTTTTTGCTAGTCTCATGAGGCTTTTGCTAGTCACAAGGAACAGTCATCCCCATGAAGGATTTTAGTGGTTTTCTGGATATGAGGAGATATAAGAATTGGGCTCATAAAATCAGCTCCTGAAAATATCTAACTCTCTGAAGACCTATCTTGCCAGTTTTTCCCTGAGCACAGAGTGCCTCATTTCTGCTGTCCACCCTGAACTCCTCAGGGGGTGTTGAAAATCAGCAGCTGCAGCAGCACATGATTTAATCCTTGTAGAGGCAGATGGCAATTGCCAATTGTAGTTGACACTAATGTCTTGATGTACCAAAACAACAGGCTTCCCAGGTGGCACTAGTGGTAAAGAATCCACCTGCCAAGGCAGGAGACACAAGAGACATGAGTTCTGCCCTAGGTCAGGAAGATCCCCTGGAGGAAATGGCAACCCGCCCCAGTTTTCGTGCCTGGGAAATTCCAAGGACAGTCGAGTCTATATTGTTTCCCCAGTAACTTTGGGGGATATTTCACTGGCTTCCAAAACCTGGGAACAACTACACTAGACAGTGACCTGGGGCCACATATGAGCAGGAATCTCTGGAAATGTCACCATCTGCCCCCAGATTTGTCCCCACCCTGTTCACCCACTGGCTCCTGAATGAACCACATGACACACATCGGCTGTCAGCTCTTTGAAAGAGGACACCATGTTTTGGAACACTGTTGTTGTCGTTCAGTTGCTTTGCAGGCCCTGGACTGCAGCGCATCAGGCTTCCCTGACCTTCACTATCTCCTAGAGTTTGCTCAAACTCAAGTCCATTGAATCGGTGATGCCATCCAACCATCTCATCCTCTGCTACCCGCTTCTCCTCCTGCCCTCAATCTTTCCCAGCATCAGGGTCTTTTCCAATGAGTCAGCTCTTTACATCATGTAGCCAAAGTACTGGCACTTTTGCTTCAGCATCAGTCATTCCAATGAATATTCAGGACTGATTTCCTTTAGAATGGACTGGTTGGATCTCCTTGCAATCCAAGTCTCCTCCAACACCACAGCACAGTTCGAAGCATCAATTATTCAGCGCTCAGGCTTTTTATGGTCCAACTCTCACATCCACACCTGACTGTTGGAAAAACCATAGCTTTGACTAGACGGAACTTTGTTGGCAAAGTAATGCTTTTTAATACATTGTCTAGGTTGGTCATAGCTTTTCTTCGAAGGAGCAAGTATCTTTTAATTTCATGGCTGCAGTCACTGTTGGCAGTGATTTTGAAGCCGAAGAAAATAAAGTCCATTGCTGCTTCCATTCCCCCCCACCCCACCTATTTGCCATGAAGTGATGGGATCAGATGTCATGATCTTAGTTTTTTGAATATTGAATTTTAAGCCAGCTTTTTTACTCTCCTCTTTCACTTTCATCAAGAAGCTCTTTAGTTCCTCTTCATTTTCCACCATTATCTGTTCAGAATTGCTGAACTGGGTATTTTCAGATGTTTGTTGGGAACAAATAAATACAATTTTGTACTATGTAAGGTAGAAAATGAGCATAACTTTGCTACTAACAAAACCTGGACTTCTGGGACTGGACACCTTTGACTAAACCAGGAGAGAGGCTGCAGAGTTGGCCTCTGCCAGCCTAGAATATGCAGTGCTGTCCCATTACTGATGTGGCCCTTTGTAAGCAATTTAGATCAACTGAGAAAGGGGCTATCCCATGGCATTAGTGGCTACTAGTATGTCAAAGTAACACTACTTCAATAAAATAAAATTGTCCGTGAGTAGGAAAGAATCTGACAAGGACAAAAAAAATTATAATCAAATTATGAAAAAAGAGAACAGTAAGAAACCCTAAGAGATGCCCCTGCCTTTTCTCTGACTGCCACCAGGCTCTTCCAGTTCTACCCCCTTTTTTTGTGGCCACGCCTCTAGTTCCACAGCTGCCTCCAGTGTAGTTTCCAGCCCTGGAGGCAGATGGACCAGCCCTACCAATATCTGGAAGGAAATGTAAACCCTGGATTAACAATCCTGGAGTTAACAATCCATGGATGGAGTCCTCACACCATCCATGAAGGCAGAAAATTTGAGTATCAACACCAAAAGGAACCATCCACTCAGCAATTCAAGGCTCAGTTGTGGATGTGTCTAGTGGTGAAAGTAAAGTCTGATGCTGTAAAGAATAATATTGTATAGGAACTTGGAATGTTAGGTCCATGAATGTAGGTAAATTGGACATGGTCAGGCAGGAGATGACAAGAGTGAACATCGACATCTTAGGAGTCAGTGAACTAAAATGGACAGGAATGGGTGAATTTAATTCAGATGACCATTATATCTACTACCGTGGGCAAGAATTCCTTATGAGTGGAAATGGAGTAGCCCTCACAGTCAACAAAAGAGTCCAAAATACAGAACTTAGGTACAATCTCAAAAATGACAGAATGATCTTGCTTCCTTTTCAAGGGAAACCATTCAACATCACAGTAATCCAAGTCTACACTCTAACCACTAACGCCAAAGAAGCTGAAATTGAATGGTTCTAGGAAGACCTACAAGACCTTCTAGAACTAAAACCAAAAAAAGATGTCATTTTCATCAAAGGGGATTGGAATGCAAAAGTAGGAAGTCAAGAGACACCTGGAGTAACAGGCAAGTTTGGCCTTGGAGTACAAAGTGAAGCAGGGCAAAGGTTAGCAGAGTTTTGTCAAGGGAACACACTGGTCATAGCATACACTCTCCTTCCAACAAGACAAGAGACAACTCTACATATGGACATCACCAGATGGTCAATACTGAAATCAGATTGATTACATTCTTTGCAGCCAAAGATGGAGAAGCTCTATACAATCAGCAAAAACAAGACCTGGAGCTGACTATGGCTCAGATCATGAGCTCCTTATTTTAAAATTTGGCCTTAAATTGGAGGAAGTGGGGAAAACCACTAGGCCATTGAAGAAAGAGCTAAATCAAATCCCTTACGATTATACAGTAGAAGTGATGAACAGATTCAAGGGATTAGATCTGTTAGACAGAGTGCCTGAAGAACTATGGACAGAGGTTCATGACATTGTACAAGAGGCAGTGATCAAGATCATTCCAAAGAAGAAGAAATGCAAGGAGGCAAAGTGGTTGCCTGAGGAGGCTTTACAAATAGCTGAGAAGGAAGAGAAGCAAAAAGCAAGGAGAAAGAGAAAGATATACCCAACTGGAATGCACAGCTCCAGGGAATAGCAAGGAGAGATAAGAAAGCCTTCTTAAGGGGACAACAAAAAGAAACAGAGGAAAACAACAGAATGGGAAAACTAGAGATCTCTTCAAGAAAATCGGAGATATCACAGGAACATTTCATGCAAAGATAGGCGTGACAAAGACAGAGTCAGTAAGAATCTAACAGAAGCAAAAAAGATTGAGAAGCAGTGGCAAGAATACAGAGAGAAACTATGCAAAAAAGGCCATAATGACCCAGATAACCACAATGGTATGGTCACTCACTCAGAGCCAGACATCTAGGAGTGTGAAGTCAAGTGGGGCTTAGGAAGCATTACTACGAACAAAGCTAGTGGAGGTGATGGAATTCCAGCTGAGCTTTTTCAGATCCTAAAAGATGATGATGTCAAAGTTATACACTCAATATGTCAACAAATTTGGAAAACTCGGCAGTGGCCACAGGACTGGAAAAGGTCATGTTTCATTACAGTCCCAAAGAACAGTAATGCCATAGAACGTTCAAACTACTGTACAGTTGAACTCTTTTCACATGGTAGCAAGGTAATGCTCAAAATCCTCCAAGCTAGGCTTCAGAAGGACATGACCTGAAAACTTCCAGATGTACAAACTGGGTTTAGAAAAGGCAGAGGAACCAGAGATCAAATTGCCAATATTCACTGGATCATAGAGAAAGGAAGGGAATTCCAGAAAAACATCTGCTTCATTGACTATGTGAAAGGTTTTGACTGTTTGCAGATCTCAACAAACCGTTGAAAATTCTTGTTGTGATCACGGATCACAACAAACCACTGAAAATTCTTAACAAGATGGGAATACCAGACCACCTTACCTGTCCCCTGAGAAACCTGTATGCAAGTCAAGAAGAAATAGTTAGGGACCTCCCTGGCAGTCTAGTGGTTAAGATTTTACCTTCCAATACAGGCGGTGCATGTTCGATCCCTGGTTGGGGAGCTAAGATCCCACATGTCTCATGGCCAAAAAACCAAAACGTAGACCAGAAACGATATTGTTAACAAATTCAATAAAGACTCTGAAAATGGTTTGCACACACACACACACACAAAAAAAAAATCTTAAAAAAAAAAGAAGAAATAGTTAGAACTGGATATAGAACAATGGACTGGTTCAAAACTGGGAAAGGAGTGTGTCAAGGCTGTTTATTGTCCCCCTGCTTATTTAACTTGCATGCAGAGTACATCATGTATAATGCCAGGCTGGATAAATCACAAGCTGGAATCATGACTGCCAGAAATATATCAACAACCTCAAATGAAACCACTCTAAGGGAAGAAAGTGAAGAAGAACTAACTAAAGAGTCTGTTGATGAGGGTGAAAGAGGAGAGTAAAAAAGCTGGCTTAAAACCCAACATTCATAAAACAAAGATCATGGCATCCGATCCCATCATTTCATGGCAAATAGATGGGAAACAATGGAAACAGTGACAGATTTCTTTTCTTGGGCTCCAAAATCACTTCAGACAGTGACTGTAGCCATAACTAGTGACTGTAGCTTGCTCCTTGGAAGGAAAGGTATGACAAACTCAGGCAGCCTACTAAAAAGCAGAAACATCGCTTTGCAACAAAGGTCTGTCTAGTCAAAAAGCTATAGTTTTTCCAGTGTTCATGTATGGATGTGAGAGCTGGACCATAAAGAAGACTAAGTGCTGAAGAACTGATGCTTTCAAATTGCTAGGGAAGACTCTTGAGAGACCCTTGGACTGCAAGGAGATCAAAATAGTCAAACCTGAAGGAAATCAACTCTGAATACTCATTGGAAGGAATGATGCTGAAGCTGAAGCTCCAATACTTTGGTAACCTGACATGAAGAGGTGCCTCATTGGAAAAGACCCTTATGCTGACAAAGATGAGAGCAAGAGGAGAAGAGGGTGACAGAGGATGAGATGGACATGGCATCACCGACTCAATGGACATGAGTTTGAGCAAACTCCAGGAGATAGTGTAGGGCAAGGAAGCCTGGCGCGCTGCAGTCCTTGGGGTCGCAAAGAGTCAGACACGACCTAGCAACAACAGCAATGCAAAACCTAATACCACCTTAACATGCCTATTCCAAATGATCCAATTACTAAGTGAAATGGACCCAGGGATCCTGACTTAAGGGCTGGAGGGCAGAGCCTGGGAAGTGACGCCGGGATCCCTGTGCTCAAGGAGCCCCTAAAGGCGCTGGTGGCGCCAGTGGTAAAGAACCCGGCTGCCAATGGGTTCCCTGGCTGGGGAAGATGCCCCGGAGGAGGGCATGGCAACCCATTGCAGTATTCTTGCTTGGGGAATCAAGCCAGAGAAGACTGAAGCGACTTAGCACGCTCCTACAAGGCCACCTGGGCTGCGGGACGCGGGCTGCGGCCGCCAGGTGGCGTCCCGACCTCGGCCGGGGCAGCGCTTCGCTCCCAGTAAGGCCGCAGGGCAGGGCTTCCGCCAAGCCAAGCCCGCAGGGACGCGCCCCGGGCCAGCCGGCCGGGGAGCCGGGACGCCAACGCGGAGGCCCCGCCTGCCTGACCTCAGAGCCCAGGACAACGCCGAGGGGCCTCGCGTCCCAGCGGGACACAGCTCGGCACTCGTCTCCGCCTCCTGACCTCGCAGCCCCTCGCCTCGCGACGCGTGGGAGGAAGAGCACGAGGATAAGACTCGAAGGGGTCCCGGGGAAAGACACGGAAGCCCCAAATGAGGGGACCTCGAAACTGATGACGCGGAGGAAGAAGTCGGCAAGATTTGACTTCCCTCCGAATTCCCCGTGGGCCCCGCCCCTCCCTTCGCCTTCCCCAGTCCTCCTTCCTCTTTCCGCCCCGGCCGAAAACAGAAGCGTCTGAAAGTCGGGAAGAAGCGCCCGCAGAGCTCGCCGGGTTTCCAGGGCGCCAGCGGCGGGGCGCTCCCTCCGCCGGCCCGCGCGGCCCCCGCTCCGCCCGTAGGGAGGCCGCCAGGGGGCGCTGTGGGGCGGGCGGGCCGCGTCTCTGAGAGCGCTAGCCGCCGCTTCTAGATTCCCTTAAGAGATGCAAGTGACCTTCAGCCCAGCGCCGAGAGCGTCTCCAGGCTCCTAGGCCGGGTCAGGTTTCCTGTTCGGCCTTGAGGGCAGGTCCTCTGTCCCACTGGCTGCTGCAGCCCCGGCTCCTGGAACAGAGAAGAATAAACGCCATCATCACCAAATACTGTCTGAACTTCTGGTAAGGCCAGGCAATGTCCTTGGCCCTGATGATAAAGGAGTGATCGAAACAGATGAAGCCCCTACCTTTGTGAAGCTTATATTTTGTTGTGGAAGACATACGGGGAGACCAAGGAGACAAGCAATAAAATAGAAGTGGTAAAAGTAGTAAATAGGTGTCCGAAAGGGATAGGTGTGCTATGGAGAAAAAGCAGAGTAAGAGGAATATGGAGCTGTAGGGTGATGTGGGGATTCTTATTTTATACAAGATAGTCACAGAAGGTCTTTCTTATCAGAAGGAAACACTTCATCAGGAGCGGAGAGCAGCCACTCTGAAGTAAGAAGAGAAAAATAAGGAAAAGAAGGAACGCTTCACACTTGTATTAAGTGAATTCATATTCAAGGCAAGGCTTCCCTGGTGATCCAGTGCTTAAGATTTCCCCTTCCATTGCAGGGGGTGCAGATTCAATCCCTGGTCCGGGAGCTAAGATCTCCCACGCTTCCTGCCAAAAAGCCAAAAGGCAAAACAGAAGCAATATTGTAACAAATGCAATAAAGACTTTAAAAGTGATGTATGTCACACCTGTCTGCCCCACTTCATCCATCCAATAATTTTATTTTTTTCAAATTGATATATTTGGAAGCATTGGGGATCTTAGTTCCCCAACCAAGTACCAAACCTCTGCATTGCAAGGCAGTGGATTCTTAACCACTGGACCACCAGGGAAGTCCCAACTATTCCTTTGGTCAGCAGCCCTCAGTCACCTACCTTCTTTATAGTGGACCTTATGCTGGGTGTATTGCATTTCTATATACCCAAACCCAGGATATGGAAATGAAGAAGACATACTCCTTAGAGGGGAAAGAGACCTTCACACTCAGTCTGGTAGGATCAGAGAATGACACAGCCTGCTTGAAAAGTGATTTAACAGCTGCTGCTGCTGCTAAGTCACTTCAGTCATGTCCGACTGTCCGACCAGGCTCCTCCATCCCTGGGATTCTCCAGGCAAGAACACTGGAAGGTTTGCCATTTCCTTCTCAAATGAATGAAAGTGAAAAGTGAAAGTGAAGTTGCTCAGCCGTGTCTGACTCTTAGGTACCCTATGGACTGCAGCCCACCAGGCTCCTCTGTCCATGGGATTTTCCAGGCAAGAGTACTGGAGTGGGGTGCCATTGCCTTCTCCAGATTTTACATCATCTCACTTTTAAATGTGGGCACTCTTTGAACCAAATCCTCAGTCTGAGACTTCAAGCCAGGCCTCTCAGCATGGTGGTCAGGGTCACCAATTGGAGCTAGACTGACTGGGTTTTAACTCCAACAGCATCTCATATCAGCTTCCCAGGTGGCTCACTGGTAAAGAATCCGCCTGCCAATGCAGGAGACACAGGAGACACGGGTTCAACCTCTGGGTCTGGAAGATCCCCTGGAGGAGAAAATGGCAACCGACTCCAGTATTCTTGCTCAGCAAATGCCATAGACAGAGGAGCCAGGTGGGATAAGTCCATGGGATACAGCAAAGAGTTGGCTATGACTAAGCTCTATGCACTAACGTCTCTTATCAGACCTAGGACCCTGAAAATATTATTCATCTGTGCTTGAGCTTTCACATCTGTAACACTAAGCTAATAATAATATTAGCTAACCTTTAGTAGCTTTGAGAAAATATGTCACAAAGGGCTTAAAGCAGTATCTGTGTCATTGCAAGTGTTCAATAAATGTTAGCCATTATTATTTGCTTAGGCAACTTTTTGCACAAAAGCGCAGGGTTTTTTTATTTTGTTTTGTTTTAGAAGTCTTTATTGAATCTGTTGCAATGCTGCTTCTGTTCCATGTCTTGGTTTTCTGCCCAAGAGGTGCATAGGATCTTAGCTCCCTGACCAGGGATCAAACACTCACCCCCTGCATTGGGAGATGAAGTCTTAACCACTGGACCACGAGGGAAGTCCCCGAAGTGCAAGGCGACTTGTTCACCACAATGCTCTCTGCAGTGAGCTCCAGATTAGAGCAGCCTCAGTGAACATCCAACCATAGGGAGATGCCTAAGCAGATTACAGTACATCCATTCTATAGAAGAAAATGTAATTTTAGAAAGATTGTGTCAAAGAGAGACATCATGTCAGATCAAATGTCAAGAAGTGTTGAGTCTCCTGGAATGCTGGGATGTGTATCTTGGGAAGACTGGGGAAGACTTGGCTCTGGGGATCTTAGTTCCCATAATAAGAGCTAATTTGATCTGTTACATGAGTAGTCCATAACTATCAATCCAAAATTTTAAGTGCAAATATCTTTGGACCCAGAAATTCTACTTCCAGGAGCTTACCCTAAAGGTAAACTTGCGCATTTACGCAAAGACTCATCAACAAGAAGGTTTGTGGCAGCATTACCAAAGATGGAAACAACCTTATTATCCATCAACAGAGGATTAGTTAAATAACTTATGATGCATCCATCCTGTGAGAGATTGAGCAGCCGTTAAAGTTAATGAAGCAGATCTATATGTGCTGATGTGGAAAGATCTCCAAGATGCACTAATTTAAAAGCACAACATGACAACAATGAGACACCACTTCATACCTGTTTAAATGGCTGAAATTTTAAAAACTGACTACACCAAACATTTATAAAACTGTAGTGCAACTAGAACTTACACACTCTGTCTGTGGTTGTATAGAATGACACAACCATTTTAGAAAACAGGTTGTATTTGTTTGTTCTTAAATAAAGTTGAACGTATATGTAAGCAGACATCTAGCAAATTCACTCCTAGGTATTATCCAAAAGAAATAAAAATTTATACATATATTGTACACAAATGTTGATAGCAACTTTATTTGTAATAGCCCCAAACTAGAAACAACTCAAAAGGTCATCAGGAGATAAGTAGGTAAATGGATTGTGGTAAAACTACTCAACTATAAAAAGGGTATTCTGCCTCCAGAGCTTTACCACTGTGAACTTACATCTCCCAGACAACAATAAAAAAATAACTGCTCATATGCAACTGCATGCAAGTGTTTGACACTCAGTTGTGTTCAACTTTTTGAGACTCCGTGGACTGCAGCCTGCCAGGCTCCTCTGTGCATGGAATTCTCCAGGCGAGAATACTGGAGTGGGTAGCCATTCCCTTCTCCAGGGGATCTTCCTGACCCAGAGATCAAATCTAGGACTCTTGTATTGCAGGCAGATTTTTTACTATCTGAGCCACCAGGGAAGCCCATGCAAATGAATCTCAAAATCATTATTCTGAGTGAAAGAAGCTAGCACAAAAACAATTCCATTTTTTGAAGTTCTGTAACAGGCAAAACTAAGCTGATAGAAAGCTGACCAGTGAATTGGGATTGGGGATGTTTAACTGGGCTTCCCTGGTAGCTCAGATGGTAAAGAATCTGCCTGCGATGCGGGAGACCCAGGTTCAATCCCTGGGTCAGGAAGATTCTCTGGAGAAGGGAATGACAACCCACTCTAGTATTCTTGCCAGGAGAATGACAACCTACTCCAGTATTCTCCCTGGAGAATGCCATGAACAGGGAAGGCTGGTGGGCTACAGTCCATGAGTTCACAGAGTGGGACATGACTGGGTGACTAAGCAGCAGAGCATGTTTAACTAGAAGATCAACTGAGAACTTTCCGTGGTGACTTTTAACTGAAAGATCAACTGAGAACTTTCTGTGGGATTTGAATTATAAGGATGTATACGTTATCAAAAGTCAGAAAACTCTCAAGATTTGTTCATTTTATTGAGTGTAAAATTATTCCTCAGTTTGAAAAAAAGAAAAGAAAGAACAGCCTAGGCCCTCACGATGAGAGTCATGAAGAATTTGAGGGGAATGGGGCTGCCCTGGGGACCCCTGGAGGCGGTGTACTCTCATAGTGGTGAGCTCCTGGGGGCAGAACCCATCAAATTCTGCTTTGTTGTCCTCTCCACCCTCAGTGCCCAGGATGGAACCAGGCAGGACAGGTATTTACTGAGCACACCAGGAAAGAGGGGAGCATGAGACAGGCTGCAGGTCCTCTGAGCCTCACAATAAGCAGGCAGGACCAAATCCAACAGGGCACCCCTTGGAATGATGCCAAGGTGAGCTCTGTGAGCCTGTGAGCTGGCTGGGGGTGCAGACCCTGGGGCTCCTGTTCCTTGTCCCTGCCGGTGCTCAGGGCTAAGCTGCAGCAGCTAGTTCTGGTAGATTTAGAGCAATCACAAGTGCTTAGTGGAGAATTCCAGTGTTCTTGCCTGGAGAATCCCATGGACGGGGGAGCCTGATGGGCTGCCGTCTATGGGGTCGCACAGAGTCGGACACAACTGAAGTGACTTAGCAACAGCAGCAGCAAGAGCTTAGAGGTGGCCTAGTAAGACACACAGCCATTCTTTCATGGCTGGTCCAGCCCTAGGGTTTCTAGGCTTTCTCACCACACATATGCTTTGAAGCTTCTTGTTGCCGTTCAGTCTCTAAGTCATGTCTGACTCTTTGCAACCCCATGGACTGCAGGCTTCCCTGTCCTTCACCATCTCCTGGAGTTTGCTCAGACTCATATCCATTGAGTCACTGATGCCATCCAACCATCTCATCCTCTGTTGCCCTCTTCTCCTTCTTAACTGGTTCCTATACATCTTGGCCTCCAGCTCATAGCCTGGCAGAGAGCCATCTCAGTTCCAAACACTCAGAACTTTCCCCCTCTATATCCTGAAGTCCATGAACTTTAAATGAAATCAGGCAGATCCCTTGCTGCTGCAGTTTCCAGTCGCAGAGCAGTGATTCCTGAAATGACTGACTTCACCCAGTACACCTGTCCCAGCATGAGAAGAAATCACAACAAAATTCCCATATGATCTTGGAGGAGAAAAAGAAAAGCATTGCTAATGTTCACGAAGAAATAAAGTCACAACCTGAAGGTAGAGAGTTATTTTATTTGGTGGGAATGTTTAGGACTCTGAGCCCAGGAGAGGGAATCTCAGTAGCTCTGAGGAAACTGCCCCAAGGAGGCAGAGGGAAGAAGTCAGGCTACACACAAGTTTGCAACAAAGGAAGCAGGCAGTCTGAACATCAAAGATCAGGTATCAAGTTAAGGAATTTAACTTTCTATGTATGGGAAGATGCAAGCCTCTGAGCCCACCAAATTCATTCCTTTCTTATGCACCTCAGCTGTCTGGGGCCAATCCTGTTTCCTTGTTCACCTTGCTTCTTGCATTCCCTCCCACCTCAGCAGCAGCATTTGCTGGATCAAAGTTTGGGGAGCCCTCATTCACATTTGGAGGCCAGAAATCACTGATGACTGTGACATTTCTTGTTGATTAATATAGCAGGAGATATTTTCATTTCACACTAACTATGATTTGAATCCAGAATCTATAAAACAGAAGACTGATAAATTCAACTACATTTTTAAAAAAATTTAATTCTTTATCGTAAAACCTCTGTAAGCAAATTCAGAAGACAAACAGCAAACTGGGAAAATATTTTAAAATTCATATAACAGAAGAAGAGCTTAATTTCTCTAATATAAAAAGAAATCCTCTAAATTGGTAAAGGGCAACCCCTAAATTTTAAAATGGCAAAAGTTCTGAAAAAAGGTATAGACAAATGACTGTTTTTTAAATTGGGGTATAGTTGCTCTGTAACGTTGTGTTAGTTTCTGCTGTATAACAGAGTAAATCAGCTGTATGTATACATACAGTCCCTCTTTTTAAAATTTCCTGTCCATTAAGTCACAGACCTCTGAGTAGAATCCCCTGTGCTGCACAGTAGGTTCTCATTACATACCTACCTTACATGCGGTGCTGGTGGTGGTTTAGTCGCTAAGTCTTATCCAACTCTTTGAACCCCACCAGGCTTCTCTGTCTATGGGATTTCCCAGACAAGCCTACTGGAATGGGTTGCCATTTCCTTCTCTGGGGGATCTTCCCAATCTAGGGATTGAATTCCCATCTCCTGCATTGGCAGGCAGATTCTTTACCGCTGAGCCCCCAGGGAAGCCCTTTCTATACAGTAGTGCATATGTGTGAGTCTCCCTCTCCCAATCCATTCCATCACCCATAAATAACTCAAAGATTAAAATATTCTCAATCTTACACTGAGAGAAATAAAACCACATAAAATTGCTGAGAGTCAACAATTATTTTTACCTAAAGATCACAACAATTTCATACAGCTAATATTTATACAAATTAAAACAAGATAGAGATACGGTTTTATCCTTTCAGTCTGGCAAAGATGAAAAAGATCTGTAAATACCTTATGTTGGCAAAACTCTGAAATAACATGGACTTTGAAGGCAGAGGCTAACTTGTACAGTCTCTATAGAAGCAACTGTCTCTCAAATGACAAATGTAAATACCCTTCAACGCAGCTATTACTCCACTAGGAAATTATTCTACACATACCTGAAATGTACACAGTTATGCACCACACTCTTTGCAATCTCAAATGATTAGAAAACAACTAAATGTCCATCAATTGGTTGCCTGGGTAAATAAATTATGGTACATTCACACACAAAAAAACAAAGCATCACTAAATATACAATGAAATGATCCCTAAAATACAGTGATAGATTTTTACAACCGTACACACAAGGTTCAGAACAATGTGTATAGCATGTTACCATCTTGGTAAACAAATAAAAATGTGTGCATTACAGTATCTGGAAAAACTGAAGGCATTTGTTCTACCTAGAAAGGGGAACTTGGGTGGTTGAAAAATAGAGGTAGCAGCGACACATTTCACCGGATATTGTTTTGTAGCTTTTGGATTTTGAACCCTGTGAATAATTACCTATTGAAAACAAACAACAAACAGAACAACCAGCCCAGGCAGGGCTCTCAGTGTATTCTATCAAATACTTCACTCTAACCAAAGTATTAACATAACAAGACTCAGACAGATAGATAGTCTCAGCAATGGGGGGGTCCCTTCCCCCAACGTCTGCTCTATTCTTGTTTTGTGTATTGTCCCAGGACATTTTGACTGGCAAAGTTCTGTGGAGCCACTGGGTGAAACTAGACTTAAGGTCTTAAAGAGGTACTAGTCTGAACTTCCTGAGCTCCTGCTGAGCTGGGCCCGCCCTGAGGAATCAGTGAGGCAGGAAGCCAGGGACCTGGTGGCCGGAGCTTAGAGGCAAACTGACTGAGGGGAGACTGAGTTAACAGACAGGGTGAGACTAGGGTGCCGGTTGCCAAGAGATAACAGACCAGCCATGCTGGAAAAAGTGGTCTGTGGTGGACCAGGGAGGTCTGGGTCTGGGCCCTAAAGAGGGGAAGCAAGAGTGGTGCTTCCTACTCACCATCACTTGCAGGACCCACATTTGTGCTTCTCATGCCTGCAACTCTGGGCTCTATGGGCTCTGACCCCCAAGGGGCTGCACTCTCGCCAGGGTACAAGACCAGGGTCTCACTGAGCTACGAGCTGCAGTTCCTCCTCCTGCAGTTCCAATGAGAGGAGGAGTCACCATACTGGCAAGAGACATTGACCCTGATGAGCAGAAGGAGGTAGAACTGCCTTTATACCATGATAGGCAGGTGGGGTGGGGAGGTGACACAGGGAACCCACATGATTCACATCAGTGCCCCTTGGTACTCCCTATGACTGGACACATATAGCAACCCCAGCCTGAGATGGTTATGATTATATCGACTGGAAAAAAAAGTGCAAAAAATCTTCAGCCCCAAAGTTGAGACTTATATATTATTTGGTAAACTTTGAGGACTTCAAGCCCAGGAGGCAGTCTCTCCGACAGCTCTGAGGGACTGCTCAGAAGAGGGAGGGGAGGAGCCAGGGCATACGGGGGTTTTGCAACAGAAACCAAATAATCGGAACATCAAAAGTTCACTATTAATTAAAGAAAACCAGACATCAAGTTAATGAATTTAGTGCTTTTATTTGTAAGGGAAGATGCAAGAGTCAGGACTCTGAAATCATTCCCTTGCATTGCAAGGTGATCCAACCAGTCCATCCTAAAGGCAATCAGTCCTGGGTGTTCATTGGAGGGACTGATGTTGAAGCTGAAACGCCAATACCTTGGCCACCTGATGCGGAGAGCTGACTCATTGGAAAAGACCCTGATGCTGGGAAGGATTGAGGGCGGGAGGAGAAGGGGACGACAGAGGATGAGATGGCTGGAGGGCATCACTGACTCGATGGCATGGGTCTGGGAGGCGGGAGGAGAAGGGGACGACAGAGGATGAGATGGCTGGAGGGCATCACTGACTCGATGGCATGGGTCTGGGAGAACTCCGGGAGTTGGCGATGGACAGGGAGGCCTGGCGAGCAGGGGTTCATGGGGTCACAGAGTCGGACACGACTGAGCGACTGAACTGAACTGAACTGAACTGAACTGAACTGATCGGCACCTTATCTATCTGGGCATGCACCCTGTTTTTCCCACCCTGGTTCCCCTCAGGGTGCAGCTTTGAGGGCCGCTACAGTGGTTGATGGCTTGCGTGACGATTCTGTGTCCGCTCTGAGCTCCTGCAGGGCTCACCTTTGGGGGTGGGAGTATGTGTGGCAGCTGCAGTGACTGGCGGCTTGATGGAGCGACAACCTTTGTTGACTGATGTGGCAAGTGGCTTTCTTTGTCCACAGTTAACAAGAGTCATACAACCAGGTAAGCTACAACCTGCAGAGATGACCAATGAGAGTGAATGAAAGTTAGAGGAAGTAGTGGAGCAGAGAGAGGGTAAGTACCAGTTGTAAACCAGAAATCAGCGCCAAGAATGGGGCTGGAGTTGTCAGATAAGCTCCCTTCTGCTTCCCCTCAGAAAGAGAAGCCTGGAAGGGGGGACCCGGAGGGGAAGCATATGTAAACCCATGGTGATATCATGACAATGTATGGCAAAAACAATAATTAAAAAAAAAAAAAAAAAGAAAGAGAGGCCTGAAGAAGCCAGGCAGGAGCTGCCCCCCGCCCCCCGCCCCCGACCTCTGGGAAAGCATGTTTGTGCAGCGTGAGGAGGTAGACTGGAGCAGCAAGGAGACAGGCCCCCACCTGCCAGAGTCTGCTTGGCCATGAGGACTGCTCACAATCAATGACTAAGCACAACAGGGACCTCCCGGCAGGGCCGTACCCTGGAGACTGTGGCTCAAGGACTTCTCAGCAGCAGAGCTAAAACTTTTTTAAAAAGGCACTGCACTCTAAGACTTCCTGTCTAGCCTTCCCTCCCCTTCCCCTCTCCTCCACAAGGCCTGAGGCTCTCTCAACCTCCTCTGGCTTCCTCACTGTGTCCCTCTCAGGTCTTTTCCTGGCGAATCTCTTGGGATCTAGCCTCATCTTAGCCTCTGCTTGGAAGACCTGAACTAACACAAATGCTATCACCGTTGTGTGTAAAACATTGTTCTGAAAATTCTCTGCGACCAAAGGAAAAAACCTGTGTTATTGTGCGATAGTCACTAGCATTTTTCATCAGATAATGTTTTTCGTCCACTTCCCCTACCTCCGGGCACACTAGTCGGATTGCTTCCTCAAACTAAGTTGCTCCAAGTCAGTAAAGTTCAAGGAATCCTTTTTAGAACCCTAACAATTTCCTAACTAATACACATTGATTCTTTTACCTAATTCAGTGTTTGCCAATAGCCACAGTATTGCCACTGTGGATCAGATCACTCTTTGCTGTAAGAGACAGAACTTTGCATTACAGGAGGTTTAGCAAGATCACTGGTCTTCACTTGGTGGATGTCACAGTTGTGATGACCAAAAATGTTTCCAGCCACTGTCAGAGGTCACCTAGGGAGCAAACTCACTGTCAGTTGAGAATCACTAATGTAACTAATAGCAGCAAAGCTTTTCTTCAAAAAGGGATAAAATTTAAAATGGATTTATATAAAATGCGCAGTTAAAACCAGACAATAGAGACTTCCCTGGTGGTCCCATGGTTAAGACTCTGACCTTCTACTGCAGGGGGCTCGGGTTCGATCCCTGGTTGGGGACCCAAGATCCAGGTGCTGCATGGCAGGTAAGCCCCGGTGCTGTAGCTACAAAGCCCGAGTGCTAGAGCCTGTGCTCTGTAACAAGAGAAGTCACCACAATGAGAAGCCCTCAAACTGTACAATGAGGAGGAGCCCCCACTTGCCACAACTAGAGAAAGCCCACACACAGCAAAGAAGACCCAGTGCAGTCATAAACAAAATTAACAACAAGAAAATCCCCAAACAACTTCTGGAGCTAACAAACAGGTATAGCAAGATAGCAGTTCATACTGATAGAAATAAATGATTAAATAAATAAGCATGGATTGGCCTAGAGATTATCACACTTGGTGAATTAAGTCAAACATAGAAAGGCAAATCCCGTACGCTGTTACTTATATGTTGAATCTAAAATATGATGCAAGTGGACTTGATTTACAAAACAGAAACAGACACGCAGACTTAGAAAATAAATTTATGGTTACCAAAGGGGAAAGTTGGGAGTTGGGATAAATTAGGAGTTGGGATAAATTAGGAGTTGGAATTAACATATACACACTACCATACATATAATGGGGCTTCCCTGATGGCTCAGACACTGAAGAATCCATCTGCGATGCAGGAGACCTGGGTCCAATCCCTGGGTTGGGAATATCCCCTGGAGAAGGGAATGGCTACCCACTCCAATATTCTCACATGGAGAATCCGATGGACAGAGAAGCCTGGCAGTCATGGGGTCACAAAGAGTTGGACGTGACTAAGTGAGTAACACTTCCACGTACATAAAATTGATAATCAACAAGGAACTCCACTCAATATTCTGTAATAACCTATGTGGGAAAATAACCCCAAAAAGAATGAGTATATGTATAACTGAATCACTTTGATGTACACCAGAAACTAGCACAACATTGTATTTATAGTCAATAAAGTTGAATTTATATTCAATAAAAATGAAACAAAATAAATACTAAGTAGGAAAGAAGTGATAAATCTTCTATGCAGAAGAATTCCAGATAATTTATATATGATAGATAATCCCCTGTTGTTAGGAGTTGAATTGTGTCCTTCAAAAAACTATGTGTAAGTCCTAAAGCCCAGTACTTGTGACTGTGACTTTATTTGGAAACAGTGTTGCAAATGCAGTCCAGTTAAGATGAGGTCATTAGGGTGGCCCCATCCAACATAACTGGTGTTCTTGTAAGAGGAGAGGGACACAAAGACAGCGTGGGTGGGGGGAGAACGCTGTGTGCCGATGGAGGAGTCGTCGGAGCAACGTGTCTGCAAGCCCGGCAACGTCAAGGTTGCTGGCAGCGCCAGATACAAGGACGGAGGCTTGGAGCAAATTCTCCCTTAGAAGCTTCAAAGAGATCATCGTTAGGCCGGCAACTTGATTTCAAACTTCTAGCCTCCAGAACTGTGGGAGAATAAATTTCTGTCACTTAAAGCCACCCATCTGTGGTACTTTGTTATACAAACCTAGGAAACTAAGGCATTCCTCAAGGAGCTACAGCATAATTCCCCAGTCCTTAAGTGTGCTTTGGGCATAGTGATTTCCTCCCAAGGAGCACAGGGGAGAGGGAGAAAAAGAGTAACTTTCCAGTGGGGAAACCTGACAGACACAACCTCACGATCAGGGTCATGTCGGTGGTGATCACTCAGGTTGGTAGTGTACACCTTGGTATGATACAATGAATATAGGACTTTATGTTTGTGGTCTTCTCAAAAACCTGTAACTCCTGTCTAACCTTGAGAAAAATGACAGACAAATTCCAACAGAGGAACATTGTATGAAAGAAACAAATGCTCCTCAAAACTGTCAAGGTCATCAAAACCAAAGAGAGTCTGAGAACCTCTCACAGCCAACAAGAGCCTTCAGGAGATATGATAGCTCAATGTAATGTGGTGTCTTGAATGGGATCCTGGATCAGGAAAAGGACATTAGGTAAAAATTAAGAAAATCCACCATCAACAGAGGAACGAATCAAGCAGATGTGGTACTAATATATGGTGGATTATTACTCAGCCATTAAAAGGGAAAAAACAGTGTCATTTGCAAAGACATGGATAGACCTAGAGACAGTCTATAGAGTGAAGTAAGTGAGAAAGGGAAAAAAATGCATAACAGTGCTTATATGTGAAATCTAGCAAAAGGATACAGATGAACTTATTTGCAAAGCAGAAATAGAATTACAGATGTAGAGAACAAACGTAATTATCAAGGGGGGAAGGGGGTGGGGTGAACTGGGAGACTGGAATTGCCATATACACACTACTATGAATAAAATAAGTAACTAATGAGAACCTATTGGGTAGCGCAGGGAGCTCTACTCAGTGATCTGTGATGACTGACATGTGAAGGAAATCTAAAAATGAGAGGCTATAAGTATCCATATAATTGATTCATTTTGCTGTACAGCAAAAGCTAACACAACATTGTAAAGCAACTAGACTCCAATAAAAAATTTTTAAGAAAATATGAATAAAGCATAGCTAATGATTAATGATTATTTATCAATATTAGTTCATCAACTGGAACAAATGTAGCATATCAATATAAGATGTTAATAATAGAGGAAACGGGGTGTGGGCTGTATGGGCACTCTCTGTACCATCTCCTCAATTTTTATATAAGTCCACAACTGCTATAAAAAAATAATGTCTTTTTCTTTAATTTAATGACAAAAAAGTCAATGCTGCCAATATGTAAGTGTTCTCCAAAATTATAAAAGTTGACAGATTTCTTTTAACAAACAGATCAAATTAATTCTGGTGCTTACGCCCAAAAAGTTTAGCACTGGCTCTTTATGCCCATGCTGACGGTTGCTGTAAGAGGCCCTTTGTTTCCTGTGGAAGTTTTGTGATTTTGGGCACAGGATTGTTCCCTGTGTGACTGCCTCTCTTGATGACTGCAGATGAAAGATAAGGGCCAGGAAACCAATCTGGCCTTATGATCTCTTAGGAATATACAGAAATAATAAGCAATCCTAGCTAATACATAGCACTTGCTATGTGAGCATTTTGAGGCGTCGCTGGTGGCTCAGCAGAAAAGAACCCACCTACAATGCAGGAGACACTGGTTCGATCCCTGGGTAGGGAAGATCCTCTGGATGAGGGAATGTCAAGTCACTCCAGTATTCTTGCCTGGGAAATCTCTTGGACAGAGGAAACTCGCAGGCTACAATTCATGGGGTCACAAAGAGACCTGAGACATGACTCAGACATGACTGAGAGTGTAAACATTTTAATTACAATGACTTTATCCTCACAACATACTTATAGAATAAATATCATTAATTCTCCACATTATATCATGAAAATGAGAGCACAGAGAACTTTAATAATGAGCCCAAATCATACAGCAAGTAAATGACTTAGTCCAGCTAGCTCCAGACTTGATCTAGATTGCTAGCATACTGTGGGAAGTCAAACTGCAATAGGGAATTTCATGATAACTTATGAAATCAGGGGAAGAGGGTATCTGGAGGAATTGAGCAAGTCATAATATACTATTCCAAATCTGTTACTTAGCACATTTGCATAGGAAGTATAAGACACAGGGATCAAACTAACTATACTTCGGTAAGAAATAAAAAGCAAAACATACAAGTTAAAAATGTAGGCCCTGGAATCAGTCTTCCAGAGCCTAAACCCCATGTCTGCTTCTTGCTAACTGCGTGATGAAAGAAAGTTATTCACCTTCTGCAGGAGCCAAAATGAGGGCCTGTCCAAAGGTGTCCATGCCCTTGTTTCCAGATACTGTGAGTATATTAGGTTGTTTAGCAAAGGAGAATTAAGGTTGCAAGTGGAGTTAAAGTGACTCATCAACTGGCGTTAAGACAGGGAGGTTTTCTGGGTTATGCAGGTAGCTCCAGTGTAATCCCAAGGGTCCTCAACAATGCACGAAGGAGGGACTTCCCTGGTGGTCCAGTGGCTCTGACTCTGCTCCCAGTGCAGGGATCCAGGTTCAATCCCTTGTCAGGGAACTAGATCCCACACACTGCAATTAAGAGATTGTGTGCCACAGCTGAAAATCCCCCATACTGCAAGTAAAAAGATCCCGCATGCTGCAATGAAGATCAAAGAATCCAGGTGCTGATATATATATATAAAATGGACGAGGGAAACTGAAGGAGATTCAGTCAAACTCAGAAAAGATGTGATAATAGAAGCAAGCTCAGAGTGCTGCTATATGAGAACTCAACCCATCACTGCTGGCTTTGAAGCTGGAAGGGGACCACAGGCCAAGCAATGCAGACCCTTAGAAGAGAGCCCAGTACATAGTAAGTTGCTCAATAAATGCTAAATATAAACAGTTGAGGGAAGGCATCACAATGGATGCTGAAAATATTGGATGAAATGTTGCTCAGGAACAGGACGTCAGGATGGTGACCAAGGGTTACTCCACAGTTTACATACTCATTGCGAAAGGGGGAAGTGCCTTTACAGTGGAGATGTCTGCAGCCACTATCTGAGGTCAGTCTTCAAACATAGCATCACGGGAGGTGGGAGCCTGGGCGTTGATGTCCCTCTGATTGGATGCAGTTAAAGTACGACATCATGTTTGAAAAAACGCTTACCAAAAGATTAACCTGAATGGAGCCACACTAGAGAGCTGGATTTCCATTTGCAGAAAAAAAGGAATCAAGGAGGAAGTTAAACAACGTGAAGAAACACTGAGACAAATTCTGAATGTGGCGATATTCTACAACTGTCCTGGTCTCTTCAAAACTGCTCTGTCATGAATTTAAAAAGCTTATGAGGAGGTGGTTCTCTATTCTACCTGTCATGCAGGAACCCAGGCCTCTCTCATTTGTGATGCTGCCATGGTTCACACGCCTCCTATAAGGAAGGGAAAGAGGATATGCAGGATCTTGTGGATTGGCTGTTAATCCATGCCTGACAGTGGTATACTTCAGCTTTACCTGGCCCCTTCCCAACTGCAAGAGAGTTGGGAGATGAGCCTGGAAGCCTGGGAGGAACAAGAAAGGAGTATGGTGAGTGTCCCACTAGGCTTGGCACACACATAACACCCCTTCCCCCTCTAGTAATGCAAGGTTCAGCATGGCCTCCATGAGGCAACCCTAAGCCACGAACACCCCTAGTTTCACGCAGTTCCTTACTTTGGGATAGATCAGCAACCCAGCGTCCTCCCTTCTCCCCTCATCCCCTGTGTGCACATTCAGTCACTAAGTGTGTATGACTCTTTGAGACCCTTTGGACTGTAGCCTGTCAGGCTCCTCTGTCCATAGGATTTCTCAGACAAGAATACCATGTGGGCGTGCTCAGTCATGTTTGACTACTGGCAACCCCACGAACTGTAGCCCCCCAGATTCCTCTGTCCATGGGATTCTCTAGGCAAGAATACTAGAGTGGGTTGCCATTTCCTTTTCCAGGGGATCTTCCTGGCCCAGGGGTCGAACCCACGTCTTCTGCATTGGCAGGCAGATCCTTTATTGCTGAGCCACCAGGGAAGCCCCCTCATCCTCTACATCCTCAATCAAAAATACCAAAGTCTCCACCTCTACATATCTTGAAATAGACTTTACCTCTCCGACCGCATGTGCCAGAGTCTAATGCAACAGCCTCTGGTCTGGCATCCCTTCATGCAAGGATCCTGTTCTTGGGTGGGAGAGGTGGGGACTATATTCTTGCAATAGGCTGCACATGAGCCAACAGTGGGCAAAATAACTTATTGTGCTATGAAGTCACCAGAGACTGCAATGCTAAAGAATGACTATTTGGGGTGAGGAGGAGGAACTAATTTATATAGGACTGTCAGAGAAGGCTGCACTGAGGAGGTAAATGGCAGATAGAGCCTGAGAGATGGCTCTTGCTGCTCTGGAGAGGGTGATCTGAAGCAAGATGTGTAGAAGCAGGAAGACCGATTAGCACATCACTGCAGTTGTTCAACTTGAATGCAAAGGTCACTAAGTGGTGAGGAGAAGAAAGTAGATTCTGGGCATGTTTTGTAGACAACAGGTCTTGTGTTTTGTTTGTTTTGTTTTGTTTTTTGTTGATTTTTTAATGGAAGTTTAGTTGATTTACAATGTTATGTTAATTACTGTTACACAGCAAAGTGATTTAGTTATACATATGTATGCATTTCCTTTTTATATATTTTTTTCCATTGTGGCTTATCATAGGAAACTGAACATAGTACTCTGTGTTATACAGTTGAACCTTGTTTATCCGTTCTAGATATAAAAGCTTCCATCTGCTAGCCCCAGCCTCCCCCTCTACCCCTCCCCCAGCCCCCTTCCCCTTGGCAACCTCCAGTCTGTTCTTTACATTCCTGATTCTGTTTGTTTCATAGACAGGTTCTTTCGTGCACGTTTTATCTTGTTTTTGGCTGTGCTGGGTCTTGGTTGCTGCACGCAGGCTTTTTCTCGTTGCAGGGAGTGGGGGCTGCTCTCTCGTCACGGCGCACGGGCTCTAGAACACTCAGGCCTCAGTAGCTGCGTCACATGGATTAGCTGCTCCTCAGCATGTGAGATCGTCTCAGACCAGGGATCAGACTTGTGTTCCCTGAATTAGCAGGTGGATTCTTGACCACGAGACCACCAGGGAAGTCCTGGGCCAAACTTTATATTCCACATATAAATGATGTCATATGGCTCTTGTCTTCTCTCTGACTTACTCACTCAATGTGATCATCTCTAGTTGTATACACAATAGGCCTTGTTGGTAGAGAGGATGAGAGGAGAGGGATAAGGAAGGATGAAGGTAAACGTTTAGGCTTTTCTCTCCAGCAGTCAGGTAAATAACAATGTTACTGGCTGGAATGGGAAGGCTTGGGGAGGAGCAGGGTTGGGGTGGGAAACTTCCCTTTCCCTCAGGATATCCTATTTCAGTGTGGTTGCAGAAAGCATTTCAAGCTGCTTAAATAAGCCTCACCAAGCAGTTATGGGCAGGCGAGTACAAAGCTTCTGGGTCTGGTGGAGTTGGAGATTCTGACAACTACTTGACTTTCCTTAAGAATTCCTTTCTGGGGACTTGGCTGGTAGTCCAGTGGCTTAGACTCCATACTCCCAACACAGGGGGCCCGAGTTTGATCCCTGGTCAGGAAACTAGATCCCACATGTCATATTTAAAGATCTCCCATGCCACAACTAAGACCTGATGCAGCCAAATAAATAAATATTAAAAAGAAAAAAAATCCCTTTATGTTTGTTTGCCTGCATAGCTTTAAGATCCTCTGTGCAGAGTGCGACTGTTGTAATTAGTATGGCAAAGATCCCAGTTGGAGGCTAAAACACACCCAAGGGAGGAAATGCAACTCACATGTAGGGGACCAAGCCAAGCACTTTCCCTAAACCATAATCCATTAGCCAGTCTGGAGATGAGTCCCCGAGTGACCAAGCGGACAGGACCACACCTTAGCTGCCTGCTGGAAGAATGACTAAGTAGAGTTAAGGGAAAGAAGGATAAACTTCTGGAAGGACTCAACACAGGCAGAAGACCTAGACTGCTAGAAGCAGCTGCTGGATCTCCTACAGGAACGGGGAGAAGACAGGGTCATGGGGCTCCCCAGGGAAAGAAGAAGCAATCTTAGGTGAAGGCATACCAAGCTGTCTCCCTCACCTTTTCTCTCCAGCCGCAGTTTCAAGATCTTGCTTGATGCACTCAATTCCCTCCCTCTAGAGAATGCGTCTCTGAAACTCAGAAGGAAACTCGCTCTTCACCTGATCTTCACCGAGGGTCATTCTCCTGTCCAGGCTTCATGGAGATCACCTCACAGACCCCAGGTTGGATGGGTCAGCAAGCAGATACCCGTATCCAGTCAGGCTCTGTGCACATACGAAGAATAGGCTGTCACGAACAGCAGGGACAGGGGCACTCATTGACCTGGATTGTCTTTGCTGGTTCCCACTCAGACTCCCAATTCCACTGAACCCTCTCTCCTGTATTTTTCATGCTTGCTTCAACCTTCCTCCCCGTTGTCTCCTCCATGGGCCCATAGTACTTGCTGCCCAAATATACTTCTTCCGATGCTGTCTCCAAAATATGGCAAAGGGTCTCAAAAGTAACTGTGAGCCATCAAACCACCAAAGATAACTCATACCTGGGAATTGCATCACTTATTCATTCAATAATTATTTGTTCAGGTCCTACCATAGGTGATTGTTAGGGAGGTTATTGCAGCAATCCAAGTGAGACATGATGGAGGGTTTCCCTGGTGGCTCAGTGGTAAAGAATCTGCCTGCCAAGCAGGAGACATGGGTACGAGCCTGCTCTGGGAAGACCCCACATGCCTTGGAGCAAGTAAGCCTGCGTGCCACAGGTGTTGAGCCTGTGTTCTAGAGCCCAGGAACTGCAACTAGTGAGCCTGTGTGCCCCAAGTACTGAAGCCCGTGCACCTGAAGCCCATGCTTCACACCAAGAGAAGCCACTGCAGTGAGAAGCCCACACACTACAACTAGAGAAGAGCCAACCAAGACCCAACACAGCCAAAAAAAAAGACTTGGACCACTATGATGGTAGTGGAGGTGATGAGAAGTGGGTGGACTCTGGATGTATTTTGAAAGATAGAGTGAACAGAATTCCCTGAAGCAGAGGAAATAAGATATGAGAGATGAAAGAAGAGAAAGATGCTTCCAAGTTTGGGGCCTCAGCACCTGAAAGGGTGGTGTTGCCATTTTCTGAGAGGAAAAACAGCAAGACAAGCAAGTTGAAAGTATTAAATCAAGGGCTTAATATTTGGACATATTAAATTTGAGCTGCTTCTTTAGACCTTCTAATGGAAGTATTCAATTAGTAGTCTGGGGTGTCTGAGAAAGGTCCAAACTGCAGATAAAAATTTTCAAAACCTTATCCTACCTTGCTCTGCTCACAAGCAAAGAGAAATGTTGGAAACAGGGAATTTGCAAAATTTCAAGCAACACATATCAGATAGTATAGACCCACCAAGATATCTAGAAATATTGAAGTTGGCATTGTCTGACAGAGTTGGTGAATGACTTCTCTCAGAGATGATCATGTATCTGGAGTTCTAAGCTCCCATAAACGGGCACCATCATTGTAACTGTCTGCAGTAGTCCCCCGCCCCATAGAGACTGAAGGAGGATAAATTTTACCCCCCTAAATGAAAATGAACCAATGGCCTTTCTGGATCTCTTCTCTCCCAAGGTCAGTATCACTATTTAATACCAAACACCTTTTCCTCCTTGAATAAACTTTCTCCTCTTTTCCTGCACCTCGGCCTATTCCTTCTTCTACTTACAAAATAAAAGCTGTCATCCACATTAATGAAGACAAACAGAGGGTAGGAAGAAGGGAGTAGGGAACAGGGCATCACCATACCTAGCAATAACCAACCTTTTTAATGTGTATTAAAATTTTTTTTCACAGCTTCTCAAATTTAGATAATAAACATACTTGCTTCTTTTTTTCATTTATTTTATGAAGTAGAGTTGATTGACACTGTTGTGTTAATTTCTGCTTTTCAGCAAAGTGATTTAGTTATACATATATAAATTCTTTTTCTTATTCTTTTCTATTATGGTCTATGACAGGATATTGAATATAGTTTCCTATGCTATACAGCAGGACCTCGTTCATCCATTCTACATACAATAGTTTGCATCTACTAATCCCAAACTCCCAATATATCCCTCTCCCACCCCTCCCACCTTGGCAACTTCGAGTCTGTTTATGGAAAAACAATTTTTGTCATGTCTTGTATGCTGATCTTAGTTCCCCCAACCAGGGATCAAACATTCGTCCCCTGCAGCAGAAGCACTGGAAGTGCTGAGTCAACCACTGGACTTCCAGGGAAGTATGATAGCTCATTTCTTTTTAGCACTAAATATTTCATGCACTGATGTACAATGTACCCATTGTATGATGTACTGCTGCCTATTTACCCATTTACCTACTGCCTTCACTAGTTGATCATTCATCTGGGTAGCTCTCAAGATGCTTTTAGTATAGTCTCCCTGACTTCAATATTCTGTAGTTTCCCTATGAAAAGTGTAGATGTGGATTTATTTTTATTCTTGAGATTCATTCTTTTCTAAATCAGAAGATGCATCATCAATTCTGGAAAATTTCTCAAGCATTTTGTCTTTGAATATTTCTTTTCATTTTCTCTATTCTTTTCTGCTGAAACCCAGTGGTCTATATATTAGACTTTCTTATTGCATAGTTCATGTTTCCTAACTTTGGTTCCTCTATTTTGCACTCTGAATAATTTCAGCAGTTGTATCTTCTAGTTTATTAGTTCTCTTTTCAATTACACTTAATTTGCTTTTTGACCTGTTCATTTAGTGTTTTATGTATTTGTTTGTTTTTGTTTTGGCCATGCCACACAGCTTGTGGGATCTTAGTTTCCCAAACAGGGACTGAACCTGGGGCCTCAACAGTGAAATCACAGAGTCCTAACCACTGGACTGCCAGGGAATGCCATGTATTTCTTAACTGTAAAGAAAAACCACATAAATGAAAATTTACCATCTTATCCATTCTTAAGAGTACACTTCGGTAATAGTAAGCATATTCACATTACTGGTGCAACCAGTCTCCAGAAATTTTTCATTCTGTAAAACTGAAACTCTATACCCATTAACCAACTTCCCATTTTCTCCTTCCCCTGGCAGCCACCTTTCAACTTTGTGAAACTATAAATTTGACCAATTTAAATACCTAATATAGGTAGACTCACATATACGGTGTTTGTCTTTTTGTGATTGGTTTATTTCACATCATATGATGTCCTCAAAGTTCATCCGTGTTCTCCTGGGCATATACCTGGAGAAAACCATAATTTGAAAATATACATACCCTCCAATGTGCTTTGCAGCACTATTTACAATAACCAGGACATGGAAGCCATCTAAATGTCAATCAACAGAGGAATGGATAAAGATGATGTGGTACATGTATACAGTGGAGTATTACTGATCCATAAAAAAGATCAAAATAATGCCATTTGGAGCAACATGAATGGACCTAGAGATTGTTATACTGAAGTAAGTCAGACACAGAAAGACAAACATCATATGACATCTTTTATATGCACAATCTTTTTTTAAAAAGGGTGCAAATAGCTTATTTACAAAATAAAAGTAGAGCAAAACAAACATTGTTATGGGGGGAGGGGAGGAGGGATAAATTGGGAGATTGGGACTGACATGTACACACTACTATATATAAAATAAGTAATTAATAAGATCCAGCTGTACAGCACAAGGACCTCCACTCAATACTTTGTAATAGCCTATATGGAAAAAGAGTCTAAAAATAAAAAATGGATAAATGTATATGTATAACTGATTCACTTTGCTGTACACCTGAAGGTAACACACATTGTATATCAACTATACTACAATAAAATTTTATAAAGAAAGAAATTCATCCATGTTGTAGCATGTGACAGGATTTCTTCCTTCTTAAAGCTGAATAATCTTTCATTGTATGTATATACCACATTTTGTTTATTCATTCATCCACTGGTGGACCCTTAAACATGGGTATGAAAATATCTCTTTGATACCTTGCTTTCAATTCTTCCAAGTATATACCCAGAAGTAGGTTTTCTGGATCATATAATTCTAGTTTTAATTTTTTGAGGAACTGTCATACTGTTTTCCACAGAGGCTGTAACATTTTATATTCTTAGCAATAATGCACAAAGCCTCCAATTTCTCCACATCCTCATCAGCACTTGTTATTTGCTGCGTTTGGAGTTGTATGAAGTTTGTTTGAGGAAGAATAAAGCACAGTTGTCCTGGATCAATAAACAGGACAATTTTGAGAGTCCTCGTTTTTTAGGAAAGTCTCCAACTACCTCATTCTGCTTAGGTTTTCATTGACCAATCGGAGCTCTTGGTTCCTAAAGGGGAGGTTTCCCAGATGTGTGAGAATAACTAGTAGGAGAGTATTTCCTCACAGCTTCTGGAGATCAGAAACTTGAAAACTTTTCTCAGGAGAAAAGTTGGGGAAAGAAGGAATTTCTGAGCAGCTAAGGAATATTCAGCCCTGTGGAATACACAATTACTTCCTCAGGGTTGAATAACTTTCTTTATTCCCTTCCCTTCAAAGGACAAGAATTCCTCTACCCTTGTCAAAAAATTGATACCTGCTGTGTTCATCTGGAGGAGGATCCTAATCAGAGCATATTCAGTCTGTAGAAAATGGAGACTTCCTTTGGTGGAAAGAAAGCTGCACTGAGAATCTGCAGCTCAGACCCCTGGATATCAGTTCTGGTGATTTAGCTCAGAGGTTTGCAATGTGAATTTCCTCCAGGAATTTCCTTGTTCATGGAATGTGGTTCACTCACCTGCTCTGGATCCAAGGCAGAGACAACAGCTCTCAGAATGCTTTGAATGGCTGTTCTGGTTCAATAATGCCTTGCTCTTTTATCATTCTTACACAGCACTGAAATGTCCACCTGTATGAAAACTGTCTATTATTACCTGGTTCTTTCCACCACAGCAAGTCAGGCTGTGTGTGATCCCCACTCAGGGAAGTACATAGAAATAAAATGACTTGTGCTAAGGTAGTGAGACTACTGGGTAGGAAGGGGTAAAGGTATGCACGGCATGAGAGTTCCTTTTAAAAAGCTAGTTCAACATCCTTGTTAGATTTTCTATTTAATGGTAATATTTAAACACAAAGTAAAAACTATTCAAGTCTTATAACAAATTATTTCAGTTTAAATAAGAGAGCAAAATGTGAAAAAGAAAACCACCCACCTACCCTCCACCACTCAATAATGTATTGCCCTTTGTTGTAGGCTGGGTCTCTCAAGATACAGGCTGTCAAGGAAACTTGTGTGCGAGTTATTAGGAAGTACTCTCAGAAATATCTGGGAGGGAAAGAGAGGAGCAAGATGAAGCCAAGAGAAAACTTAGGTTGCCAAGTAGTTGCAGGTTGCAACAGAGGTTGCAGCAATCCTTGGGGGAGCTCTGAAGCTAGGATTGCCCTTCATCACTGTGCCAAACTGAAGCAAAGGGGACATGCATTTGTAATACTTAAGAGCCAGTCATTGGATGCAATCTGTCCCCAGTGACGAACTTCGGCTTGGCAAGGTAGCTACATGCAGCTGAGGGCAGTGTCTGGACAGGCACTCTGTATAAGCTGGCAATAGGCAACATTTCTCGCAACTGGGTGAAGTGTGTTGGTCCTAAGAAAGGTTATCCACAGAACACCACACAGTATCCAGGACATCCCTACCCTCCTAATCTCTCCCCAGAAACAAAAGCCATGACATTTAAACATGTATCCCTCCAGACCTGTGTTTTGGAATTAATATATATTTTCATACACAAGCATATATGTATGTAGCTGTTTTTAATTCAAGAGATTCATAAGATGCATTATTTTATTGCTTTCTTCACTTGTATTAGAGTTCTTTCCATTAAGGTACAAATACCTCTTTTTCTTGCTCTGTGTCTCTCTTGATCTTAGACAACTGCATGTTTCATATTATAGATGTTCAATTTCATCAAATGCTATTTTGACATCTATTGGAATGACCATAAGGTCAGCCTCAAGTGTTGAGTCTCAAAGGTTGTTCAAATTGAAAATCAAGAGTACAGAAAAGAAACATTAAAAAAAAAAAACAATAATGAGGAGAGCTGCCTTATCAAATAGCAAATCAGAGTAAAAAAAACTGGTGTTGGAGGGGCTTCCTTGGTGGTTAAGAATCTCCATTGCAACAGGAGGGACACTGGTTCAATCCCTGGTCCTGGGGAGGGGGGTTCAGGATGGGGAACACATGTACACCCATGGCTGGCTCATGCTAATGTATGGAAAAACCCACTACAACATTGCAAAGTAATTAGCCTCCAATTAAAATAAATTAATTTAAAAAATAAATTTAAAACAAAACAAAACAAAAAAAATCCCTGGTCTTGGAATATCCCACATGCCAAGGAGCACCTAAACCTGCCTGCCATAACTACTGAGCCCACACATTGCAACTTCTGAAGCTTAGAGCCTACGCTTCTCAACAAGAGAAGCCACCGCAGTGAGAAGCCCGAACGTCACAACAAAGAGCAGCCCCCGTTTGCCATAACTATACACAACTAGAGAAACTCTACTTGAAGCAACAAAGACTGCCACAGCCAATAAATAAATAAATAAATAAATCTTTTAAAAAAAAAAACACAAAAAACTGGTGTTAGAAAACTGAACATTTAGAAATTATGTTCTACCTCACACCATTTGCCAACAAAAATTCTAGGCAGATTTAAAAGTGCAATATAAAAGCCCAAGAAAGTATTAAAGGGACTTTCCTGCTGGTCTGGTAATTAAGACTCCACACTTCCACTTGAGGGGTGCAGGTTTCATCCCTCCTTGAGGAACTGAAATTCCAAAAAACCAAAACTTAAAACAGAAGGAAGGACTTCCCAGGTGCTGGGGATAAGAATCCTGCCAATGGGGAGGATATTGGTTCAATTCCTGGTCTAGAAAGATTCCACATGCCACAGAGCAACTGAACTCACGTGCCACAACTTTTTAGTCAACCCTCTAGAGTGTGGGACGTCCCTAGTAGCTCAGCTGGCAAAGAATCCACTTGCAATTCAGAAAAGCCCAGTTTGGTAACTGGGTCAGGAAGATCCCCTGGAGAAGGCATAGATTACCCACTCCAATATTCTTGCGTTTCCCTGGTGGCTCAGAGAGTAAAGAATCCGCCTGCCAAGGGTATATACTGTTACCCTGCTTATTTAAGTTACATGCAAAATACATCATATGAAATGTCAGGCTGGATGAATAACAAGCTGGAATCAGGATTGCCAGGAGAAATATCAACATCTCTGATATGTATATGATACCACTCTAATGGAAGAAAGTGAAGAGGAACAAAGAGCCTCTTGATGAAAGTGAAAGAGAAGAGTGAAAAAGCTGGCTTAAAACTTAACATTCAAAAAACTAAGATCATGGCATCCAGTCCCATCACTGCATGGCAAATAGATGGGGAATGTGGAAACAGTGGCAGATCTTAAGTTCCTGGGCTCTAAAATTACTGAGGACAGTGAATGATTGCAGCCATAAAATTAAAAGACGCTTGCTCCTTGGAGTTCATCTTTTAATTTCCTATCTTTTTGCCTTTTCATACTGTTCGTGGGGTTCTCAAGGCAAGAATGCTGAAGTGGTTTGCCGTTCCCTTCTCCAGTGGACCACATTCTGTCAGACCTCCCCACCATGACCCTTCCGTCTTGGGTGGCCCCACATGGCATGGCTTAGTTTCACTGAGTTAGACAAGGCCGTGGTCCGTGTGATCAGATTGGCTAGTTTTCTGGGATTATGGTTCTGTGATTATGTATATCTGCCCTCTGATGCCCTTTCACAACACTTACCCTCTTCCTTGGGTTTTTCCTACCTCTGATATGGGGTATCTTATCACAGTTGCTCCAGCAACCACTACAGATGGTGATTTCAGCCATCTGCTCCTTGGAAGGAAAGTTATGGCCAACCTGAATAGCATATTGAAAAGCAGAGACATTACTTTGCCAACAAAGGTCCATCCATCTAGTCAAGGCTATGGTTTTTCCAATAGTCGTGTATGGATGTGAGAGTTGGACAGTGAAAAATGCTGAGCGCCAATTAATTGATGCTTTTGAACTGTGGTGTTGAACTGCAAGGATATCCAACCAGTCCATCCTAAAGGAGATCAGTCCTGGGTGTTCATTGGAAGGACTGATGCTTGAAGTTGAAACTCTAATACTTTGGCCACCTCATTCGAAGAATTGACTCATTGGAAAAGACCCTGATGCTGGGAAGGATTGGGGGCAGGAGGAGAAGGGGACGACAGAGGATGAGATGGCTGGATGGAATCACTGACTCAATGGATATGGGTTTGGGTGGACTCTGGGAATTGGTGATGGACAGGGAGGCCTGGTGTGCAGCGGTTCATGGGGTTGCAAAGAGTCAGACACGACTGAGCAACTGAACTGACTGAACTGCTCCTTGGAAGGAAAGTTATGACAAACCTAGATGGCAGAGACATCACTTTGCTGACAAAAGTCTATATAGTCAAAATTATGATTTTTTTCCAGTAGTCATGTATAGATCTGAGAATTGGACTATAAAGAAGACCCGAGAATTGATGCTTTCAAATTGTGGTGCTGGGGAAGACTCTTGAGAGTCCCTTGGATAGCAAGGATATCAAATCAGTCAGTTTCCTAAAGGAAATCAACCCTGAATATTCATTGGAAGGACTGATGCTGAAGCTGAAGCTCCACTACTTTGGCCACCTGATGTGACGAGCTGATTCATTGGAAAAGACCCTGATACTTGGAAAGACTGAAGGCAAAAGAAGACTGAGCATCAGAGGATGAGATGATTAGATAGCATCACCAACTCAGTGGACAGGAATCTGAACAAATTCCTGGAGACAGTGGAGGACAGAGAAGCCTGACGTGCTGCAGTCCATGAGGTTGCAAAGAGTCTGACACAACTTAGCAACTGAATAACAACAACACAATCTGTAGGAGCGATATAAACATCCAATAAAGATATGAAAGGTTACTCAACCTTCTTAGGAATCAGAGAAATGTGAATTAAAACAGCATAAAATGATTTGGGGGGAGGAGGACAGAATTAGCAACAATTTAAACATTCAATAATGTCCATTACTGGCAAAACTATGGAAAAATGGGTGCTCTGTTTTATTGTTGAGCAGAAAATAAATGGGTAAGTCTTTTGGAAGGCAGTTAAGCAAGTTCTATCCAGAATTTAAGTGGATAGATCTTTAGCCCTTAAGTTCTTTGTCCCTAAATTGATCTTAAAGGTACATAGATGTACACAGGTTAGTACATGCAATAATAATGGATGCAATAGAGTTTGTAATTGAAAAATATATTTTTGAGATAAACTAAACATTAATGAGCATATTTAGTCAAATTACAATATTAATTTGCAAAATACTTTACAGCAATTTAAAAGCGATAGACCTATCATTGAGAAGTCTTCAATACACACTGCCAAGAGAAAAAACTTTGATCATACATTTAAATATATATACCTATGAGTGAGTGCCAAGTAGCTTCAGTTGTGTCCAACTCTTTGCGACTCTATGGACTGTAGCGCGCCAGGGTCCTCTGTCTGTGGAATTCTCCAGGTAAGAATACTGGAGTAGGTTGCCATTACTCCAGGGGATCTTCCTGACCCAGAGATCAAACCTGGGTCTAGTATAATTGCTGCATTTTGCAGGCAGGTTCTTTACCATTAGCACCGACTGGGAAGGGCCCATGTATACTCATGTATGTATACAATTACAATAAAATTTTATCAATGGTTATAATTTTTTGGGGGGAGGAACTGGTATTGATTGGGTGAAGTGATCCTTTCCTTTTTTATATGCAGTTACCTGTGTGACCTGAACACTTTACAGTGATCCTCCAATACTTTTGTGACTTTAAAAACAACTTAAGGGAATTTCCTGGAGATCCAGTGTTTAGAACTTGGTACTCTTACTGTCAATCCCTAGCCATGAACTAAAACCCCATAAACAGAGCAGCAAAATAAAAAAAAAAAACTTTACAAAAGGAAAAGCTAACACCTACTGATATAAAGAATATAAAGAAAAAAGTGAATCACTTTGCCGTACAGCAGAAATTAACATAACATTGTAAATCAAGGACATTTCAATAAAAATAATTGTTTTTAAAAAAGAAAAATTAGCTGTAATCGCATATTAAAAGAGGAATCTGTTAACATGTTAATGTTAATCTTTTCAGCTCTTTCTCTTTGTAACTAATTTTTTAACCTAGGAGACTGAGTGGTATTTAAATTTTGTTTACCATTCTTGCTTTAACTTTCTCTAGAGTTTATCTCTAGTGTGGAATTCTCCCTCTTCCTTTGAAGTCACTATCTTCATTCATGCTCTGCCAGGGCTCCGTCCTGCTGACAACTCAAAACTCCAGATCCAGCCCCAGGGCACAGGAATGGCCCAGCAGGAGCCACAGTCTTCAGACTCTTCTGAGGCCCCTGGGAAGTAAAGGCATTCCAACGTGCAGGACTGGCGGCTTGGGGATCAGAATATAGAACTGAGGACACCGCGTGGATGTGGCTAACTTTGATTACTGAGAAGAACTACTCAACAGACAACTGCTGGTAAAATAAGCATCCCCAGGAGAGACTGGGCACCACTTCTGCCAGGATCAGGACCCCACACAAACTGAATTTTCCTCCCTCTATTCAGGTTGCAAGGCAATGAGAACCACAGTAAAAGTGTTTACTGCATCACATGCTCTGGCAGTCAGCAATTCCTTAACACTGAGCCTAATTTGGGGGAAAGTGTTTACTTAGACCACAAGAGCAAATCTATATTTCTGGTTTTAAAAAGACCCTTGGAAAACACGGTTAGACTTAACTACAGGAAGCAGACCAACCTTGGCCAGTCTTAGCCTGAAGGCTAGTACTTCAGGGTCCCAACTGCACCTGCCCAGGATCACAGCAGCTAGGGATGAGCAAAACCTGTGCCCATGTGAGCCTGTCCCAGTGTTCAGGAAAAGAGTTATGTTAGCATCTGAACTTTATCTAATTGTGATCTTGTGCACTGTGGGATAAGAATCCATGGACAGGCCATCCATGGTGGTCCACTGGGTAAGACTTCGCGCTCCTATGCAGTGTGCCCGGGGTTCAACCCTGGTCAGGGAACTAGATGCCACATGCCAAAATGAAGATCGAAGATCCCTCTTGCCTCAACTAAGACCTGGCATAGCCAAATAAATAAATATCAAAATATTTTTTTTTTAAAAAAAGAGTTTGAGACTCTTAAAAAGAAATCCATGGATAAATTTGTAACCAGAGGAAACTTAGTGTACAAGAGTCAATAAGGAGATGAAAATCAATTACAGATCCCAAAACGAAAGTTATCCAGATTAAGTGTTTCAAATTCACTTAACAGTAATCATTTTGCAGTAGCTACATATAGCAAATCATTATATTGTACACCTTAATGTAATATAATGTCAGTTATAGCACAATAAGATTAGGGGAAAAGTAAAAATTAAAATCCTCTTTGGGAGTTCCCTGATGGTCCACTGGTTAGGACCCAGGACTTTCACTGCTGAGGGTGCAGGTCCAGTCTCTGGTCAAGTAACTGAGATCCTGCAAGCTGCCCGGTGTGGCAAAAAAAAAAATCTGATCTTCTGCTGTCCCAATCTAGACCCTAGAAGATTTTAGATGTTCCTTTAGCAAACATACTTGCTGATTTACAAATGAACACTATTGCAGAAATACTGTCTTTGGAATGGGCAAGGTCTTCATGATTAAAGTTTGGCTCTGCCACCTCTTTACAACCCCTGCTCTTCTATCACAGTGAGAAGCTTCATATTAATCAGTGTTTTTGGTTGATGGCAAAGCTGTTGACTTTCTGTATTCAAATCTGATTATTCTCTTAGAGGAGTGGGGAAAAGGCACAAATAACTGACTCTGTGAATATATTTGATTCGGTAGTGTGATAAAATTATGGTAAGTTCACCTTGGTATTCTGAGCATAAATTAATTAGCAAGAAGTGGCAAGTGTCTGGAGAAGAGACTTTCAATAGGAAATTCCCCTTACTGTCCCCTTGGGCCATGTGACAGAAGCTCTGCCAATCAAATGCTCTTTCGAAAGGCATTGCTTTTTGAAGAAACAGGAGAGAAGGGGTATAACCTTTGGTCTCAGTGAACTAAGAGAGGGGTAGAGATCTAAAGACCAAAAGGAATTTACTGTCCATAGAGTAAACTCAAAAAGGGACACTAAGATTCAATTCCCTCATTAAATTATTCATTTCACAAACATTTACTGAGCATGTGATTGCCACCATGCAGGGACCTGTGAGGCTCCTAGGCACAAGGCTATTCTGCGCTCCCTCCTCCAATTTCACTATCTTCCCCAAGCTGAGATACAGGGTTGAGAGGTTATTAGTCTGCTGTCTCCCTCTTTGCCTGGCAAAGCACAGTAAAGTGTCTGCCTGCAATATGGGAGACCTGGGTTTGATCCCTGGGTTGGGAAGAACCTCTGGAGAAGGAAATGGCAACCCACTCCAGTGGAAAATCCCATGGATGGAGGAGCCTGATATGCTACAGTCCATGGGGTCACAAAGAATCGGACACGACTGAGCGACTTCACTTTCCTTTCTTTCCTTTTCCTGCAGAGAATCTGAGCTTTCAGCAACACAGTGTGCACCAGGCACTGTACTAGATGTTTGCTCATATTCATTTCATTTCGCAGATGGGGACAGATTCAAAAACTTTCAAGACAGTTGTTTAAGATCACATAGGATTCTGGCCCCTGAGTTCTGACTCTAGAGCTTTATCTACTATACCACACAGTTTAGGCCAAGGCTTGCCCACACCCAGTTGTAGAGATAAAATGAAAGAAAAACACCAAGAGATTATTTTTAAATAAATGAGGGTGACTCAAAAAGTAGAATTAATGTTATTTCAAGTAAATGAGTATTAAAGCTTATGCATAGTCCCTGAAAACACATTGCTGGAAGGGGAAGAGCCTAGAAGGGAGATTTCCCAGGAGAATGGTGGGGCCTCACGAACACACACACACCAACACACAGAGAACAGAATTCTCCCCCATCAGAGTGGATGAACCTCAAACAGTCAATAGAAAGCTGATGGCTGAGGTGTTTGGAATGAAAAAAGTAAACAGTCAGCCTCTTGGCTGCAAGTGAAAGAAACCCAGTTCTACTAGCTTAGACGACCACAAAAAGAGCCTCAAGGGTGATGACAACTAAGACTGGCTCTCTCTCTCTTTCTCCCCTTCCTTTTCTTGTCTGTGCATCTCTCTGTATGTCAACTATTCCCTCGCAGACAAGTTACTACAAGTGAATGTAATAATAGCTGTTGGCAGTTTTCAGACTACGCCTTCCAGCTACCCAACCCAAGAACATTACTCCTTCCCCTAGTGCCAATTCAAATATCCTGGTGTAGAACTAGAGTGAGTGGGGCAGGTGGGGGTGGGAGGGAGCTAGTTCAGTTCAGTTCAGTCACTCAGTCATTTCCGACCCTTTGCAACTCTATGGACTGTAGCACGCCAGGCCCCCCGTCCATCAACAACTCCCAGAGTTTACTCAAACTCATGTCCATTGTGGAGAAGGCAATGGCACCCCACTCCAATACTCTTACCTGGAAAATCCCATGGACGGAGGAGCCTGGTGAGCTTCAGACCATGGGGTCACTGAGAGTCAGACATGACTGAGCGGCTTCACTTTCACTTTTCACTGTCATGCATTGGAGAAGGAAATGGCAACCCACTCCAGTGTTCTTGCCTGGAGAATCTCAGGGACGGGGAAGTCTGGTGGGCTGCCGTCTATGGGGTCACATAGAGTTGGACAAGATTGAAGTGACTTAGCAGCAGCAGGATGTCCATTGAGTCGGAGTCGGTGATACCATCCAACCATCTCATCCTTTGTTGTCCCCTTCTCCTCCCGCCTTCAATCTTTCCCAGAATCAGGGTCTTTTCAAATGAGTCTTTTCAAATGCGGAGCTAATTAGCAGAGGGGATGAGGAGGCAACCAGTGGCAATGATAATCCAAAAGAAATGGGGACATATGATTATGCAATGAAAACATTTAGTGTCTTCTGCATGGAGTTATAATTCTAACCAGCCTCAGTTCTTTCTGGTTATGAATGCCTCATCATCCCCACAAATTCAGAAAAGATTTGGCTGAAACAAGAGGTAAATGGGCTCAACTGTTATCACTCATCTACATTAGCAACATAATTATTTTTGTTTATGGGTATATTCTTTTGATTGCTTTTATGGCTATTGGCTTTGACAGACTGTGACATTTGGAAATTTGAGTGTGTTGATCATCTTTAATAACTATTCTATACTTTTCTATAGATTTTCTTTTTTTTTAAATTTTCTTTACTTTATTGTGTTGGTTTTGCCATACTTTTTTTTTTTTAATTTTCTTTACTTTATTGAGATTTTCTTGAGTCTTAACTTCTATTTTAGTATTTGGCCCATTAACAAGAATAATTCCAAAGACTTAAATATACATTTTAGAATTAATTAAGCATTTTTAAGTAGGTAGATTCAAACCAATATTCACTTGCAAAAGAATTCATTAGACTGTATAGCACACGGTACTATATCCAATCTCCTCAGATAAACCATAATGGAAAAGAATATTTTAAGATATATATGTGTATGTATTGGCTTCCATTTCACCTCAGCTGGTAAAGAATCCACCTGCAATGGGGGAGACCTGGGTTGGGAAGATACCCTGGAGAAGGGAAAGGCTAGCCACTCCAGTATTCTGGCCTAGAGAATTCCATGAACTGTATATGTATAGTCCATGGGGTTGCAAAGAATCAGATACAACTGAGCAACTTTTACTTTCACTTTCATGGATTCCCAGGTGGCGCTAATGGTAAAGAACCCACCTACTAATACTGGAGGAAATACCGGTTTGATCCCTGGCTCGGGAAGATCCCCTGGAGGAGAGCATGGCATCCCACTCCAGTATTCTTGCCTGGAGAATCCCAAGGATAGAGAAGCCTGGTGGACTGAAGTCCATGGAGTCACAGAGTTAGACACAAGCGAAGCAACTCAGCAGCAGCAGGTGTGTGTATAACTGAGTCTATGTGGCAGAAATTAGCATGACATTGTAAATCAACCATACTTTCATTTAAAAAAAATACATTAGAGGACTTCCCTGGTAGTTCACTGGTTAAAATTCCACACTTTCTCTGCAGGAGGCATGGGTTAGATCCTTGGTCAGGAAACTAATATCCCACATGCTGCACATTGCTGCCAGAAAGAAAAAAAAAAAATTAGAGTCCTATGTTTGCGTTTTCCACCTCATTTAATATAGAAAAAAGATAGGGGGAGCAAATTGGGGTGAGGGTATGGGCTGGATCCCCTCCCTGTCTTTTCATGCACCCTATGAGCCTAGTTAGGTCCTTTAGTCATTTAAAGCTTTATTTCATTCTCTCTGAAATGGTCAACATCACCTACTTAGGGATTTTAGCAGAAGTAGAGATGCTTAGTACAGGGTAAGGAAAGCTTAATAAGTGGTGCTTATCAATTTTAACCGAAGCCATTCCCCCTCAACACCCTGAGAGATCTTTATCCCAGTTGGGAGGACTCAGCAGTGCTCCACTACACACTCACCTGCCCAAGGTACAGAGAAAGCCATCCATCACCAGTTTACTGGGCCCTTCTTTCTCTGAGCCCGAATTGCCCTGCGTGGCTTATAGTCTATTCGATCTCTCTATTGCACTGCTGTGCGTGTCTTTCATTGTTCAGACTATTAGCTCTCGCGTTGTTCAGTGTTTCACTACCAGTTGCCAAACTGACCTCATTTCCTGCCAGGTTAACCTCATTTCCGTTTTTGATAAGGTTACTAAATGAATAGATTCTAAGAATACTGCAGGCACAGTATTATCTGGGTCCTGCAAGGGGGACGATAAGGTCCTGTGGTGTCTCTGTGGCCAGGATAGCCAAAAAATGGGACAGAGTGTAGATAGCAGGAGTCATAACTGGCTGGACAAATACCTCCAACAGCCCTTTGATCAAACCGAGGAGAGGCTGGTTGTGGGAAGTAGATGGATACAGAGGGGTCAACCTGGGAATAAGAACTGATGTGGTCATAAAAAATACCCTCCAAGATCTAGAGCAGGAAGCCCACTCCCTCATTCACATACCAAATATTTATTGAGTGCATGGGCAGGGCACTGAGTATGACCCTGGCAATAGAAGAGAACAAAATAGATCTGACTTCTGCCTTTTTGGAACTTACATTCTAGTGGTAGTGAGAAAGACAACAAACACACATATCATCTGGGAGTTTCTAAACAGATGTGATACCAAGAAGATGTGATACCTTGGGGCAGGAGAGGGGTGGTCCTTTAGGCAAGATCATCAAGTGAGCTCAGAATGAGTAGCCAGCTGTGTTAGCTTCTGGGGCCACAGTCAGCTAGGCAGAGGGAAGAGCAAATACAAAAGTCCTAAAAAGAGAATATGGGACCTTCCTGGTGGTCCATTGGTTAAAAATCTGCCTGCTAATGCAGGGGACAGGGTTTTGATCCCTGGTCAGGGAAGATTCCACATGGCGAGGGGCAACTAAGCCTGTGGGCCACAGCTACCGAGGCCACAAGCCCTAGAGCCGGTGCACTAAACTAGAGAGTAGACCCCACTTGCTGCAACGAGAGAAAGCCTGCTCACAACAACAAAGACCCGACTCAGCCACACACACACACACACATACACGCTCAAAGAAAGAGAATGTGCTTGGTATATTTAGGTCTAGAAAGAAAAGCAAATCTGGGGAGCAGAAATGAAGTGAGAGAGGTGGAGAAGGGAAAGGAATAAGAGGAAGGAAGAGCTTCCCAGATAAAGTGCCCCAGTGGGGGTTCACCATATCCTAGCTTTGGCTCCCTCATCCCTCACATCGGAAGTAGGGCCTGGAGCAGCCTGATTTGCTCCCCACCACCGTCATCACCTTGGACTGAAAAAGCTTCATCTACTTATCCCAGTGTTCTATGCACATATTATGAATTCCTTTTGAGGCTGAAAACTTAGCTTCTCTGTTGCTGTTCAGTGAGCCAGTTGTGTCCGACTCTTGGCGACCTCATGGACGGCAACATGCCAGGACTCCCTGTCCCTCCCCATCTCCTGGAGTTTGCTCAAGTTCATATTCACTGTAACGGTGATACCATCTAGCCATCTCTTCCTCTGATGCCTCTTCTCCTTCTACCCTTAATATCTTTCCCAGCATCAGGGACTATTCCAATGAGTTGGCTGTTGACATCAGGTGACCAAAATACTGGAGTTTCAACTTCAGCATCAGCCCTTCCGATGAGTATTCACTGTTGATTTCCTTTAAGATTGACGGGTTTGGTCACTAAGGGACTCTCAAGAGTCTTCTCCAGCACCATAGTTAGAAAACATCAATTCTTTGGCGCTCTGTCTTCTTTAAGGTCCAGCTTTCACAACCATATGTGACCACTTGGAAGACCATAACCTTGACTAGCTGGAACTTGGTCAGCAGAGTGATGCCTCTGCTTTTCAACACACTGTCTAGGTTTGTCATAACTTTCCTGCCAAGAAGCAATCGTCTTCTGATTTTGTGGCTGAAATCACTATTCTCAGTGATTTTAGAGCCCAAGAAGAGGAAATCTGTCACCACTTCCAGCTTTCCCCTTCTATTTGCCATAAAGTAATGGGGCAAGGCAAATTTGGCCTTGGAGTACAAAATGAAGCAGGGCAAAGGCTAGTAGAATTTTACCAAGAGAAAGCACTGGTCATAGCAAACACCCTGTTCCAACAACACAGGAGAAGACTCTACACATGGACATCACCAGATGGCCAACTCCAAAATCAGATTGATTATATTCTTTGCAGCCAAAGATGGAGAAGCTCTATACAGTTAGCAATAACAAGACCAGGAGCTGACTGTGGCTCAGATCATGAACTCCTTATTGCCACATTCAGACTTAAATTGAAGAACGTGGGGAAAACTACTAGACCATTCAGGTATGACCTAAATCAAATCCCTTATGATTATACAGTTGAAGTTACAAATAGATCCAAGGGATTAGATCTGATAAGAGTACCCGAAGAACTATGGACAGAGGTTTGTGATATTGTACAGGAGACAATGAAATAGATTTAAGGGATTGGATCTGATAGACAGAGTGCCTGATGAACTATGGACAGAGGTTCGTGACATTGTACAGGAGACAGGGATCAAGACTACCCCCAAGAAAAAGAAATGCAAAAAAGCAAAATGGCTGTCTGAGGAGGTCTTACAAATAGCTGTGAAAAGAAGTGAAGCAAAAAGCAAAGGAGAAAAGGAAAGATACACCCATTCGAATGCAAAGTTCCAAAGAATAGCAAGGAAAGATAAGAAAGCCTTCTTCCAAAATCAATGCAAAGAAATAGAGGAAAACAACAAAATGGGAAAATCTAGAGATCTCTTCCAGAAACTTAGAGATACTCAGGGAACATTTCATACAAAAATGGGATCAATAAAGGACAGAAATGGTATGGACCTAACAGAAGCAGAAGATATGAAGAAGATGTGGCAAGAATACACAGAAGAACCATACAAAAAAGATCTTCACAACCCAGAAAATCAAGATAGTGTGATCACTTACCTAGAGCCAGACATCCTGGAATGAGAAGTCAAATAGGCCTTAGAAAGCATCACTACAAAGAAAGCTAGTGGAGGTGATAGCATTCCCACTGAATTCCAGTTGAGCTATTTCAAATCCTGAAAAATGATGCTGTGAAGGTGCTGCACTCAATATTCCAGCAAAATTGGAAAACAGCAGTGGCCGCAGGACTGGAGAAGGTCAGTTTTCATTCCAATCCCAAAGAAAGGCAATGCCAAAGAATGCTCGAACTACCGCACAATCACACTCATCTCACACAGTAGTAATGCTCAAAATTCTCCAAGCCAGGCTTCAGCAATACATGAACCGTGAGCTTCCAGATGTTCAAGCTGGTTTTAGAAAAGGCAGAGGAACCAAAGACCAAATTGCCAACATCCTCTGGATCATCGAAAAAGCGAGAGAGTTCCAGAAAAATATCTATTTCTGCTTTATTGACTATGCCAAAGCCTTTGACTGTGTGGATCACAATAAATTGTGGAAAATTCTGAAAGAGAAAGGAATGCTAGACCACCTGACCTGTCTCTTGAGAAACCTGTATGCAGGTCAGGAAGCAACAGTTAGAACTGGACATGGAACAACAGACTGGTTCCAAATAGGAAAAGGAGTACATCAAGGCTGTATATTGTCACCCTGCTTATCTTATATACAGAGTACATCATGAGAAATGCTGGGCTGCAAGAAGCACAAGTTGGAATCAGGATTGCTGGGAGAAATATCAATAACCTCAGATATGCAGATGACACCACCCTTATTGCCGGGAGCGTCAGGATGCCCCCTCACTCGGATGACAAAGTCACGAGACTGAGAAGGAAACTGCAAAGCGGATTTTCCTTCGGGGCATCCCAAGGCAAGGCCCCTCCTGGTATTTTTCTTGGGAAGATCTGTTTATGCTCTGAACATTAGCTCATCTCAGTATGTCAGTCCCAGTTAGAAAAAATTCATCCTGAGATAATTCCCTCAGACCTTATTTCCCTCAGAGGATCTGGGAAGGCAGATTCCCTTTCCAGAGGACAAAGGAGGTATAAAGGACATTTAAATAGATTATTATACCTCCTACTAGTTACTGGGGAGTTTACCAAGAGTTCTCTGGGGGTCATGGCAAAGCCACCACCAGAAGGGCTCGTACTTGGGTCACCTTTCCACATCCCACTCCCCCAACCACTCCACGGAAGAGGTTCCCTTCCTTGAAAAAAACAGACTGGAATGGGACTTAAGAATGCTCATAACTGTGGCCAGCATAGTTGGAGACACTGATTGCTTTAGGGTAGTATAGACATAAGAATTCCTTTTAGTAGTTGTAAGGTTAATAGGGTTTCATTGTTAAAGCAGTGCTGCTAAACTGTCTCTTTGTCTTCTTTTCTCTTTCCTTGTAAAAACCAAAATAGGTTAATAGAATAAAACAGTTTCAAGCTTAAGCCCCTCTTTCTAGCTTCTACATAGTTGCACCTTGTCAGGGAACATTTGGCAGGAGGCTTCCTGTGTGCTATTTTTTGATGTCCCTTATCAATCCCTGAATATTCAGAGATGAGTGGAGAGGCACACCTTTCCTGGGGACAAAAGAAATGCATACATTCTTAAAGTAAAGTAACCATTTACAGCTTTCTTCCCTCTCTGATATGGAAAGTGAGTTTTTACAACCCTCTCTCTTTGAGATGGATTCTAGCCCTATGTTTCCTGGATAAGTTGCAAGATTTTTATCTTTGCTGAAAAATCTATCTTGTAAGACAGTATATATATGCCCACATTTTGCTGAATAAACACCTTTACTCCATCAGAGTCTTGGTCCCCATGTCTCTATTCATTTCTCCCTCTCTCTTTTCTCTCTTCCTTTATTTTCTTATCCTCGACTCTGCACCCCCAAGCCCCGGCCCACTAAAGGGCCATAACACCACCTAATAAGAGAAATGTAACCTTTCTATTTAGATTGATGTACTTATCCGAAGTATGCTAGAGACATTCAAATGGTAAACATACTATTGTTAAGTCTAATTATGCAGAAATTCCACCTTTTGCAAGGAAAATGAGCCTAATGTTAAAGTTGTTGATGGTAGGCAGAAAACAAAAGATTGCATAGAATAGTTGTGATGTAATGGGGATGTTTTTTGGCTATAAAACTGTAAACTAACAAAAATAAAAGGAGAGACTTCTCCATCACCCCCCAAAACTAACAGCAATAAAGAGAGACTGCTTCATCACCACACACCAACTCAGCTCAGTTCTTCTGCTGACGCCACTCATCCTTCAAGACCCCCGGACCCGCTGGGGCTGCACCCTGGCACCTTATGGCAGAAAGTGAGGAAGAACTAAAGAGCCTCTTGATGAAAGTGAAAGAGGAGAGTGAAAAAGTTGGCTTAAAGCTCAACACTAGGAAAACTAAGATCATGGCATCTGGTACCAACACTTCATGGGAAATAGATGGGGAAACAGTGGAAACAGTGGCTGACTTTATTTTTCTGGGCTCCAAAATCACTGCAGATGGTGATTGCAGCCATGAAATGAAAAGACTCTTACTCCTTGGAAGGAAAGTTATGACCAACCTAGATAGCATATTAAAAAGCAGAGACATTACTTTGCCAACAAAGATCCATCTAGTCAAGGCTATGGTTTTTCCAGTAGTCATGTATGAGTATGAAAATTGGACAATGAAGAAAACTGAGCACTGAAGAATTGATGCTTTTGAACTGGGGTGTTGGAGAAGACTCTTCAGAGTCCCTTGGACTGCAAGGAGATCCAATCAGTCCATCCTAAAGATCAGTCCTGGGTATTCATTGGAAGGACTGCTGTTGAAGCTAAAACTGCAGTACTTTGGCCACCTCATGCAAAGACTTGACTCATTGGAAAAGACCCTGATGGTGGGAAGAATTGGGGGCAGGAGGAGAAGGGGACTACAGAGGATGAGATGGCTGGATGGCATCACCGACTCAATGGAAATGAGTTTGAGTAGACTCTGGGAGGGTGATGGACATGGAGGCCTGGCGTGTTGCAATTCTGACAGAGTCAGACAAGACTGAGCGACTGAACTGAACTGAATTGAATGGGGCTGGATGCCATTATCTTAGTTTTCTTAATATTTAGTTTTATGCTGACTTCCACTCTCCTCATTCACCCTCATCGAGAGGTTCTTCAGTTCCTCTTTGCTTTCTCCCATTAGAGTGGTATCATCCACATATCTGAGGTTGTTGCGTTTCTCCCACCTATCTTGATTCCAACTTATAACTCATCCAGCCTGGCATATCTCATGATGTGCTCAGCATATAAGTTACATCTGTGTCAAATCAAATCTCAGAGACAGAGTTTTGGAGAGAATACAAAAAGATAGCTTTGTTGCTATGCCAGGCAAAGGGGGATGCAGCAGGCTAATGCCTTCAAAACCATGTGTCCCAATTTGGGGAAGATAGTGACAAGTTTTATAGTGAAAGAGGGTGTGATCAGCTCATGGACATTCTTCTGATGGGTTGGTGGTGAGGTAAGTAGGAATCAACACTGTCAACCTTCAGGTTTAACTGGTCTAGGGTCTGCATGCTTGTGGGCAGCATACCATAACTTTTCCCACCTGGAGGCAGTTTCAGTATCCACAAAATAGCTCAAAGCTATTGTGCTGTAATGGAGAAGGCAATGGCAAGCCACTCCAGTACTCTTGCCTAGAAAATCCCATGGACAGAGGAGCCTGGTAGTCTGAAGTCCGTGGGGTCACAAAGAGTCAGACACCACTGAAGCGACTTAGCATGCCCGCTGATGGTGAAAGTAGAGTCCGATGCTGTACAATATTGCATAGGAACCTGGAATGTTAGGTCCATGAATCAAGGTAAATCGGAAGTGGTCAAGCAGGCAAGAGTGAACATGGACAGTTTAGGAATCAGTGAGCTAAAATGAATAGGAATGGGAAAATTTAATTCAAATGAGCAATATATGCACTTCTGTGGGCAAGAATTCCTTAGAAGAAGTGTAGTAGCTGTCATAATCAACACAATAGTCCGAAATGCAGTATTTGCATGCAATCTCAAAAACGACAGAGTGATCTCTGTTCATTCCCAAGGCAAACCATTCAATATCACAGTAATCCAAATCTATGCTCCAACCATTAATGCCGAAGAAGCTGAAGGTGAACAGTTCTGTGAAGACCTATAAGACCTAGAACTAAAACCAAAAAAACATGTTATTTTCATCATAGGGTATTGGAATGCAAAAAATAGGATGTGAAGAGATACATGGAGTAACAGGCAAATTTGGCCTTGGAATACAAAATGAAGCAGGGCAAAGGCTGACGGTTTTGTCAAGAGAACACACTGGTCATAGCAAACAGTCTCTTCCAATAACACATGAGAGAACGCTACACATGGACATTACCAGATGGTCAGTACTGAAATCAGATTGATTATATTCTTCGTAGCTGAAGATCAAGAAGCACTAAACATGCGGCAAAAACAAGACCAGGAGCTGATTGTGGCTCAGATGATGAGTTCCTTATTGCCTAATTCAGCCTTAAATTGATGAAAGTAGGGAAAACCACTAAATCATTCATGAAGGGGCTAAACCAAATCCTTTGTGATTATACACTGAAAGTGACAAATAGATTCAAGGGACTAGATCTGTTAGACAGAGTGCCTGAAGAACTATGGACAGAGGTTTATGACATTGTATAGGAGGTGGTGACCAAAACCATCCCAAAAGAGAAAAAAAATGCAAGAAGGCAAAGTGGTTTTCTGAGGAGGCCTTGCAAATAGTCAAGAAAAGGCAAAGAGAAGAGAATCAAAAGGCAAAGGAGAAAGGGAAAGATATACCCACCTGAATGCAGAGTTCCAGAGAATAGCAAGAAGAGATTAAAAAAAAAAAAAAACCTTCTTAAATGAACAATGCAAAGAAACAGAGGAAAACAATAGAATAAGAAACACCAGATATTTCTTTCAGAAAACTAGAGATACCAAGGGAACATTTTGTGCAAAGATGGGCATAATAAAGGACAGAAACAGCAAAGACCTAACAGAAGCCGAAGTAATTAAGAAGAGGTGGCAAGAATATACAGAACTATACAAAAAAACGATCTTAATGACCTGGATAATCACTGTGGTATGGTCGCTCACCTAGAGCCAGATATCCTCAAGTGTGAAGTCAAATGGACCTTAGGAAGTATTACTAGAAACAAAGCTAGTGGAGGTGATGGAATTCCAGCTGAGCTATTTCAAATCCTAAAAGATGATGCTGGGAAAGTACTGCACTCAATATGCCAGCAAATTTGAAAGACTCCGCAGTGGCCACAGGACTGGAAATGGTCAGTTTTCATTCCAATCCCAAAGAAAGGCAATGCGAAAAAATGTTTAAATTACCATACAATCGGACTTATTTCACATGCTAGCAAGATTATACTCAAAACCCTTCAACCTAGGCTTCAGCAGTACGTGAACTGAGAACCTCCAGATATACAAGCTGGGTTTAGAAAAGGCAGAGAAACCAGAGATCAAATTGCCAACATCCACTGGATCATAGTGGAAGCAAGGGAATTCCAGAAAAGCATCTACTTTTGCTTCATTGACTATGCTAAAGCCTTTGACTGTGTTGATCACAACAAACTGTGGAAAATTCTTAAAAAGAGATGGAAATACCAGACTACCTTACTTGTCTCCTAAGAAACCTGTATGCAGGACAAGAATTAACAGTTATAACCTTATATGGAACAACATATTGGTTCAAAATTGGGAAAGGAGTATATCAAGGTTATACATTATCACTTATTATAATGTGATAATGTATCACTTATACATTATCACTTATGCTTATTTAACTTTTATGAAAAGCACATCATGTGAAATGTCGGGTTGAATGACTCACAAGCTGGAATCAAGATTGTCAGGAGAAATATCAATAACCACAGATTGCAGATAATATACCACTTTAATGGCAAGAAAGGAAGAGGAACTAGAGAGCCTTTTGATGAGGGTGAAAGAGGAGAGTAAAAAAGATGACTTAAAACTCAAAATTCAAAACACTAAGGTCATGGCATCTGGGCTCATCACTTCTTGCAAATAGATGGGGGAAAAGTGAAAACAGTGACAGACTTAATTTTCTTGGGCTCCAAAATCACTGCAGATGGTGACTGCAGCCATGAAATTAAAAGACACTTGCTCCTTGGAAGAAAAGCCATGACCAACCTAGACAGCATATTAAAAAGCAGAGACATCACTTTGCCTACAAAGTTCCGTCTACTCAAAGCTACGGCTTTTTCAGTAGTCATGAAGATATGAGAGTGAGGCCATAGAGAAGGCTGTGCGCCAAAGATTTGATGCTTTCAAACTGGTGCTGAAAACTCTTGAGAGTCCTTTGGACAGCAAGGAAATCAAACCAGTTAATCCAAAAGGAAATTAATTCTGATATTCATTGGAAGGACTGATTCTGAAGCTGAAGCTCCAGTGCTTTGGCACCTAATGTGAAGAGCCGGCTCACTGGATAATGATCCTGACACTGGGAATGATTGAGAGCAAAAGAAGAAGAGATCAACAGAGGATGAGATGGTTATATAGCACCTCTGACTCAATAGATATGAACTTGAGCAAACTGTAGGTGATAGTGAAGGACAGGGAAGCCTGGCTTGATGCAGTTCATAGCGTTGTAAGAGTTGGATATGTCTTAGTGACTGAATAACAAAAACAAAACAGAAGTTTCAACCTCTTCCAGAAATGTAATCTGAACCAATCAGCCTGGAATTTTCAGATCCAGCACCAGTAAAGTAATCTGTCACATTGGTCCTCTCCCTTTCCACCCCTCTTCCTCCATTCAAGAAATGCCAATCTGCATGATAAAACTTTTGCCACTCCTTTTCTTCTAAAATAGATACCCTGGCCTAAAAATAATCCTTTCTTTTCTTTTGTTAATAGCTCTGTTTCCCAAACCTGGGGCTTCCAGGTGGTGCTAGTGGTAGAGAACCTGCCTACCAAAGCAGGAGACTTAAGAGTCCAGGTTCAATCCCTGGGTTGGGAAGTACCCCTGGAGTAGGAAAGGGCAACCCACTCCAGTATTCTTGCCTGGAGAATCCCATGGACAGAGGGGTTTGGTGGACTACAGTCCATTGGGTCCCAAAGAGTCAGACACCACTAAAGTGACTTAGCACTTAACCCTTTCCCCACCCTTCTTTCTATAAAAACCTTCCATTTTGTACAAATCCTTGGAGGTTCTTCTAGTTGCTGGATGAGGTTCTACAAAAATCATGAAGCACCCAAGGAAGCCAATTGTGATTCTTCAAATTTACTTGGTTGAATTTTGTTTTTAAACACTAGGCAGATAAATTAACTGTCAGGCGAGTGTAGATGTCACTCGAGGGTATGTTCCTCGGTTCTTGTCTCTTCACAACAAAGATTTGGAGTGATGGACATTGAAGCCCTTGGCGGGCCACAGCTCTCAGGTCTTGGACAGACAGTGTTATAGCTCTTAAATAAATCAGTGTTACAGCTCTATTTTATTTAGAAGATGACAGCCGGAGAATTCATCCTTGAAGCATGAGGGCATGCCGATCCAAGGCCTTGAAGAGAAGAACACCTCAGCACATGGGAGAGAGAGGGAGAGTCCATCTTCGAGCCATGGGAGAGAGAGAGAGAGAGAGAGAGAGAGCGCTTTGGCTCCTCTTTTATATGTTTATTTCTGCCCCCTGGGCCTGTCCTATGAAAATTGGGCTTAGATAGGTGTGCTGTTCTATCTGCAGTTCTCACTCAGGTCCTTGGACCTTCCTTGTTCTATTTTCACGGGCTTTTCCCTTCCTTGTCTTCTAGCCACCGCCATTTTAGACTCGTTTCCTATTCTAACTACCTAACATTAATGAAACACAATTAAGAGCCCAGAAACTTATATATGTGAAAATTTGTATATAATTATAGATACACATATGTTTATAGTTTATTATAGAGAGGGTATTCTAAAAATGGATTATTCAGGGAATTCCCTGTAGATGCAGTGATTACCACTTGGAACTTCTGAAACAGGAGGGAAAGGGGCAGGACACAAGCTTAAAAAGAATAATATAGCCTGAGGACATGACATAAACTGATTAGAATCAAACAAGTCCAAGAGGGCAGACAAGTGGACATCCACTAGACCTTGAGCTTCAGCTTATCCTTATTGTAATACATCAACAGGCTAAATGACACACTTGCATGAACCAAGACAATTCAAAGGCCAATCAAAAAGTTCAAAAAGTAGGCAGTGGTCGAATTCCTGGGCACCTCACCCAATTAGCTGGAATACTTTCCCCACCTATTAGCCTATGAAATTACCCACTCCTATGAAAACTGACAGGCTTCCCAGGTGGTGAAGTGTTAAAGAATCTGCCTGCCAATGTAGGACACACAAGAGATGGGGGTTCAATACTGGAGTCAGGAAGATACTCTGGAGAAGGAAATGGCAATCCACTCCAGGATTTTTGCCTAGAGAATGCCATGGACAAGACTCTGGGGGGCTACAGTTCATGGGGTTGCCAATAGTCAAACATGACTGAGCACGCCCACATACATAAAAAAAGACAACCTCATAATTTGGTGCTGCTCTCACATTCTGACATGCCCACACCGTGAAGTGTGTTTTTCTATAAATAAATCTACCTATCACTTTGTCCTTCACTGAATTCTTTCAGTGATGAAACATCAAGAACCTAAGCTTTGGGCCTCCCTGATGGCTCAGTGGTAAACAATCTGCCTGCCAATGCTGGTAACACAGGTTCGAGCCCTGGTCTGGGAAGACCCCACATGCTACAGGGCAACTAAGCCCATGTGCCACAACTACTGAGCCTGTGCTCTTGAGCCTGTGCTCTGTAACAAGAAAAGTCATAGCAATAAGAAGCCCAAGCACCTCAACTAGAGAGTAACTCTGCTCGCAGCAATGAAGGAACAGCACACCCCAAAATAAATAAATAAATAAACAAAATTATTTTTTAAAAAAGAGACAGAGAACCTGAACTTTTTTTTTCCACTTTGCTTGTTTTTTTAATTGAAGGATAACTGCTTTACAGAATTTTGTGGTTTTCTGTCATATACCAACAAGAATCAGTCATAGGTACACTGATGTGCCCACCCTCCCAAGCCTCTTTTCCATCTGCCACCCTATCCCACCCTTCTAGACTGTCACAGAGCCCCTGTTTGAGTTTCCCAAGTCAAACAGCAAATTCCCATTGGCTATCTATTTTATACAGGGGAATAGAATGCAAAAGTAGGAGGTCAAGAGAAACCTGGAATAACAGGCAAGTTTGGCCTTGGAGTACAAAATGAAGCAGGGCAAAGGCTAACAGAGTTTTGCCAAGAGAACACACTGGTCATGGCAAATACCCTCTTCCAACAACCTAAGAGATAACTCTATACATGGACATCACCAGATGGTCAATACTGAAATCAGATTGATTATATTCTTTGCAGCTAGAGATGGAGAAGCTCTACATAGTTAGCAAAACAAGATGGGGAGTTGACTGTGGCTCAGATCATAAACTTTATTGCCAAATTCAGACTTAAATTGAAGAAAGTAGGAAAAACTTCTAGACCATTCAGGTATGACCTAAATCAAATCCCTTATGATTATGCAGTTGAAGTGACAAATAGATTCAAGGGATTAGATCTGATAAGAGTACCTGAAGAACTACGGATAGAGGTTTGTGATATTGTACAGGAGATAATGATCAAGACTACCCCAAGAAAAAGAAATGCAAAAAGGCCAAATGATTGTCTGAGGAGGCCTTAGAAATAGCTGAGAAAAGAAGAGAAGCAAAAGGCAAAGGAGGAAAGGAAAGATATACCCATCTGAATGCAGAGTTCCAAAGAACAGCAAGGAGAGATAAGAATGCCTTCCTAAGAGATTAATGAAAAAAAATAGAGAAAAATAATAGAATGGGAAAAAATAGAGCTCTCTTTAAGAAAATTAGAGATACCAAGGAAACATTTCATGCAAAAATGGGCTGAATAAAGGACAGAAACAGCAAAGACCTAACAGAAGCAGAAGATATTAAGAAGAGGTGGCAAGAATACACAGAAGAACTATGCAAAACAGATCTTAATGACCTAGATAACCACAATGGTGTGATCACTCATCTAGAGCCAGACATCCTGGAATGTGAAGTCAAGGGGGCCTTAGGAAGCATGACTACGAACAAAGTGAGTGGAGGTGATGGCATTCCAGCTGAGCTACTTCAAATCCTAAAAGATGATGCTGTGAAGGTGCTGCACTCAATATGCCAGCAAATTTGGAAAACTCAGCAGTGGCCACAGGACTGGAGAAGGTCAGTTTTCATTCCAATCCTAAAGAAAGACAATGCAAAAGAATGTTCAAACTACCATACAATTGCACTCATCTCACACTCTAGCAAAGTAATGCTCAAAATTCTCCAAGCCAGGCTTCAACAGTACGTGAATTGAGAACTTCTAGTTGTTCAAGCTGGATTTAGAAAAGGGAGAGGAACCAGAGATCAAAAAGCCAACATCTGTTGGATCATGGAAAGAAGAAGAGAGTTTCCAAAAAACATCTATTTCTGCTTTATTGACTATGCCAAAGCCTTTGACTGTGTGGATTATGAAAAATTGTGGAAAATTCTTCAAGAGATGGGAAAACCAGACCACCTTACTTACCTCCTGAGAAGTCTGTATGCAAGTCAAGAAGCAATAGTTAGAACTGGACATGGAATAACAGATTGGTTTCAAAATGGAACGGGAGTATGCCAAGGCTGTATATTGTTACCCCGTTCATTTAACTTATATGCAGAGTACACCATGCAAAATGCTTGGCTGGATGATGTACAAACTAGAATCAAGATTGCCAGGAGAAATATCAATAACCTTTTTTATGCAGATGATACCACCCTTATGACAGAAAGCAAAGAAGAACTAAAGAGCCTCTTGATGAACGTGAAAGAGGAGAATGGAAAAGCTGGCTTAAAACTCAACATTAAAAAAACAAAGATCATGGCATCCAGTCCCATCACTTCATGGCAAATAGATGGGAGTAAAGTGAAAACAGTGACAGACTTTATTTTCTTGGGCTCCAAAATCACTGCAGATGGTGACTGCAGCCATGAAATTAAAAGATGCTTGCTCCTTGGAAGAAAAATTATGACCAACCTAGACATCGTATTAAGAAGCAGAGACATTACTTTGATGATGAAGGTTTGTCTAGTCAAAGCTATGTTTTTCCAGTAGTCATATATGGATGTGAGATTTGGAGCATAAAGAAAGCTGAGCACCAAAGAATTTATGTTTTTGAACTGTGGTGTTGGAAAAGACTCTTCAGAGTTCCTTGGATTGCAAGGAGATCAAACCAGTCTATCTGAAAGGAAATCAGTCCTGAATATACATTGGAAAGACTGATGCTGAAGCTGAAGCTCGAATACTTTGGCCACCTGATGGGAAGAACTGACTCATTGGAAAGGATCTCAAGGCAAGGAAAGATTGAAGGTAGGAGAGGGGAACCACAGAGGATGAGATGGTTGGATGGCATCACTGATTCGATGGACATGAGTTTGAGCAAGCTTTGGGAGTTGGTGATGGACTGGGAGGGCCTGGCGTACTGCAGTCCATGGGGTCACAAAAAGCCGGACATGACTGAGGGACTGAACTAACTGACCCCCTTCCTATCTCAGTACTAGAAGAGAATATGGTAGGATTTTTGTATTTTGCTGTGGACAAGCCTCACTCAGTATGGTGAAACAAATGCAAAAATAAATAGATAAAAGCAAAACACTATAAAAGAAAATGATAAGAAATTCCAGAGGAGCCTGGCAGGCTACAGTCCATAGAGTCACAAGGAATCCGAAATGACTGAGAGCAGGAGGAACAGGGGCAAAAGAGGATTAGATGGTTTGATGGCATTACTGACTTAATGGACATGAGTTTGAGCAAACTCCAAGAGATGGTGAAAGACAGGGAGGTCTGGCATGCTGCAGTCCATGAGGTGGCAAAGAGTTGGACACAACTTAGCACCTAAAAAACAACAATACAAAATGGTACATCTATTGAGAGGAACTGGCAATATCTATCAAAACAACAGGTACATCTGCCCTTTGATTCAGCAATTCTGCTTTTAAATATTTATACAGCAACCTTGCATGAAAAAAAAATGTAATGCAGCCAAAGTTATTCATTGCAGCCTTGTTTCTAATAGCAAAAAGGCAGGAACACCAAAATATTCATAATAAATTGATCTGTTAAATTATGACTTATTTTTAAAATGAAATGCTATGTACCTATTAGAAGGAATGAAGGAGCTGACTCCAAGAAATAGTATGTAATAATTTCTAAGATATGTCATTAAGGGGAAAATAATGTATTTAATCTGCTAACACTTGTGCTTTTTTTAAAAAAAAAGAATAACATTTATGCTTGGAAAATGCACAGACTGTTTCTGGAAGGATGTATATAAAGATACTAACAGTGGCTGCCTCTGTGGATCAGAACTGAGGTGCTAGAGGGAAAGGGATAGAAGAGATTTTGTTTTCACTGTATATTCTTTTTTTTGTTTGATTGTTGTTGTCTTTTTCTTTTTTAATTTTTTTCTTTTTCTGTTTTCCTTTGTCAAAAATTTTTTTCCATTTTTTTTCTTTTTGAAAAAAAATTTTTTACTGTATCCTTTTACACTCGTTTGGTTTTTATATTGTGCATGTTATCTTATTTTAAAAATAGATTATAATTAAAGGAAGCATGGGATGGAATTTTTATATATGTGCTTGTGCTAGTATAGAAAATAGTTGGCCATTCTCATCATCCGGTAACAAAATGGTGGGGGAGGGATTTGAGCTGAGGCTTTATTTTTTACTGTGATACTCTGCCATATTGTTTCCATGTGCTACATTAAGCATATACAGTTTTTCTAATTAAAAAAATGAATAATAGTTTCCTCACAGAAAAATGTTGGTACAAAGCTGAAAAGACTGTTTGCAGAGTCCAGAGTACTTTGTCAGGGGAGTTCCACCTTGGTAGGGAATTTCAGACCAGATGGGTCTTTAGACAGATTTCAGTATCACTTTCCTGAGATCTATGATCTGTAACTTTGGTAGACTGGCCTTAATTTCTCACCTGGATTATAAGCTCCTTAAGGCCAAAGAGTCTCCATTTTGCTTTAAAGCAAACAAAATTTTCCCTCATCTCTTAATGCAAAGTCACATAAACTTGCCAAATAGTCTCACTTGAATGCTGGGATGTCTGTTTTTTCACAGCTGACATAGTGCAAATTCAGTGCCCAGAGCTGTTAAGGTCGCATATTGTTGTTCTAACCTTTGCTATCACAAAGAGAGATATAATACAATTTTCCCGGTAAAGAAGGCTTAGTCAGCACATCTTGCTTTGGGTTTGGTAAAACAAGAATTTATTTGTTCAAAGTCAGTGGACCAAGAAGGGTTGGCCAGCACATTGCCATGATTTCAATTTACACAACACCAACAACGGGACTGTAGGTCTGAAGCCTGGGGCTTTTCCCTGGGCACCCATTTGGGTCTCTAATTATCATTGGTTCTTCTGGTACCAAAGTAAACAGGTGTAACTTTTTTGGGGGCTGTGCCACATGGCACTTAGGATCTTAGTTCCCAGTTATTATTGTTCATCAGTCACTAAGTCATGTCCAACTCTTTGTCAGCCCATGGACTGCAGCATGCCAGGCTTCCCTGTCCTTCACCATCTCCCGAAGTTTGTTCAAACTCATGATTGAGTCAGTGATGCTATCTAACTTCTGCTGCTCATTTCTCTTTTTGCCTTCAATCTTTCCCAGCATCAGGCTCTTTTCCAATGAATCGGTTCTTTGCATCAGGTGGCCAAAGTATTGGAGCTTCAGCTTCGGCATCAGTCCGTCCAATGAATATTCAAGGTTGATTTCCTTTGGGATTGACTGGTTTGATCTCCTTGTTGTCCAAGAGACTCTCAAGAATCTTCTCTAGCACCACAATTTGAAGGCATCATTTCTTCAGCACCCAGCCTTTCTTATGGTCCAACTCTCACATCGGTAGTTCCCAGAGTAAGGATCAAACCCACACCAAGGATCAAACCCACACCAACTGCAGTGGAAGTGCAGAATTCACCACTGGACTGCCAAGGAATTTCCACAGAACTTACACTGAATGTGTACTGAATGAACAATTGCAGTGTACGAATACACGCTCAGATGAACAGATGGGTAAATAAATGTATAAGTATATACATTAATTAATGAAACACTTTATCATGGGAGCAGACAGACATACCACGTATGGGTCATGGATAAGGACAGGCCAAGAAAGTAGAGATAGGATGTATCAAGTGACAGGCATTTGGAGCAGTTCTAATGCTGGTTCACAGCCTGCACCTATTTCACCAGAATGGAGTGTGTCTGCATTACAGCAAGTGGCCTGCAAGAAGCAAGCGGGGATCCCCAAGGAGGCAGCGTACAAGCTGACATGTGGGGTGCTCTTCTCTACCCACTCCTTTGCAAGATGTCCCCGCCAGACATGAAGGACAGCTTTCTGGACTTCCAAGCTAGGTGTTACAAGTTCCACTACTACTACGAGACACTGGGATCAAGGGTTGTTAGGAATACTGATTGGGTGTGGGGCCCAGCTGAGATGTGCCTCACCACACCTGCGGTGTGCTGTACATTCAGCTGGTGGTGAAGAATCCCCCGTGCCTTCTGGGCCAAACTGTGCCACGTGAGAGCTTCTTCTGACTGGTCTCCCACGTCCATCCACTCTTTGCCCTTCTTCTCTGCCTGGCTGAGTGAAGGCAGCACTCCACATCACCCCTCAGAAGAATTCCTGTCCGTTCTCAGCCCTTCTAACCTGTTTCACCTGAGGGTCCCCTGCTGAAAGCCCTGCCTCGCCTAGGACTCCACTAGCCCTCCAGGAAAACAGCCTTAAGCCCTCCCTGGTACCTCCAGCACAGAAAGGAAGCCTACTTGGGGTCCCTACACTCCAAACCAGACCCTCTCTCCAGATTTATCCCTTACTTGATGCTGCACGAAGCACCAAATAAACTTTTCATAACCCTAAAAAAAAAAAGTGGGGGGTGGGCAGAGATAGACACAATGAGCACAATGAGCCCAAAACTGGGCACTTCCTGTTAGGACCAAAAATGGCCCCACATCCTGGTCAGTGCCCAAGACTGTCCCCACATAGCACAGGCTCACAGCCTTAAGTGGGTGCTTACCATGTATTGGTCCCTACAAAGGAAACTTTTATCCTTCCTAAGGATAAAATCCTTGCCAAGGTTCAGCTACTACTTCAAAAAATACCTGCCTAAGCCTCCTGACTTGCCTGGAGAATCCCAGGGATGGTGGAACCTGGTGGGCTGCCATCTATGCGGTCGCACAGAGTCGGACATGACTGAAGCGACTTAGCAGCAGCAGCAAGCCTCCCGATTCCCAAAGAGATAAAACGGATGCTGAAAGCTCAACTTCTCTGTACACCAGTACCAACTCAAATCTCAGACACAGAGTTTCGGGGGAAGTAGAAAAGAGTAGCTTTATTGCTTTGCCAGGCAAAAGTGGAGATAGCAGCCTAACGCCCGCAAAACCATGTGTCAACTTGGGGAAGACAGTGACAGGTTTTATAGTAAAAGAGGGAGTAAGCGGCTTGTGGACATTCTTCTGATCGATTTGTGGTGAGGTAAGTAGGAGTCAACATTGTCAGCAGTCAGGTTTAACTGACCTGGGGTCTACCTGCTTGTGGGCAGCACACCATAAATTTTCCCACCTGAAAAAAAAAAAAAAATTTCCCACCTGGAGGGAGTTTCAGCATCCACAAAATAGCTCAAAGATGTTGTTGTGGGTTTCTGTTGATGGGGAAACGGCACCTTGTCCCAAGGCTGCTCGTGACTTTCTTTCTCCCTGCCCTCACATCCCTCCAGTCCCTAATTAACAACTGCTTGCATCGCCCATTGGAACTCAGGGAAGGTCCCGGAGGCTGAATGAAGGTTATTTCCTATAATAAAAAAAAATGGGACACGAAAAGGCTTTGTGCTCAGGAGCCCCACAGGGTCCTGCGGGGTATGAAATACATTTGCATAACAGTGCAAACAAGTAAAACGTTGCATTAAACTGTTGCTTCATTTGTTCCACCAATATTAACTGTGAAACTCTTAGGAACTCCAGGGAAACGAAACTAAATTACACATTCTTTGCCATCTAGGAACTCTACATTTCATTTTCTGGGCAGTTTCCCAATTTTAGCATAAAATGATGTATTTTAGACCTGTGGTAACCTTTTTATCTTTATATATTTCCCTTTATCAAAGGTATGTAAATCTGGAGATGTTAAGGAATTATTTCAGGGCTTCCCTGGAGACTCAGACAGGAAAGAGCTTGCCTGCAATGTGGGAGACCAGGGTTCGATTCCTGGGTTGGGAAAATCCCCTGGAAAAGGGAATGGCTACCCACTCCAGTATTTTTGCTGGAAAATCCCATGGACAGAGGAGCCTGGCAGGCTACAGTCCATGGGGTCACAAAGAGTAGGACACGACTGAGTGACTAACACTTTCTTTAAGGAATTATTTAATTCCAAGGGCTGAATCGACAATAAATTGCCTAATTCTACAGAAAAAAAAAAGGTTTCCTCCATATTTGATTCTTTGTGATTCAATATTCTATACCCAATTTTTTTTCCTCCACAGCAGGAAACATATATATGTCCAAGTGTCATCATAACCCCCCAAATTTTTTAATCTGTCTGTCTTTCATTCTCTTCCTCTCATACAAGTGCATACACTCACACACATATACACACCATACCAACAGCAAATGGCAATTACAGTCCAAAAGCTTACAAAGTTCATAATGTGGTCAAGATAAATAATGATATAAAATGCTACTTTGGGCTTCCTTGGTGGTCCAGTGTTAAGAATTCGCCTTGCAATGCAGGGGACATTGGTTTGATCCCTGGTCTGGGAGATCCCACATGCCATGGAACAACTAAGCCTGTGCGCCACAACTACTGAGCCCATGAGCTGCGACTACTGAAGTCCCTGTGGCTGGAGCTCAAGCTCCACAAGAGAAGCCACCACAATGAGAAGCTTGTGAACCACAAGGAAGAGTAGCCTCCACCCACAGCAACCAGAGAAAGCCCAAGTGCAGCAGCAAAGACCCACTACGGCCAAAAAATAAAAAATAAACTCTTTTTTTTTTTTTAAAAAGAAAAGTAAAACCAAAAAAAAAAAAAAAAAGTGCCTTTTTGATGAAAGGTATTCGTAATCACCTATTAAGTTGGCAAACTTTTCTTTTTTAATAAGAATGCTCAGTGTTACTGTTGTCCAAGCTGCTCATTTGGCAAATTCCTACTGGTGGCAATATAAATTGGGAAAACTCTTGGAAGAGTACTGGGCCATCCATCTTGAAAGCCTTAACAATATTCCCGCCCTATGTCCTCGTGATCTCACTTCTCACAACAAGGAGGTGATACAAAAGGAATTATCCTTTATTCTTAGAATATAATCCCAAAACATTTAAAAAAAGATTCTAAAATAGCAAACCCTGCCCCTTCTCCCCATCTGTAGGTTTTAATCTCTTTTCCCACTTTTCTCCATGTTGCATATTATATATTCACGTGTTTGGCTGTGCTTCCTCCCCACTGCTCACAAAGAATCAAAGCAAATGGTGGCCTTAATGCCCTTGAATAAGGCCTTACACATAGTAGGTACTCAGATATATCCATTTAGCTAAGAAATTATTTATAATAGTGAAAAGAAAAACAATTGCAAAAACTAGGGTAATAATGATTAAGTACATTTTGGCCGTTCTTTGATTGGTTATTTTATAGTTATTACAAATGTAATTACAAAAACTATATCCTTCCTATCCCCTCAGCCTCTTCAGAGCAGTTCCTCAGAGCTGTCTGAAACACTGTCTCCCAGGCTATAGTCCTCATTTTGCCCCCAATAAAACTTGACTCACAGCACTAAAAAAAAAAAGAAAAAAAGAACTGTATAACTTGGAAAATAGATATATATGTTTTTTCTTTTTAAAAGTTTTTTTATTGGAGTATAGTTGATTTACAATGTTGTGTTAGTTTTAGGTGTACAGCAAAGCGAATCTGTTATATATCTACTCTTTTTTAGATTGTTTTCCCGTATAGGCCTTTATAGAGTATTGAGTAGAGTTCCCTATGCTATACAGTATGTCCTTATGAGTTGTCTATTTTATATATAGTAATATGTATATGTCAATCCCAATCTTCCAATTTATCCCTGCCTCCTTATACCTTGGTAACCATAGTTTGTTTTCCACATCTGTAACTCTTGAAAATAGATACACTGTTAAGGAGGAAATGAAAATGCATAAGAGTATGTAGGTGTGGTAGATTGTTACAGTAATGATCCCAATGAGCCATGCCTGCCTACATCTGGATTTTCATTAAGTCCCCTCTCACACTGACTCTGGGTTTTCCCATATGACTTGTTTTGGATGATGGGATATCAGCAAAGATGATCCAACAGCAGCTTAGAAACTGTTTGTACACTGGGTCTTGACCTCTCTCTCTTGTTGCTCCTGGAACCCTGCTACCTAGGTAGCATGTTGGAAATAATCTACCCAGCCCGTAGCCAGTGCCAGACACTGACTGTCATATTCATAAAATAAGGTCATATTATATATTATCCAGTTGGGCCACCAGAAGACTGCAGTGGCATGAATGATCCTAGTTGATAATACCAGAAGAAATGCCCAGTTGAGCTCTGCTCAAACTGATGACTCACAGAACTGTGAGCCAGTGAAAGGGTGGTAGTATTAAGCACTAAGTTTTGAGGGAGTGTGTTCGAATACCTGCTTTGTTGAAATAAGTATGCATATGTAGGACAAAAGTATCAGTACTGTTTACACAGAAAGAACTCATGGCAGTCCTGTGATGAAAGAAAGTCAGGTGAGGAGAACCTGACTAGCTGTGACTGACCAGGCAAGACTCTTCCAGTACAGGGATCACCATATTCTAGAGAAAAAAAACAGCCACAGAAACAAGCACACAAAAGAGTACAAAGGTTCTGTTTAGAGTGGTGAAAAAGTTTTGGAGGGACTTTTGGTGGTCCAGTGGTTAAGTATCCACCTTGCATTGTAGGAGACGTGGATATAAGATCCCACATGCCCTATTGCAACCAAGTCCTTGGCTGCAACTACTGAACCCTTGAATTTTGGAGCCTGCACAACACTACTAGAGAGTTCACAACTAAAGAGTCTGTGTGCCACGGCGAAATATCTCTCAACTACCACCTAACACAGCCAAATTAAAAAAAAAAAGTTTTGGAGTTAGTTAGTAGTGACAGTTGTACAGCATTGTGAATGTAATTAATTGTTGTATAATTTAAAAATGGTTAGTTTAAATGGCACATTTAGAGGAGTTCCCTGGTGGTCCAGTGGTTAGGATTACATGATCCCACTGCATGAGGCACTGGTTTAATCCCTGGTTAGAGAACTAAGATCCCACAAGACCCAGGGTTTGGTCAGAAAACCCCACAAAATAGCAAAATAAAAAAAAGTAAAGTGAAAGTCACTCAGTTGTCTCCAATTGTTTGCAACCCCATGGAATTCTCCAAACCAGAATACTGGAGTGGATAGTCTTTCCCTTCTCCAGGGGATCTCCTTAACCCAGGGATCAAACCCAGGTCTCCTGCACTGCAGGCAGATTCTTTACCAGCTGAGCCACCAGGGAAGCCCAAGGATACTTGAGTGGGTAGCCTATCCTTCTCCAAGGGATCGTCCCAACTGTAAGAGGAGGGAAAGGGGCAGGGCACAACTTTTGAAAGAATGACATAGCCCAAGGACACAACCTAAACCGATTAGAATCGAATGGTACCAAGATGGCAGACAAGACTAGACCTTGATTCTCAATCAGCAAGTGAAATGACACACCAGAGGTGCCACAACAGTTCCAAGGCACAGTTAAAAGACCAAGGAGTGGGCAGTGGCTCAAATCATGGAAATCTCTGCCCCTTCCCCAAAATAGTTGGAATAATCTTCCCACTCATTAGCATATGAAATTACCCAGCCTATAAAAACTAACCACACCAAATTTCAGGGTCACATTCGCCCTCTGTGACAGCCCACACTCTGTCTGTGGAGTGTGCTTCTCTCTGACTCTGAATAAATCCATTTACCTATCACTCTGTCACTCACTGAATCCTTTCTGCAATGAAAACATCAAGAACCTGAGCTTCATCAGGTCCTGAAACCAGGTACCAAGGATTTTGACTGGGTTTGAGTCCCAGCCACATGGGTTCAAGTCCCAATCTGTGGTAAGTGGTTTCACAACCCAGGGATTGAACCCAGGTCTCCCACATTGCAGGTGGATTCTTTACCAGCTGAACTACCAGGGAAGCCCAAGAATATTGGAGTGGGTAGCCTATTCCTTCTCCAGCAGATCTTCCTGACCCAGGAATCAAACTGGGTCTCCTGCATTGCAGGTGGATTCTTAACCAGCTGAGTTACCAGGGAAGCTCCTTAAAAAAAAAAAATTCCCACAAAACCATACAAGCAAAGTCATCTATCTCAAACTTCCTCCAAAGATGGCAATCCTTTCCTTACACGCAATATAATCATCGGTTCCTTAGCCACTGTGAACAGCTCTTACAGGCTGAGTGCTGAGTTCTCAGGTTGAGTGATGCAACCAGTCCTGCCATCCTTTCAACAATCCTGAATGCCATGATGGGGTGGTAGAACTTACCTTCTTCAAAGGAACCACATGCCAGTTGGCCAGATCCCCACACCATTCCTCAGTCTCCCCCATGAGGCACCCAGGTACACTGCTCTTACAGCCATGCCCGAGACCAAGAATATTCTTTTGTTCCCAGGCTTCCTTGCCTCCTGCAGTAAGGTGTGACAGTCACAGCCATCAGCTGATACTCACCCCTTTGCCCTCTGTGCTATGCCAACCTTGGCTTTAGATAGCTTTATGAAACCAATGGACAGCATGTCTGGCTGAACCCTTCTGTAGAGGAAAGAAGGTAGATTACCCAGGCACTCACTCTCATTCTCTTCGAGAAGGAGCTCTTCTTCTGCAGGATCCAGGGACCCCCTAGTTTCCTGCATAGGGCCTGGGTTCGGGTGGTGAGAGAGCCCTCTCATAGGAAATGTGTTTGTCCGGTGCCTTCCAGTGGCTTTTATCCTAAAGTTGTGTCTGTTGGCACTGACTCATCCTTCCCTTGAGGCACCTATACTCAGTATTAGGCCAAGGCAGCCGCCGAGAAATCCTGGCGGGGCTGGAGCTTTCTCTCTTCCTCTGGGGATCCTGCCCCGGCCCAGACCTGCCTGCCAATCTCAGTGTTCCTCAGTGCCTGCGCAGTTCAGCTCTGGGCTTTTGACTTTTTTGCTTCTGGACACAAGTGATCATCTGTTAGTAATTTCCCCACTCCTCATCTTTGTGTGCTGTCTTCAGCCCTTTCTGGGAGCTGCTTCACCTCTGCTCCAGGGTCTTGGTAATTCCCCTTCTAATTCAATTAGATGACCTGATTCTTTCCCACTTCCTCTTTCCTTCCATTGTTATGCAGGCACGGAGAGCTGGATTATGTAGCAGGGTGACTCCACAACTCTCTTCCGGGTTCTGCCTCTGCCCTTGAGGTCTCACTTCCAACAAGCCCCACACCCCGTCCACACTATCTTCCCACCTGCAAAATCTGGAACAAAGGAGCTAGGAGTGTGGGAGAAATGAACAAGAGGGCTTTGGTTGAGGCACGGGAGAGGAGGAAAAAGTTGCTCTCTTAGGACCCCTGGCTGGATATGAAAATGAAACTGGCAAAGACAGGTTAACAAGAAAACTGCATACAACTTTTAATCCATTTTTATTTAATTCTTCTCAAGTGAATGAAGATGAAGATGTGATCAGAGCAGGAAGCTTTTCCATCTCTTAGGCAAATAATGAATGTGTGAAGAATTGACAAGACAGAGGGTTTGGGCTAGGAGTAGTAAATGGCCAAGAAATAACTAAGAAGATAAGGGTTAGCCTAACACAGTTTGTTTATACAGCCTCTGCCCCAAATTCACTGTTCCTGGCAACAAGAAAGTTCTCCTTCCTCCTGGTTTAGGGAGGGTACTTTCACAAGGGAGTTTTATGACCTGTTTCAGGGAAGAAGGGCAGGGAGGTCAGAATGACCCTCTTGCTTCTGCCACTTCTTAGTATTATTTTACTTTTTAAATTTTTATTGTCTTTTTATTTTTTGTATAGATTTTATTTTATTTTTTTCTATCCAACAATGTTTTTTAAATTAATTTATTTATTTTTAAAAATTTTATTTTATTTTTAAATTTTTGTCTGCACCAAGAAGTATGAGGGCTCTTAGTTCTCTAACCAGGGATCAAACCCGAGCCCCCTGCAGTGGAAACACAGGAGTCCTCTGCTGCTTTTTAAAATTCCTTCCAATTAAGGTATTTAATATGCCAAGGTGTCATATTTTAGGGTAGTGTGTCTTGTACCTCATTGGCATCTCGTTACCATTTCCTCAGATGAACGGGAGATTCTGACATTACCAAGTAACACATCCCAAGAGATTATATATAGGAAGAAAACAGTAGTGTTGGGAAGAAAAAGTAATTCGGTTCAGGAAAATGAATTGGAAGACAATTTATATAAAACATCCATCTTGGACTATGTTCTTAAGTGATTATTCTTCTGGGGGACACACACCCTTTTGAAAATCCAACGAATGATTCAGGATCCTATCCCTAGGAAAATACATATAAACACGGAAACCAAACCTTAGGGCTCATTGCCTTCTTGAATCCTGGAGGCACAGGACAAGTGGGTAATCAGGCCTTTCCTTCTTTGTAAATCCCATCCAGAGTTCTGTGTAGTTTGGAGAAAGCATTCATTTGTTCATTCATTCAACAAGTAACTCTTTGAGAAACTTCCAAGTGTCAGGCCCCATGCTGGGCCACATTGTGAGGCCGAAAGAGGTGAATCGGACACAGTGCCTGCTCCTGGGATGTTCATGGTCTGGCGGGGGAGACCTACGGAGAGCAGACAATGAGGGTACAGTGATGGAAGAGGCAGCCCCTTGAACGGTGGGAGCAGGGAGGGAGGGGGCAGAACTGCTTCCCACACTTCCCCCTTTCCACAGCAGCCAGTTCCTACACCTCTGACTACAAAGCTAAGCAGTTTTAAAAAGCCCGAATGTAGCCTGAGGGGTTAACTGAGCTCTTACCCCCCACCCTCACCCCTCAACCCAGCCAGCATTCACACCTCCACTGCAATGGACCCTTTTTCCTCTCTCCTCACAGACCCCCTGGGTGCTGGCCATTCACAGCCACCCCATCCCCACCTTCCCCATCTGGGGACGTTCTCAGCTCCCAAAGCCCGTTTTTAAGTAAGTAGCCCCCCCCCCCCCCCCCCCATTGCACTTCCTCCTTTGCTTAAAGCCTATTCATTTTACTAGATGAGCTGCAGGGAAACAAGGAATAACAAAAATAACCAACTTTAAGGAAGTTACAGATTTGCAAGAAACCTGGGGAGTCCTGGTATGAGCTGGTCTTTATTCATATGACTGAGGGCTGGGCAGGGCTGGGCTGGACCTAGCCCCGCTTCCTCTCAAGTCTTCCCTGAATTCTCCATTCTTGGAGTCCTAGGGAACAGCCACTTGCTACAACTTTGGGTATCAACCATCCTACCTGTCTGGGTTGAATGCTAGGCTGCTTTGCTTATTCCAGCTGCTTTCCTATCACACCTCTGGCTACTGTCCCTCAAGCACCCCTTGGAAGGCTCTGGCTGCCCCTCTTCCCTTCCTGCTTTCAGCTCTTGATTGCTGAAAGAGAAGGTCCCTTTCCTCTTTGGTATCTGAAGAGCCTTTGCCAGGGCTTCAGGCCCTCTTGGCTGGAGTAGTTTTCACCATTTGTAGAAGCTCCTCCCTTGGAAACCTGGAAGTCTTATTGTATTGTGCATTTATTTCTAGACTACTTGAGTCTTTTTTAGAAAAAAAACAATTTTGTAGTTTTGTAAGATGAAGGCAAAACCCTAAAAAGATTTGTGAAGTAAAGATAGTAAGTACAGGGACTTCCCTGATAGTCCAGTAGTTAAGACTCTGTACTTCCAATGCAGGGGACACAGGTTTGATACCTAGTGGGCAACAAAGATCCCACATGCTGAGACCTAAAAAACAAAATAAACAAACCACATGAAAAGCCTATACCGATTTTTAAAAAAAGATAGTAAGTACAAGATGTGTGAGTTTAAACACAGAGAGGAAAGATGGAGGGACCAAGAGATGCCTAGTATGCTGTGCATGCGTGCTAAGTGCTAAGTTGTTTCAGTCATGTCCGACTCTTTGCAACCCCCATGGACTGTAGCCTGCCAGGCTCCTCTGACCATGGGATTCTCCAGGCAAGAATACTGGAGTAAGTTGCCATGTCCTCCTTCAGGAGACTTTCTTGATCCAGGGATCGAACCTGCATCTCTTACATCTCCTGCATCGGCAAGGGGATTCTTTACCACTAGTGTCACCTGGAAAGCCCTCCTAATATTTTTGAGGTACTAAATATACGTGAGGTACTAGAATTCTAAATATTCATGATACCCTAAATATATGACACTAAATACTCATGCATGAAATCTTAATGAAGAAGATAGCAACCACTGTGGCTCCATCCACTCCAAAATATATAAATAAAACTCAGAACTGCTCAGCTGACTAATTGGTGAGCAACATCCATGGCCAAGTGTATTGTTGTGGGCATTTCTTTGGCATTTGTTCACTGATGAGGAAATTTCCATCCATTGGCATAACTTTGTTCAAACCTCAAAACTCTGGTCTGTAACTCACCATTAGCAGGGAAGGCTGATGCAACCAAGGGACAATATACAAGCCCTGTGTTCCCCCAAGATTCAAATTCTCCCATGTTTCTACCTCTTTGCTTCCTATCTTAAATGTGACAACCGACTCTAACTCTTTCTTCTTGCTTTTCCATATGTATTTTTCCTTGCTATAGCATGCAATCTAAGCATTTAAGCACGTGGCCTCTGAGATAACTGGCCTGATACTGTCCTTAGAGGTTCCCATTCAATCATCATAAAACAGTTACTCTCATACCCCTTGTTTCTCCAAATCCTATAAGGCTGGAAGCTTAGCAATTCCATCCTGCACACAGTTTTGACCCCCTCTTTTTTCCTTCCCCTCAAACACTGTCCTTTTAATGCCATTCCAAGTCCTTCCATTGACCCCTACAATAGTCTGAGGAATCTGGGGACTAGGTTACACGTCAACACAAGTCTTGTCTTCCAAAGGCAAGGCTAAGGCCCCCACATCTGGGACTACAAAGCTCATTCTCTCAATTCCAGGTGAGTCCTTCACTACTCCTGGTTTGGTTTGTTGTTATTGTTCAGTTTTTGTTTCTTTTCTGAATGTTAAGGGCTCCTCTTCTGTAAAATCCTTGAAGACAAGGACTGCTTTCATCTCTGCTATCCTAACTCCTACTACAGGGTCTAAGACATTCCAGCTATTCTTTGACTGGAATGCTATTTAACCTAGCATTTGTTAATTAGTCATTTTATCCATTCATCTGGGCAGTTCAGTCCCTTGTATCTAATTCGTGACCAAGTCTTAACAACTCAACCAAAAATGTTCTTAAATTTGCTTCTCTTAATCTCTATTGTTGGCACACCTTCATTTAAGCCACATTATCTAGGTATTTTTTCTAGCTGGGAATATATTGTAGCTTCCCAGCTTTCTCTAAAAAACTCCCCTAACATTTCTCCACTCAGCTGATATAATAATGGAGAGAGAAAGAAGGAAGGAAGGAAGGAAGGAAAGAAGGGAGAAAATGACCAATCTCATAAATCTGGATATCTTGAAACCTGGAATATTCCAGGCTAATTTCCCATTCATGGAAGAAGTGTGTCTGTGACCCCACAGACATAATTCTTCTTTTAAAAAAGAAATTAATTGGCTTTCTACCTTTCCTTTCACACTTGCAGTCAGTTGCAAACAGCTGAGAGCCAACTAAAACCAGTAATAGGGAAGAATGGAGCTATTAGCTCAAACAGTTATGAAGTATTGCTGGTCCTGGCTTGAGGTCAATCTGGACCCACAGGGATTTCGTTGTTATTTTTGTTTCTGTGTTTTTCTCTTTTGTTGGCCTCAAGGCATGTAGGATCTTTGTCCCTAGACCAGGATTGAACCCATGCCCCCTGCAGTGGAAGGGTGGGGTCTTAACCACTGGACCACAGGGGAAGTCCTGGACCCAGAGTTTCAACTGATGTTCTTTCTCCTTCTATTCCTCATGCTCTTAGCACTCTTTTCCTCTGCATTTGATTTCATTGTCTAACCTACTCTTTCACACAGTGGAAGAAAGCTCTGGCTTTACTTATCTTATATCTAGAGTTCCAGAGGGAAAAAGACCCTTTCCACATACAAATTATAAAGGTGACCTTAGTCCAGTTAAAGTCACCTGCTCTTCCCTGAATGAATCACATTCATCACTGTGGTCAGGGAGGTGCAGAGCTCTGATTGGCTGGGCCCCAACTCATGCCTGTAAATAAGAGCAAAGCTCCTCCAAAGCAGTCCCACCAGGCCCTTGTAGAGTAAGGTGTTGTGGCTTCTAAAGGAAAAGTGGGGACAGACCCAATAGAGGTCCAGGCTTCTTTCTGCAGACTCTGTGTAGGGAGAGATTTCTCATGTGCCTAACTCCTTCTTGCTTCTGTTCACTGACATGGGTACTCTTTCCTCTGCCTTGAATGCTCTCCTCACCTTTTTGCCACTCACATCCTATGTGAACAACTTCTTCTTTTTTTTTTTTTACTTGAAGTAAAAAAAATGTTACAATGTTGTGCCAATCTCTGCTGTATAGCAAAGGGACTCAGTTATACACATATAGACATTCTTTTTAAAATATTCTTTTTCATAATAGTCTATCACAGGGTATTGAATATAGTTCCTTGTGCTATACATTAGGACCTTGGTTTTTTTTGTTCGTTTGTTTTGTTTTCTGCACTGAAAGGTATGTGGAACTTCCCCAACCAGGAATCAAACTCCTGCCCCTGCAATTCAAGCAGGGAGTCTCAACCAGTGAACCACCAGGAAGTCCCAGGACCTTGTTGTTTATCTATTTTAAATGATAGTTTGCATCTACCAACTCCAAACTGGAAGGCCATTGCTCCCCCGCCCCCACCTTTGGCAACCTCAAGTCTGTTCTCTACGTCTATGAGTTCCTTTTGTGGATGGGTTCATTCCTTAGCCTACACATATAAGTGATATCATATGGTATTTGTCTTTCTCTTTCTGACTTGCTTCACTTAGTATGATAATCTCTAGCTGAATCCCATGTTAACTTCTATTTGGATGTTAGGTCTCAGCTTAAACATCACTCCAAGAGATGCCACCCCCGACCCCACACATTGTTACATATATCTGCTGACATTCTCATAACAATTTTGTAATTCAAAAATAGTTATTTATTTAATTTCATATTGGTTGAAAGTCTGTCTCCCTCAGTAGGCTGTAAACTCCACCAGGGCAAGGATTCCCTCAGCTTTAGCTCTTAGTTTTGCTCTTGGTTGCATACTTAGCTCCTAGTTTGGTTGCCTATAGTAGGTGTTCACTCCCTTATTTATCCAGAAAAATAAATAAATAAAAGGAGGTGATAGGTGCTAAAGATTCAGGTAAATAAGATATGTATCTCTGGATTCAGGGCTTCCCAGATGGCTCAGTGGTAAAGAATCTGCCTGACAATGCAGGAGACTTGGATTCAATCCATGGGCTGGGAAGATCCCGTGGAGGAGGAAATGGCAACCTACTCCAGTACTATTGCTTGGGAAATCCTGTGAACAGAGGGGCCTGTCTGGCAGTCCAGGGGGTCATTCAAGGAGTGTTGCTTGTTGTTGTTTAGTGGCCAGTCGTGTTTGACTCTTTGCAACCCCATGGACTGTAGCACATCAGGTCTCCCTGTTCCTCATCATCACTTCTATATTTGCATTAGACCAGTAATTTTCAAACTGCAAGACCCAATGGATAGTAAAATTAACTTGGTGGATTGCAACTACAATTCTTAAAACATGAACTAATATAGCACAGAAAATAGAAACAGCCTAGAAAACATCAGACTGCATCACACATGATGTGTATTATTCCATCACATTCTTATTTCATTATATAATACTACAAATACACATAAACACACATCCCTCCTTATGTACTTACTGGGTTGCAGTAAAATTCATCTTTTACTGTAGGTTGGGTCAAAAAGTTTTGGAAGCTCTTCATGAAGCTGCTTGGACTGAACTATGATAAGATACTATCTTTCCAGTTCAGAGCAATCCAGACCTCCAGATATTAAGTCATGTCATCTTTGGAAAATAACACCTGGGAAGCTCATTCTCATTCAAAAATCCAGAGTGGAAGTAGAGACACAATTTCAGGATGCTCTTGCAGGGTGAACTCTGGGTTTCTGTGCTTTGATTGGCTTGTGTTACATCCTCAAGCCATTTAATCATATGTTCGATTAAGTGTGTTTTCTCTATTCTTTTTTTTTTTCAAATAACAGATGACTTAATGTTTTTCAAAGCTGAATATAAAATAAAAAAAATTTTTCCCATTGCCATGTATGGTTGGGTCATAAATTCCATATTCCTAGAATTCACTGAATTAATTAAGACCTGGAGGAATATAACTCAGGGAGGCTAGAGTGGTATGAGTATGGTGTGGAAGGAACTGGGGCTATTGTCCTGAACAGATGGGGTTTGAATGGCTGTTTCATGACTTGCTATGTGGATTCGAGTGAAGGGATCTAATACATATTTGCTGAAGACTCACTGAGAGGGAGGCCCTGTGTCAACTGTGGGAAATATAAAAATAAACACTATATCATGGGCTTCCTAGGTGGCTCAGTGGTAAAGAATCCACCTGGCAATGCAGGAGACACAGGTTTGATCCCTGATCTGGGAAGATCCCACATGCCACAGGGCAACTAAGCCTGTGGGCCACAATTATTGAGCCTGTGCCCTATAGCCCAGGAGCCACAACTACTGAGCCCATGTACCTCAATTACTGAAGCACATGTGACCTAAAGCCAGTGCTCCACAATAAGAGAAGCCACTGCAAGAAGAAGCCTGCACACGGCAACATAGGGTAGCTCCCATTCACTGCAACTAGAGGAAGTCTGCATGCATCAACAAAGATCCGGTGCAACCAAAAAAAAATAACTCTTAAAACAAACAACCAAAATACTCATGCTGAAGCTGAAGCTCCAATACTTTGGCCACCTGATGTGAAGAGCTGACTCACTGGAAGACTCTGATGCTGGGAAAAATTGAAGGCAGGAGGAGAAGGGGGCAGCAGAAGATGAGATGTTTAGATGGCATCACTGACTCAGTGGACTTGAGTTTGAGCAAACTCCAGGAGACAGTGAAAGACAGGGAAGCCTGGTGTGCTGCAGTCCATGGGATCACAAAGAGTCAGACACGAATTAACAACTGAACAAAAACACCACTTCCTGTCTCCAAGGAATTTACAATCTGGTAGGAAATACAAGTACACTTGAGCCTCAGTTTTCTCATCTGGAAAATGTATAGAATAATAGGCCTTCATTTAATAGGCCTTCATTTCGTCTGTTAGGAACATTAAGTGAATGCGTTCAGATACTTAGTTTGGTGCTAATAGTAGAGTGGCACTTGATAAATGTTTTCTATTCAATTTTATAAAATGAAAAAAAAAAAGACACTCTTCTTCAGTGTTTAAGACTGAAAGTCAGAAGCTGCAAGTCAGATTCAGTTCTGAAAAGCTAGATATAGAAATTTATAACTGAATAAAGGTCTGTGAATATAGATGAAATGTAGTTATAGTTGTAGATGAAAGAAAGTCTGTGTAAATTCTGAATTATTTTAGTGTTTTTCCTTTGGGGTATGTGTTTCCTCTGAGGAGTTTTTCAAATTTGGGATTGTATCAGTAAGGTATAGGTTTGCTGGGTTTACTGCAGTTACAACTTCTAAATCACAGTGGTTGAACGTGGCGAAGGTTCATACCTAGTCTGCTCCTGTCAGTTTTGCAGGGTAGCCATCCTTCAAGTGTTAGCTCCAAGATCCACAGCACTGATCCTTTCTTGTGGTACCTTTACATCAGCATGTGGAAAGGAGAGGATCTGGAGAAAAACAGTCTGTGTCTTAAATGCTTCCACGGAGAGGTAGCAGATGCCACTTCTGCTCATATTTCATTGGCCAAAGCAAGCCTTGTGTCTGCATTCAACTGTAAGGATTCCATCTAACTTCAAGGGAGCGAGGAAGTATAGTCCTCTCAAGGGCTCTGCAGGAGAAGAGAACTGGAAATATTAGCAATTGGTGGTAATCTCTACAAAGGCTGTTGCCCCAGAATCATACACTTGCCCCTCTCTCAAATGGAAACCAATAACCAATTACTCTTATTAATCTTCAGGGAAAAAAACTCAAAACAGCCAAGGCAAGGGTCTTGTGGCAGGAAGGAGCATGACTATTTGAAAAATCAAAAAGATCGGCAGGAGTGCAGGAAGCAAATTGTTACCTAATTGGTGGACTAGACCAGTGCCGAGTTCCTAGCTCATCCAACAAGGAAACCTATGTTGAGAAAGGATAGGTGCTGTGGATCTTGGAGATCAGCATTCAGGCCTCCTCCTTCAGAATTTGAGGATGATAAGTAACTTGTTTTAGGGCTTTGTGTAAAGCTTCTCACCTTTATGGGCTCAGATTTCTCCCTGTGTAAGATAAGAGGGTATACAATATAAGTCTCCAGGCTCCAAGCTCTAATAAAATTCTAAGAGCTGCAGAGAGAAAAAAATAACTGTTTAAGCCTACCATGGTGGAAGATTTGACTTGCAATGCATCTTGAACCTCATTATATGCTCCCTGGAATGCATTAGCATGCTCAATTAAATAGCCATCAGGCCCTGACAGTTGACAATTGCCATGACAACAACCAGAAAAGCCTCTAGGAGGACTGAAAAGGAGGACTGCATCAATGCCAGTTCCCAACCACACCCCTGTTTTCCAATAACTCATGAATACTCCTCCCACTCTTCCCAAATCCCTCCCTTTTACTTTGACACGCCAGTATGTATGGTGTCTCCATCAGAATTTGATTTGCCAACTAGAATCCTGCTTCTCTACTCTCTGGCCATTGAGTAAAGATCCTGCGGCTCTAGTCTCACCATAGGTTTCCTCACTGGATGCGTCAATCTGATTGGAAAAGGAACCTCCCTGAGACAAGGGGTGTCAGCTGGGGCTAGAACCCTGGAGCTGGTGGCTTCCAGCACTCCAGCCCATCTTTTTCATTTTTTAAATAACCGTGCTCCCTCCTGCCTTGGGACCCTTGCCTTGGCTGTTTTATTTTCCCCCCCTAATTGTGACCCTTTGATTTTGCCAGGTCTTAGTTATGGCATTCAGGATCTTCAGTTGCGACATCTGGGATCTAGTTCCCTGACCAGGGATTGTCAGGACCAGCCCCTGACATTGGGAACATGAAGTCTTAGCCACTGGACCACCAGGGAAGTCCCTGATTATGACACTTTTGACTCCTACTCTTTGCTTAGTCTAATTTTCCTTCAGACTGAAGCAAGTTTGCCTTTCCTTAGGGAAAGTTTTGCTTTCTCTTCTCAGTCAATTCCTCTGGTATTACTTTTAAAGCGTCAGGTGCCCCTACCTTATGGCATTTTGCTGTAATGTGCAGTTAATCATGTGATGATTTCATTAAAGACTGTTTCTTTCTCTGCTGCAAGTGCTGTAGGAATCATGTTATTTTGTCCATCCCCATGTCTCCATCATTTATCCAGTGCCTGGGACTATTGCTGGTGAATGAAGAAGTGAATATTCTCAAGAATCCAAGATGTATTTATATTTCCCCCCTCCAAAGAGTTGTGCATTATTGGAATTTGACATGAGAAATACTTGCCGATTTTATTCTGGAAGTTCCATCTGGATGGAATATCCCTGAACCCTCTGAATGTGTAAGTCTTGATCCTTGTACATTTATCCACCTCTTGACCAATTTTGGGGACTGAGGACTCGAGGAGCCATTTCACATTTTGCTTTGGTCCCCACCCTTTCAGATTGAGCAATCCAGGTTTCTGTTTTCCAGACCCATCCTGTACCTGCTAGCTTCCCCATTCATTTGCATAAGTATTTCCAGACTACTCTAGACCTGTGTTCTGGGCTTGACTTAAGTTGCCTCAAAAAGTCAAACCATCTCCTCTACCTACATTTTGAAATAAAGACTTGATTAAGAAGCAAAAAGTAAAGTCAACTCTTCGGTTTGGAGTTTACTTGAAAAAAAGTCTTTGATGAAGCTCATCTTTTTAGCTAAAGAAATTCCCTTTGAAATTTGGGCTTTGTTGTGCAGATACTAGACCCTGCTTGCTGTCAAAGGATCTGAATATAGGCTCTCCAATAAAATTTCAGCAATGGATTCATCAAGGTGAAAATGTAAGCAGGCCCCTAGCCTGTTTGAGGCATTTCTGCTTCTGACTCCTCCTTAATGGGCCAGAAAATTCTGGATTCCAGTTGTTTAAGTCAGCAGATTATTTCAAATGTTAATTACATTACATCCTTATTTATAAAAACAGGTTAAACTGCAGTTTCAAGTGGCTTGTCCACAACAAAAAACAGGGTAGAGCCTTTGTTGATAAATAACTCACATTCCACAAGGCAGAGTCACACCCAAACCTCTTGGGAATCAGGGCTACAATCTTTGATCTAGTTAACTCTGCATACCAGAGCTAATTGGTTTTAGAAGTGCCTGATTTATTTTTTTTCAACATTCAACTTATGTTTCTTTGGTGAATGGCACCATTCTAGACTTGCAAGTTAATAGATGATGAAAGTCACTCAGTCATGTCAGACTCTTTGCAACACCATGGACTATACAGTCCATGGAATTCTCCAGGCCACAATACTGGAGTGGGTAACCTTTCCCTTCTCTAGGGGATCTTCCCAAGCCAGGGACTGAACCCAAGTCTCCTGCATTACAGGCAGATTCGTTACCAGCTAAGCCACAAGGGAAGCAAGTTAATAGAGTTGAAGACAAATTGCACCTAAAATACAATGTGATCAGACTTCTCGATCTGTGAGGTTGGTCCCTGAGTCCACTTCCTGTCCTTCTACATGCTCTTATTGCCTCACAGGCTCCCTTACTAGGGTCCACCCCTTCCTTTCTTGTGATAGTCATATCTCTGGCTAAATTATATCCCTTTTATATGATTTCTTTATATATATATATGTCTATTTCTAGCTATATAATAGGTTATATGTGAGCATGATACAAATTTCAAAGAGCATAAAAGATAATAACCATAAAAAATTAATTCTCCATTCCATTCTTATTTCCCAATCTCTAGTTCTCCTTTTCCAAGGCAACCACTGTTAGTTTCCTGTGTCTTCTGATAATAATCTATGCATATACAAATAGTTGCAGACTTACTGTTCTGCATCTCGCCTACTTCATAAAATAGTATTTTAGAGATTGTTCTTGAACAGTTCATATAGAAATGTTTCATTATTTTTGCAGTTGTATACTATTACACAATTCAGTTATGACTTGTGTATGTGTATGTGTGTGCTCACAGTGTAACTTTTATTGAATTTCCATTCAAAGCCTTATATAGCTATTACTTTGCTATACTTAGCATGTGGGGTCTGGTACCCCCTCCCCTCCCTTCCTCTCTGTCCTCCACTGCCTTTCACTTTCTATCCCCTTCCTCCCCTGGTTGGTAGCTCTGGTGAGTGTGTGTGTATTTGTGGGGGGAGGCTAGGTCTTTTTGAAGTGGTCTTTGAAGGCAGTTGGGGAAGAGGAGGGGAGAGGGAGGCAGCATGCCAGGAGCTGTGGGCAGGACAGGATGTTTGCGGCTTTGTCGGCTCTCTCTGATATGCGAGACCAGCATCCATGCCTCCTCCTTCAGAATTTGGGGATGATAAGTAACTTATTTTAGGGCTTTGTGTAAGTCTTTTCACCTCTAAGGGCTTAGATTTCTCTCTTTGTAAGATGAGTACAGTATAAAATGTAATTTCTGAGTCTCCCAAGCTCCAAGCTCTAAAATTCTAAGAAAATTAACTCTCAGATATTCTGCTGGTGGGAGTGTAAAGGGTACATTTCACAGAGAGGGTAATTTGGCAATATTTTTCAAAATTACAAATACTGATACCTATTGACCCAGTAATTCTACTTCTAGGGATTTATTCTGTAGTTACACTTGCACATGCAAAGTTGTTCATTACAGTATTATTTGTACATCAAAAGACTGGAAATAGTCTAAAAATATCTATCAATAAGAGACCAGATAAATATAGAGTATATCCTTACAATGGAACATTATATAACAAGAAAATAGAATGCAGATACAATGAAATATTGTGTCACAATGAGAATGAGCAAAATACAGTTACACGCAGTAGTGTATGAATATCAAAACAATGTAGAGGAAATGTAGAGCAAAAGAAGCCAAACTCAAAAGAAGCACACACTGTATGAATCTATTTAATTAACGTTCAAAAACAGGAAATAGGAATCTCTAGTGATAGAAGTTGGGACTGTAGTTACCCTGGGAGAAGGGCAGTTACTGAAAGGGATCACAAGTGTGTTCTGAGATATTTTGTCATGTTCTGTCATGTCATTGATGTGAGAAGTTGTTACACAGGTGTGTTCTGTTTGTGAAAATCTCATGATGTGGGCAGTTTTTTTTTGTATTCTATATAGCAGTAAAATTGTAAAAGAATACATAAACTCTATAAGCACTGATATGAAACAACCTACTAGATATTATGTGAAAAAAAAAACAAGCATGAATCAAACACTTCCACAGGTGTGTAAAAATGAGGAAGTATACCTGTACTTGGTTATATATTCATACAATACTTTCAGAAAGGTGCTCAAGAAACCAACAACTTTGGATGTACGTAAAGAGATTCATAGCCAAAAGAGACTTCTCTGTATTCTGATGTACATTATAAAATGTATAAAGTTCTGTTGTATTATAAAATGAAAAGCACATAAATTCTAAAAAGAAAAATAAATTTTTGTGAGCCTAAGAAATACTCAGAAGTAAGGAAGTGCTCATAAGCAAGAAGAAGGAAAATACGAGTGAAACACCTCCCAAAACACCAAAAGATCATATACTGAACATGTATCTCAATACTCAGTAGTGGGGAAGTGGGGGTCATGTAGAATATTTGAATCTTTTAAAAATTGGAGAGAACCTTTCCTTTAACAACTTTAATCATGATTTAAAAACTAGTCACAAATTGCTTTTCTCCTTTAAAGCTCTACTTATTAAAGGAATAAGATAAAACATACAATGGTTTTAACAGTAAGATATCAAGTATCTTTAAAGGAAAAGATAACTCCCTCCCACCTAACCCCTCTTCTTCAGTCCTCTGCACTATCCAATGTGATCAGCTTAGTCTAAACTTTTCCACCCCTTTGTCTATGGCCACACGAATATATCTACAAATAGTCAGCAATATACTAATAGGATCATAGCATTCTTTATCACTCTTCAGTTTGCATTTTCCACTTTAGCAGTATATCATGGGCATCCCTCTGGGTCAATACAGATAGGTGTAATTCATATTCAATGCTATATAATATTGCACAGAAGGGAGACAGTACAATTGGTTCATGTATTCCACTACCTATGGACAATCACATTGTTCCTAGTTTGTGTTTCTATTGCACTTCAAGTAACACAATAAGCATCTGTATTAATTTCCTTTGGCAACTTTAACAATTACCACAAACTGGGTGGCTTAAAATAACAGAAATTTATTCTCTCCAGTTTCTGGAGTTTCAAAGTCTGAAATCAAGGTGTTAGCTCTGAGGATCTGTTCTGTGGTCTTCTCCTAGCTTCTGGAAGCTGCCAGCAATCCTTGGCATTCTTTAGCTTCTATGTGCATTACTCCAATTCTGCCTCATTCTTTACACTCCCTTTATCTCCATGTCTCTATCTCAAATCTTTATCTTCCTCTTGAAAGGATGACTGTCATTGAATTTAGGACCCACCCCAAATTTGGATGATCCTTAACTCCTTTACTACATCTGTAAAGATCCTTTCTCCAGAAAGGCTATGTTCCCAGGTTCCTTCAGGAGGGCCAACATTTAACCTACCACAGCATCCTTAGATTCATCCCTGCAACTAGTATTTTCTTTAATTTCTCAGTAGGGTGGCGTTAATGTATTTCTTGGTCCTTGAATAAGTATATATATTTAAATTTCAATAGATTAGTTTGCGGCAATTTACACTCTCATCAGAACTTGTTTCCCCAAGTAGTGTTGATTGGTCTTGTTAATGTTGGCCAATCTAATGAGTGAAAAATGGATTACTGTTTTAATTTGCTTTACCATGGATATTAGTGAAATAAGCATCTTTTTAATGAATCATTTGGATCTTCTCATCCATTAATTGCCTGCTTTTACATGTTGCCTGTATTATAAAAACACTTCCCTGATAGCTCAGTTGGTAAAGAATCTGCCAGAGATGAAGGCGAACCTGGTTTGATCCCCAGGCTGGGAAGATTCCCTGGAGAAGGGTAAGGCTACACACTCCAGTTTTCTGGCCTAGATAATTCCAAGGGCCGTATAGTCCATGGGGTCGCAAATATTCGGACATGACTGAGCAACCTCCACTTCACTTCAAGTGGACTTTTAAAGGCCGAATTTTCTTTTATTTAAAGTCACTCAGTCATGTTCAACTCTTTGCAACCCCATGGACTATACAGCCCTTGGAATTCTCTAGGCCAGAATACTGGAGTGGGTAGCCTTTCCAGTCTCCAGGGGATCTTCCCAACCAAGGGATCGAACCCAGGTCTCCCGCATTGCAGGCGGAGGATTCTTTACCAGCTGAGCCAACAAGAGAAGCCATAGAACACTGGAATAGGTAGCCTATCCACTTAGAGTGACTCACCTATGTTAGAGAGTTTGCCATGTTTGGTGCAGTTCTACTCCATCTATTTATTTCTTTTATAAAAAAAGTTGTCTTAGTGTGATGTCATGCAAAATTTGCAAAGTATTTAGATATTTCTTTTCGGGGGGGATGAGTCTGGGCTTCCTGTCTTAACGTTTCCCCTCACTAAACTTATATTACTATTCTTTAAAAAATTTATTTTGTCTGTTTTGTATATTTTTGTGTCTATCTCTCTGGAACCTAATTTTTGAATATGGCATGGCTCTATATTTGACTACTTATGAAGAAATTAAATCAGAATCACTGATCAAATAAACTATTCTTTTATCACTGGCTTGTATGTCATCTTTGCTTTATATTAGGTTTACTTGAGATTTCATCCCAGACTACTGGACTGTTTACCTGAGCTATTACACAACTTTACAACAGTAAGTTAAAATTTTGGTTTTCAGTAACAGAAATTCAAGGGAGCCACCAAGAAAGAGAACCATGAAACTTCCCAGTTGAGGTCAAAAGATAACAGGAGATAAGGTATGCGAACAGAGCTGGGTAAACTGTAAGGCTCTGCAGATAAACGCTGGTTGTTATCGCAAAAAATGAGCACACAGAGAAAGAATCTTGGGCTTGAAAGGCTGAACTTTTGCTTTGATGGCTAATGCGGGGATTGAAGGGTCAGAGGCTGGGAGGCCGACCTAACAGCCCCACCCGTAGAACAGGAGTGACAGAGCCGGAGAGGGAAAAGCAAAGTGCGTACCCAGGAATCTAAGCACTCGGTTCAAAGTCGCAGAACTGGGGACAACGATTGAGAAGAGAAAGCTGGCAAGTAAACGTAGGAACAGGGGGATCTATCGGAGGCGGCTGCGAAGGTCGAGGCAGGTGCTGGGTCTCTACTGAAAGTAGCTTGCTGGGAATTCCCGATGCCGGGTCCGCCCGGAGCCGCAAATAGAAGAACCGCCAGAGAGCACCGCCGCCGCTGCAGGGCGGGCAGCCGCGCCGAGCGGCGCGGGTTCCGCCTCAGCCCCCTCCCAGCGGGGACCGGCGCTGCCGGGCCCGGCCCCCAGAGCGGGGATTGGCCGGAGCGGCGCGCGGGGCGGGGCGAAGGCTGCTGGGAGGCGGGGCGGGGAGGCGCGCGCGCGCGCGCGTGCTCCGTCGGTCTGCACGGCGGCGGCGGGGCTTGCCATGGCAGTGGGCGGCGGGCTAGTGTAACGCCGCGCGGGGCAGGCGGTCGGCGGTTGAGCGCGACGGCGATGGGGGCGCCGCACCTGGACGGTTGCGGTGGCCTGGTCTGCTGACCGCGCACCGGAGTTGAGAGTGGGCGGCGGCGGCGGCGGCGGCGGGGCGCTGGGCAGGTGAGCGCGGCGGCGCGGGACCCGGATGCGGCACGGCTAAGGCGCGGCGCGGTCGCCGCGGGCCTCTGAGGTGCCCCCGCGCGGGCCGCGGGCGCGCTCTTGCCCGCCACAGCCTGCGGCGCCGGCGACTGGGGTGCCCGCGCCGCGCTTCCTGCTGGCGCCGAGGACACCCACCCGCCGGCCCGTGGGGGCGCCTGGCTCGCCTGCGGCCTCCCGGGCTCTCCAAGGTGAGCGGCGCTGCCCGGCCTCCGGGCTGCCGGCGGTGTGAGTCGCTTTGCTGAGGGGCGTCTGCGGAGAGGCGGCGTCCTCTGCTCCTGCGTCTCTGCGGACACCGGCGAGCTGCCGACTCTCGGGTGCCTTTTTGCGCAGAGTGTATTTTAGGGGCGGGGATCCTGGGTTGTTGGGATAGGGTCATGTTTTCAGCTCCTAGAGCTGCTGGTGACCAGTCCTAGGGCCTTGGGTCTGAGTATCCGGATTTGTTAGTGGGAATAATTACACGTACTTCACCCAGGTTGTTGTGAAGCTAGCACAGGATGATGTGTGCGTGACCGAACAGCGAGTGCTGGATCAGTGGGTGGCTATCAGGAGTAACTCTGCTGAAGCATCTTACCTTGTTAGCTGTTCCTGATACCTGCTTGCCGGTGTACTTTTGGGGGGCGCGCTTATTTCCGAAGTGCTTTGATATTGCAGTAACCTCCACTGAAGTTGCTTAATATCGGAGCCTGTTATCTTAACAGTAGACTAGATCGTGGAGTCTCTCTCTCTTTTTTTTGCGAAAGCTTTCTTGGAATACCTGTCTCAGGTACTGAATGGGAATTGCCATTGAAATAAAACAGCGAATTTACCATTCTCTTCGGATGCAAGATGGTGGGACGCATTAAATTTGAAGTGCTTTGCTGTTTAAAATCTCAAGTGCCACTTAAACTCTGTCACTTGTTACAGAGTATAAACAGAAGAATATGGAAACAGACTCCCTTTTCTGCATTGCTACATACACGAAGGGAACGACTGTGGTTTTGTAAACATTGTCGTCAGTGTTACTGTCTGGTGAAGTCATCATAATTAAATTAGATGAGTACTTATTTTGAAGCACTGAATGGATGTTTGAAAATATGAGTCCTAATAAAATCATCGCCAACGAGTCAGAATTCTCAGCAGTTCATTAATCATTTGGGGATTTTTAGGTTGCACTGTTAAGATTTTTATGGTAAAAGCAGAACTGCTTAAGTCATGATAATGTAGAATAGGAGAGAGTGGTCAGGATAAAGATCTTAACTTAGTTTCAGAAGGCAAGTGTGGAACAAAGTTAAAATCTTAAACTTTAGAACTGAAATTGTATTCACCAAAGCAAAAATGGCTGAAACCGAAAACTTTGTTGTACAATCTCTGATTCCCATCCTACTGAGGGTCTTCTGCCTTCGGAGGTGGAGAAAATTGAGTCGGGTTTTAGTTCCATTTTGCACCTGTTGTCTGTATTTCCTACTTTTCTTAGAGGCTCATCCAGAAAGGTTTTTGATCCAACTTGCTTTGTGACTGTGAACAAAATATCTAGAAAAAATTAAAATTAACTTAGTAATCTAAATTATGTACTTCCTTATAGTCTAATTGTTGCTCTTCCTAAATTAAGACCTTCCCTGTTTCACTGGTGAACCGAACAGTAAAAGCACTACTCGTCACTGCGAAAAGGCTAGGGTCGAAAGTCACGTTTTGGTTCTTAGGGCTGATTATTGTTTAGTCGCTAAGTTGACTCTTTGTGACCCCTTGGACTGTAGCCGGCCAGGCTCCTCTGTCCCTGGGATTTTCCGGGTAAAAATACTAGAGTAGGTTGCCATTTCTTTCTCCAGGGTATCTTCCCAACCCAGGAGTTGAACCGGCGTCTCCTGCATTGGCCGACATTGACAGGCGGATTCTTTACCACTGAGTCACCAGGGAAGACTGGTTCTGGGTCCGAAATAGCTGGGACTTTGGGATGCCACCTGTCTTCTTGGGCCTCAGTTTTTTGTTTACAGAATTCGAGAGTCTCTGTAGCCAGGAGTTGGGAGGGTTGTGGTTCATTAGAGAATCATTATATAAAGGAACCTTCCAGGATACTACACTTTTATGATTTTCTTTCTCTTTACTCTATCTCTTCTGTTGACTTTTCCTTCTCTTACTGAATTCTGAGCATCCTAATGCCTCAGGGCATCCAAGCCCACTCTCTCCTTTTTTTCCACCTGTATTCTCTCTGGATGATCTCATCCTGTCTGGTGGTGTAAATACTACCGCTGTGCTGTGGACTCTTCAGATTTTTATCTCCAGCCCTGACCTTCAGATTTCTTCTACCTGCCTATCTATCTTTACTCCATTTGTCTATCTTAAACTTTGATGTGTTCAAAGTGGAGCTCTTGATTTTCATTCTTCAATCTATTCCTTCTCCAGCAGTCTGGATTTCATAAAAGCACCCGTCTGCCCCCTCTTGCATCTACTTAAGTGAAAAATCTGGTGGTCATTCTTTTCTTTCTTAAATTTTGGCTGCGCTGTCTTCATTGTGGTTCAGAGGTTCTAGTTGGGGCATGCTGGTTTAGTTGCCCTGAAAACATATGGAATCTTTGTTCCCTGACCAGGTATGGAACCTGCATCTGCTGAATTGGAAGGCGGATTCTTAACCACTGGACCACCCTGGTGGTCATCTTTTTTTGTTTTTTTTTTACGTTTTTTAAAATTTATTTTTTTAATTGAATTGTGGTCATCCTTAATTCATCACTTTGCCTTACTGCTCCTCTACCACCCAGAACAATCAGTCCCTCAGCAAACCCTGTTGATTTTGCCTCCAAGATACATTTATTTTATTTATTTTTAAAAAATGAAGCCAACTCTATTTTGTTTATTTATTTATTTTTTAATTTATTTTTGGCTGCACTGGATCTTCATTGCTTTGCTAGGGCTTTGCTCTAGTTGCAGTGAGCGGGGGGCTCGTCTTTCTTGTGGTGCTTGGCCTTCTTATTACGGTGGCTTCTCTTGTGAAGCATGGACTCTAGGTACATGGGCTACAGTAGTTGCTGCCTGCAGACTCCACAGCTCGGGCTCAGAAGTTGTAGCTCAGACCCAGTTGCTCCATGGCATGTGGAATCCTCCCGGACCAGAAATTGAACCCGTGTCCCCTGTATTGGCAGGCAGATTGTCATCCACTGGGCCACCAGGGAAGTCCGTGTTTATTTTTATTGCCACCACTCCAGTTCTTCCTGGGTAGTAGCTTCCTAACTGGTCTCCATGTCCCTGGCCTTGCTCTCCTACAGCCCATTTGCAGACAGCAGTCAGAGTGAACTTTACTTACTTTCCTGCTCCAGTGACATTACACTAAAAAGTAAACCCACACTCTTTACCTGTATTATCAAGTAATTATCTTGTTTATTTCCTTGTGCTCTTTTCTCTCCAACGTATTATATGCTCTCTGATAGAAAGGAACTTTTTCTTCCCTGAGGTTTTCTCAGTAAGCAGAACAGAATCTGGAAAATTTAACTGTTATTTGAATGGATGAATGTATGAATGAAATACATTATAAAATCTTGTAATTCCAAGTATAACATGTATTGAGCACATGATCTTTTTTTTTTGTCCCAGGTTTGTGCAAATGAAGAAGTAATCACGGCCTAGAATTATTCTGTTAGGTATCTTTCCTCTCTGTCTTCATTAAGGTACTGCACCTCCTGAAAAGACTAAGCATTTAGACGTTAAGCCATTGATAGCAAGAACAAATGTGGATTTTGTCCATTGTATACTGGATCATTAGTATTTTTGTGAATAAGAAACCAAGCAAGCTTTTCAGCCTTGTTTTGTTCTTTAGAAACATTAAACTTTTTCTTGACTGGAGGGAACTGGTTCTGTAGAATGTGGTACTTTAATCCAGTGTTTCATACCAAATTGTGTAGGGTAGCAGTTGGAATTTTTAGAGAAGAGGCATTTTTGTTTCAGTTGCATTATATATATATTTTGAATGTGAGACTCCCTCTACACCGCTTGTGTGCATTTATGTGTTTCCTCTGAACCATTAGATTCAGTTCTTGATTCTCCTAGTGTATCTTGGAGATAAATCTCTATCATTTGTCTTCTGTTAACTGCTCACTTGCAAGCTTTGTCATGTTGTAGAAAGAGGCAAATGTTAATAATTTAGGATTTCCCCCCTGCCTGAGACTGAAGCCCTTAAGACTGTCTAGCAAGTTTGTGAAGAAAGAAGGGTATGGAAAAATCAAAGTGTAGAATTCCATTGTCAGAGTAGATAATAGGAAAAAGATACGTTGGAGAAGGAAATCCTATACAAGACGAGTAATATTGAACATTTAGTAGAAGAGAAAAAGAAAAGGAAGATAGAGGATAGCATTATGGATTTTCAGGCTTGAGTGGGACAACTTCCCTTCTTAATCCTTTTACCTTCTTAACCTCCATCTCCAAACTCTGACACTTTGGATTATTTTTCCCTCTGCCTTCTCTGCATTCCCTGATTTGTATGGGCTATTTTTCTAAGGAATGTCTATGTATCTTTGGTAGTCTGGGACACCTTTTGTGAGAGGATACTAATTCTTTCTTGAAGAGGCCTTTCATAATCAAGGTCTGACTCTGGATTTCCCAGCCACTTGGTCCAGCTTTACCCTTTGGAGTGACTCTATACTGGTGTATTTCCTTTTTTTTTAAATTAATTATATTTTTATTTAGTTGTGCCAGGTCTTAGTTGTGACATGTGGGACCTTTAACTAAAGCATGTGAACTTAATTGAGGAATGTGGTATCTAATTCCCTGACCAGGGATTGAACCCAGGCCCCCTGCGTTGGGAGCATGGAATCTTAGCTACTGGACCACCAGGAAGGTACCTGTACTTCCTTTTAAAGTTGTTCTCTCATGTATCATGGTAGCCTTTTTGTTATCATCTCCAGGTTAAATAATCCTGAGTCACAAGCTTCAGGTTGAGAGAGGAAAAATGAAAGGAATTAGATGTATGGTTGGGTGTGTATAGTGTGTTACCTACCAGTTGCTCTGATACTGCAGATTGCATATGTCTGATTTAGACCTTTCTTTTTCTGAGTTACTAGATTTTTTTTTTTTTAAGTAAGAGGACATTTTTAAAAGGAGAGTGACGTTGAACTTTAAATATTTTGCAAAAACATTTTCATGTACAGTCCTGTGAATTTTAACATGTACCTAGATTGTTTTTACTTTCTTTTACTTTTTTTAAATCTTCTGCCTAGATTTCTGTAACTACCACTAACAGTGTACAGAATAATTTCAACACCCCAAAGAATTCTCTCATGTTACACCTTTGCCGTCAACTCCCTTCATTAAAAAAATTTTTTTAACTTATTTTTTGGCTGTGCTGGGTCTTCATTGCTGCATGAGCTTTTCTCTAGTTGCAGGTGAGGGCTACTTCCCAGCTGTGGGACGCTGGCTTCTCATTGCTGTGGCGTGTCTTGTGGAGCACAGGCTTGAGGGCATGTAGTTGCAGCAGGTGGGCTCAGTGGTCTCGGCTCCTGGGCTCTAGAGCACAGGCTTAATAGTTGTGCACATGGGCTCCGCTGCACCATGGCATATGAGATCTGCCTCGATTAGGGATCGAATCAGTCTCTCCTGCATCAGCAGGTAGATTCGTTACCTCTGAACCACCAGGGAAGCCCACTGCTTTCCTTTTTAACACTTGGACTTACTATTTTTTTTCCTAAACAGAACATTTCTCATGGATAGAAAAGGTTAGAACTTGGAATAAGTGGATAATTGATCAACCTAATTGTTGGTTTTCTTTTAGAAAAAAGTACTAAACCTTGTAGATGGAGGAATGTTCTGTTGTTGTTCAGTCTGTAAGTCACATGTGACCCTTTGGGACCGCATGAACTGTAGCATGCCAGGCTTCCTTGTCCTTCACTATGTCCTCAAGTTTGCCCAAACTCATGTCCATTAAGTCTGTGATGCCATCCAATCATCTCATCCTCTGTCGACCCCTTCTCTTCCTGCCCTCAGTCTTTCTCAGCATTAGAGTCGTTTCCAATTAGCCGGCTCTGCATCAGATGGCCAAAGTATTGGAGCTTCAGCTTCAGCATCAGTCCTTCCAATTAATATTCAGCACTAACCACAGTTTGAAAGCATCAATTCTTCGGCGCTCAGCCTTCTTTATCGTCCAGCTCTCATATCCTTATGTGACTATTGAAAAAAACCATAGCTTTGACTACACTGACCTTTGTCCGCAAAGTGATGTCTCCGCCTTTTAATACGCTGTCTAGGTTGGTCAGAGCTTTTCTTCCAAGGAGCAAACATCTTTTCATTTCTGCAGTGATTTTGGAGCCCAAGAAAATAAAATCTGTCACTGTTGCCACTTTTTCATATCTATTTGTCATGAAGCTATGGGACCAGATGCCATAATCTTACTTTTCTGAATATTTTAAGCCAGCATTTTCACTCTTTCCCCTTCATCAAGAGGCTCTTCAGTTCCTCCTCTATTCTATCCAGGGTTGTTGATACTTCTGGCTGCCTTGACTCCAGCTTGTGCTTCATCCATCCCGGCATTTCTCATAATGTACTCTGCATATAAATTAAAGAAGCAGAGTGACAACATACAGCCTTGATGTACTCCTTTCCCAAAAGGCTTTAAATTTTTAAAAATTATTGTAAAACTTCTGGAACCTGTCAAATGAGGCAAATCCCATAATGTCAATAAGGAACATCTAACAGAAATTTGGTGGCTAAGTCTGTGATAATATAATGGATGACATTGCATATCTTTTCATCTCCCTTCAACAAATCCAGAATTCCCACTTGCTGCAATTGCAGGGTAGGCTAGGGTAAACTAGAGGTTAGTTTTGCGAAGGGTTATGTTATGAAGTCTCAACTTTTCTCCCTTTTCTCTCTCTAACATTTCTGCTAGCGTATCCATTTTATTTTGCATTTAGTTATTTTAGGTATTCCACTTTTCTAGGATTGGAGGGAAAAGTGTGCTATCTTTATAGCTTTAGTGTTTTGCAAAGGTAGCTTTCTTGTTTCCAGCCTAAAATAGTAATCTAGAAATTCCCTCATTTCCTCAAAAAATTTTGCAAATTCTTCCCCTAAGTCCTGGCTCTAGGATCTTTCCGGGACTTCTTCATCAAGAATGTATAGTTCCTCATTTTCTTAAGTATTTAAAGTAGGTCTCCTGAGGTTATTAGCAGTTGCCACTTTAACTGGGAGTATCTATTGCCAAAACAAAGGATGTTAATCTGGCAGTCCCCTTTGTGTTAAAGCCCAGGCCAGCAGTTCACAAGCCCCTGCGGCAAACCCAGGAGGGACTGGAGCATCCTGGACCCTGTAGCTTGTCTTCTGCTGCTCTGGCTACTTGGGAGACCACCAGACAAATGCTCATTTGCCTTCAATGGAAATGCGATCCTGATTATCCATGCCTTCAGGAGGATTATGTGGATTAAAAGAAATCCATGGATAATCCTGAAGCTTTATTTACTCTGTGGTTTAACCACATTCCTGACCATAGTTTTTCCTTGCATTTCTAATAACTAATTTATAATATTTACCAATTTCATGTTTATCTTCTTGTACCATTTAGAAGTAATGGTAGTTACAAAGTAAAGAAGATATGGGGGGGGACAAAGAAGTTGGATAATCTATAGGCTTTGCCCCACATGACTCCGTGTTGACTGGATGGTTTAACCACAGTGCTTACTAGACCTTGAAGACCAGAATTCCATGAATTCTTCACCTGCTGAGCCACTGGAAGAAATTTGAGGTGATTGTCAACAAGAGGCCAAACTCCATTTTGAGACATTTGTACTTTATTAGCTTAAATGATTGAGCTTTTGTGATTTAAATGAGTACTGGAGATTGTCAGAGCTATAAATTTACTGCGATTTGAAGTTCTTTTTAATGTTTATTTAATCACTTAACCTACTAACCATTTTCGTAGGAATTAAACTGAAGATTTGTTACTTGAAATGTAAGTGTTCCCGTTTGTAGCCAGGCAGCTATCCTACTGCCTCTGATATGTTACTTACATGTAGTTACACAGTAGTTAATTTCTATTAAATAGTTGAAATATAGTTATTTAAAAGTGCTTTTATCCCTGATGCTGGAAAAGATTGAAGGCAGGAGAAGAGGAGGACAGAGGTTGAGATAGTTGGATGTCATCAACTTGGTGGACATGAGTTTGAGCAAGCTCCAGGAGTTGGTGATGGACAGGGAGGCCTGGCATGCTGCAGTTCATGGAGTCGCAAAGAGTTGGACACAACTGAGCGATTGATCTGAACTGAACTGATTCTGGAGGTATTGATTTAGTGTGGGTCTTGTATTTAGATATTATGCTGTTAAAATTGATGTTTTCCTCTGGCTTTATAAATCGTTACAGATTTCTGCCTTAATGTTACCTGAATAAAAATTTATTTAAAACTTATTTCTGTAGTGGTAATATATTTTCAAAAGTAGTTGTTCAGTCTCTAAGTCATGTCTGACTCTTTGTGACCGCATGAACTGCAGTACATCAGGCTTCCCCGTCCTTTACTCTCAGACTTTGCTCAAACTCATGTCCCTTGAGTCGGTGATGCCATGCCCTCTTCTCCTCTTGCCCTCAATCTTTCCCAGTATCAGGGTCTTTTCCAGTGAGTCAGCTCTTTGCATCAGGTGGCCAAAGTATTAGAGCTTTAGTGTCAGTCCTTCTAGTGAATATTCAGGGTTGATTTCCTTGCTATCCAGGGGATTCTCAAGAGTCTTCTCCAGCACTGCAGTTTGAAAGCATCAGTTCTTCCTTGCTCAGCCTTCTTTATGGTTCCATATTCATTAGCTATGTGGATATCATTCCTGCAGTTGAGATTCATTGTAGTTAATCGCTGGAGGCATGTCCTGGGGGAAAATCAACTGGAGTTCTCTTAACATGCTTGTTTTTTGCTCTGTGAGCCTAAGGAATCATCCACAGAAGAAGGTAGCTTTTGGTTTTGAACAGCGTTGTGATCAATTATAATTCTTTAATTTCTGTTCTTTTGATAGTGGTGGAAATTTCACATTTTCATTGGAAATCATTAGTTGTCTTAGACCAATATACTTCACCTACCATTCAATTATTAAATTATATTATTAAAATTTCCCCTAACTAGCTGAGAGGCTTCTGGGTTTAGATTCTCATTCTACCTACAAGAAAGGAATGTTTCTCTGTGTGTGTGTGTTATGAGAACTATATATACCATACCAACCAGCAGCAATTATTTTATCTTTTAATATGAAGAATTAAATTAATTAAATTCAATTAAATGTCTTCTCATTGAGGTATATATAGACAGCTACTTTTTAGTCAGTGATTTCTGTAATTCCATGTATTCTGTCTATTGTTACCTATTTTCTTTTATGTTCTTCTGCCTTTCAAAACTGTGACTGTCAATATAGTATATTAGAGAAACTGTGTGATTTACTACATAGAATTAAGCTATAACCATAGTTAACGTAAAATGTGCACCTGTATGTCAGGTTATGCTAAGTCCTCTTTGTGTATTATTCAGTTTATCTTCATAACAAACTTGTGATGAAGGTGCTAATGATATCCTTATTTAAGAGATGAGGAAACTGAAGCTTTGGGAAATTAACATGCCAGGTGGCAGGCAGATTTTAAGTGGGAGACTCAGGTTTCAAATCTGAATCTGTATGACTCTGGAATTTATGTTCTTGTTTATTTTAAAGTTTATTTATTTTTTTATTGAGGAATAGTTGATTTATAATGTTATATAATAGTTTCAGGTATACAACATAGTGATGAAAATTTTTAAAGATTATATTGCATTTCTTGTACAATATACCCTTGTAGCTTATTTATCTTATATGCAGTAGTTTGTACCTGTTAATCCTCTAGCCCACTTTGCTCCTCCCCATTTCCCACTCCCTACTGGTAACCACTAGTTTGTTCTCTATATCTGTAAGTCTTTTTTTTTTTAAATATTCATTAGTTTTAATTCCTATATTCCACGTATAAATATTACCATACAGTATTTTTCTTTCTCTGTCTGACTAACTTCACTTAGCACAATACCGTCTGAATCCATCCATGTTGTTAGAAATGGCAAAACTTTATTCTTGTTTTTAATGGCAGAGCAGTCATCCATTGTATATATACCATTCTTCTTTATCCTTTCATCTGTTGATGGACACTTAGATTGTGTCCATATCTTAGCTATTGGAAACAATGTTGCAGTGAAACTGGGATAGAATTTATGCTTATAGCTGATCATCTTAATAATTTTTTTATGTTTTGGTTTCTTCAGAGGAAGTTTGGAAGAGACTTGTTAAGTTTGAAGTGTTGTTTTTTAGCATGATAATCACCACTTTGATTTGACAGTACCTGTGTATTTGGATAAAGGAAGCAGTTTTTTAGTCATTTAACCTTTACCTTTGTTTCATTCAGTACCCTTTTTTTTCCCCCTCCTTTGGCTGCGTTGAGTGGCATATAAATTCTTAGTTCCTTAGACCAGGGATTGAACCTGCGCCCCTGGTTTGGAAGCACAGAGCCTTAACCACTGGCCACCCAGAAAGTCCTTCACTCATTACTCTTAAACAAGTTTTTGTGTGTATAGTCCTTTTTTATGGATAAGAGTTAAACAATAAATTAGTTATGTGATATAGTATACTTTTGTTTTGAATGTAAGATAAGCTATCCTTTTCCCTTGGCTTTACAATTGGACTGTGGTTTTGTGGTTTGTCATGTATATGTAAGTAACGAATGTACTTAATGTATGACCTCATATAGTTAGAGGTCCTAGTCTTGTGTAGATCTTCTTTACAGAGTTTTAAAGTAAGAAAATACAGGGACTTCCCTGGTGGTCCAGTGATGGGGGCTTTGTCTTCCAATGCAGGTGGTGTTGGTTCAATCCCTGGTCCAGGAGCTAGGGTCCCACATGCCTCATGGCCAAAAACCAAAACATAAAATGAAAATAATATTATAACAAATTCAATAAAGACTTTTAAAATGATTCACATTAAAAAAAGAAGAAAATATAAAGTATTTTTCCCCCTCTTTGGTTTAGGTCATTTGTTTGGGTGGTACATTAAAACATATTACTAAGCTTGATCCTAAATTAGTAGGAATAGAGGAAGGTAGATATAAATTTTTTTTAAATAAATGAACCAGTAGACAATTTTTAATCCCTTAACGTAAAAAAAAAATGGTATGAGAAGAATTAGTACTATTTGGCCTTTTTTTTCCTCTTCATATTCACATGAGAAAGGAATGTGAGCATTAACATTACTTTTGCCATTAGCAGTACCTGGACACATAGAAGGAGGAGATGCATAGGACAGAATGGAGGTTTTCTGTCTAACTCTGGAGCCCAGGTAACTTGATTGAGGCAAGTTTCTGATTGTGATGCCATTGTAAGCCATTATGACAGCATATCTGCTCTGCAAATGGGAGATTTGTGGTGATTTTCTTCTTATTTCTTTCTTTCTTTTTGGCTGTGCAGAGGTGCTGCATGGTCTTTCTCTAGTTGCAGTGAGCAGGGCTACTCTAGCTGTGGACACAGGCGTTTCATTGTGCTGGCTTTTCTTGTTTCTGAGCACAGGCTTTAGGGCTCAATGGCTTCAGTAGTTTCCGGGCATGGACTTAGTTGCCCTGTGGCATTCAGAATCCTCCAGGACCCGGGATCAAACCCGTGTCTCCTTCATTAGCAGATGAACTGTCATCCACTGTGCCACCAGAGAAATCTCTGTGATTATTTTCTTTACTGATGAAGAGGTCTTACTGAATATGCTTCTTCCCATAGACAAGCTCTAGTGGGCTCAAATTGGGGTAGGTGAGTCACTTTTCTCTCTTATAAGTCTGAATTTTTTCTGTTAACAGTTATCTCAGTGACCACCAGTGTTATTTTAGTTACCTATTTCGTCCTTTACATTATTAACATTTCCCAAACTACTATTTTACAAAATAGAAAGCAAGCATTTAGAACAGGAAAATTCTCTTATAAATTCCACAATAATTATATTGTTGGCAAAGTGATATCTCTACAAACCTAGACAGCATATTAAAAAGCAGAGACATCACTTTGCTGACAAAGGTCCATATAGTCAAAGCTGAGGTTTTTTTCCAGTAGTTACGTATGGATGTGAGACTTGGACCATGAAGAAGGCCTGAGAATTGATGCTTTCAAACTGGTGCTGGAGAAGACTTCTGAGTCTCTTGAACAGCAAGGAGATCAAACCAATCAATCCTAAGGGAAATCAACCCTGAATATTCATTGGAAGGACTGATGCTGAAGCTCCAGTACTTTGGCCACCTGATGCAAAGAGCCAACTCATTGGAAAAGACCCTAATGCTGGGAAAGATTGAGGGCAAGAGAAGAGGTCTGCAGAGAATAAGATGGTTGAATTGCGTCACTGACTCAATGGACATGTATTTGAGCAAACTCTGAGAGATTGTTAAGGACAAGTAAGCTTGATGTGCTTGATGTCCATGAGATCTCAAAGAGTTGGACACGATTTAGTGACTGAACCAGAAAAGTTTGTCATAGCTTTCCCATCATGGAGCAAGCATCTTTTAATTTCATGGCTGCAGTCATCATCTGCAGTAATTTTGGAGGCCAAGAAAATAAAATCTGTCACTGTTTCCACTTTTCCCCCTTCTGTTTGCCATAAAGTGATGGAATTGGATGCTGTAATCTTAGTTTTTTGATGTTGAGGTTTTTGTTTTTTAGTGGTTAGACTTTTTTAAAAAAAAAATTTATTTTTACTTATTTATTTGGCTGCACTGGGTGTTAGTTGTGGCACGTGCTATCTATTTACCCCACCAGGGATTGAACCCAGGCGGCTAGCATTGGGAGCAAGTAGTGTTAGCCACTGGACCACCAGGGAAGTCCCCCAAATGTTGAGTTTTAAGCCAGCTTTTTCACTCTCCTCTTTAACCCTCATCAAGATGCTCTGTAGTTCCTCTTCAGTTCCTATCATCTGCGTATCTGAGGTTGTTGATATTTCTCCTGGCAATCATGTGTCCCTCATCCAGCCTGGTGTTTTGCATTATGTGCTCTGCATAGACGTTTAATAAGCAGGCTGACAATATAGAGCCTTGACGTACTTCTTTCCCCATTTTAAAATAGTCCGTTGTTCCACATGAGGTTGTAACTGTTGCTTCTTGACCTGCATACAGGTTTCTCAGAAGACAAGTAAGGTGGTCTGGTATTCCCATCTCTTAAGAATTTTCTAGTTTGTTGTGATCCACACAGTCAAAGCCTTTAGCATAGTAAATGAATCAGAAGTAGACTTTTTTTCTGGAATTCCCTTGCTTTCTCTATGACCGAACAAATGTTGGCAATTTGATCTTTGGTTCCTCAGCCATTTCTAAACCCAGCTTTTACACCTGGAAGTTCTTGGTTCACGTACTGTTGAAGCCTAGTTTGAAGGATTTTGAGCATTATTTTGCTGGCATGTGAGATGAGCACAATTGTACGGTAGTTGGAACATTCTGTGCATTGCCTTCTTTGGGATTGGAACGAAAACTGACGTTTTTCAGTCCTGTGGCCATTACTGAGCTTTCCAAATTTGATGACATATAGAGTGCAGCACTTTAAAGCATCATCTTTTCCGATTTGAAATAGCTCACCTGGAATTCAATCATCTCCACTAACTTTATTCATACTAATGCTTCCTGAGGCCCACTTGACTTCACACTCCAGGATATCTGGCTCTTGGTGAATGATCACAGCATTGTGGATGATTCAGATCATTAACACTTTTCTTGTATAGTTCTCTGTATTCTTGCCATCTTCACTTAATCTCTTCTGCTTCTATTAGGTCCTTACCAATTCTGTCCATTTTTGTGTTCATGCTCACATGAAATGTTTCCTTGATATCTCCAATTTTCTTGAAGAGATCTCTAGCCTTTCCCATTTTATTGTTTTCCTCTATTTCTTTGCATAGTTCATTTAAGAAGGGCTTCTTATTTCTTCTTGTTACTCTTTGGAACGCTGCATCCAGTTGACTGTATCTTTCCCTTTCTCCTTTGCCTTTTACTTCTCTTCTTTCCTCAGCTATTTGTAAAGTTTCCTCTTAAAACGACTGTGCCTTCTTGTGTTTCTTTTTGTTTTGGATGGTTTTGGTCGCTGCCTCTTGTACAGTGTTAAGAACCTCCATCCATAGTTCAAGTACTCTGTCTACAAGACCTAATCCTTTGAAGCTCTTCTTCATCTCCCTTGTCTAATCATAAGGAATTTGATTTAGATCATACCTGAATGGCCAGGTGGTCTTCCCTGGTTGCATCAATTGAAATCTAAATTTTACAATGAAAAGCTTATGATCTGAGCTACGATCAGCTTCAGGTGTTGTACAGAGCTTGTGTAGAGTCTCCAGCTGACTTATAGAGCTTCTCTTATCTTTGGCTGCAAAGAATGTAATCAATCTGATTTTAATATTGACCCTGGTGATGTCCATGTGTAGAGTCTTTGTCTTTTGTGTTGTTGGAAAAGGATGTTTGCTATGAGCAATGTGTTCCCTTAATAAAACTCTATTAGCCTTTGCCCTGCTTCATTTTGTACTCCAAGGCCAAATTCACCTGTTATTCTGGGTATCTCTTCATTTCCTATTTCTGCATTCCAATCCCTTGTGATGAAAAGGACATCTCTTTTTGGTGTTAGTTCTAGAACATCTTGTAGATCTTCCTAGAACTGGTCAATTTCAACTTCTTTGGCACCAGTGGTTTGGGTATAGATTTGGATTACTATGATGTTAAATGGTTTGCCTTGGAAATGAACTGAGATTATTCTGTCATTTTTGAGGTTGCACCCAAGTACTGCATTTCAGACTCTTTGGTTGACTATGAGGGCTACTTCATTTCTTCGAAGGGATTCTTACTCATGGTGGTAGATATAATAGTCATCTGAGTCAAATTTGCCCATTCTTGTCCATTTTAGTTCACTGATTTCTAAATTAGCAGTATTCACTCTTGGCATCTCCTGCTTGACCATATCCAATTGACCTTGATTCATGGCCCTAAAGTTCCAGATTCCTATGTAATGCTGTTCTTTACAGCACTGGACATTAGTTTCACTAGCAGACACATCTATAACTGAGCATCATTTCTGCTTTGGCCAAGCAGCTACATTCTTTCTGGAGCTATTCGTAATTGCACTTTGCTCTTCCCCAGTAGCTTAATAAACATGTACCAAGGCTCATTTTCTGGTGTCTTATCTTTTTGCTTTTTCATACCGTCCCTAGGGTTCTCCAGGCAAGAATACTGGAGTGGGTTGCCATCTCCTCGTCTGGTGCACCATATTTTCTCACAACTCTGCACTATGACCCATCCATCTTGGCCCTTCAGAGCATGGCTCATAGCTTCATTGAGTTACAGAAGTCGCTTTGCCCCGACAAGGCTGTGAGCCATGACTTTATCCTCTTGTTAAATAGAGTAACTGAATGCAAGTTATGATCTTAATTTATGCTCAGTTAATTAGTAGTTTTGTGTGTTGGCATGTTTATCTACCTTTCTATTGATAGATAGTATGCCTTTCACTTTTTACTTCCTATACATGCTGGCTTAACACTTTATCTATTTTATTTTTTGGCTGTGCTGGTTCTTTGTTGATCCGAGCAGACTTTCTCTAGTGGCGGTGAGTGGGGGCTATTCTTCATTGCAGTGTGCAGGCTTCTCATTGCAGTGGCTTTTCTTGTTGTGGAGTACCTGCTCTTGGTGCACAGGCTTCTGTGCTTGTGACGTGTGGCCTCAATAGTTGAGTCATGCGGGCCCTTGAGTGCATGGGCTGCAGTAGTTGTGGTGCACTGTGTGGGATCTTGCCAGACCAAGGATTGTATCCATGTCTCCTGCATTGGCAGGTGGATTCGTTACCACTGAGCTACCAGGAAGCCCCCTGCATTGACCTTTTACCTGGTTGTTGATTTTGGTTAAGTAGACTAATGGTTGCCTGCAAAGATTAGTTCATGTTCTCTATAGCAAAGCTCTTCTCCACCAAGGATACTTTACAATAATACTGAAAAATCAGGAAATAGGAACTCTGTGTGGTTGGGCTCTTGTTCAGAGGATTATTCTTATTTATTTGTATACTTACTTATTTGGCGTCACCATACAGCACATCTTTTGAGATCTTAGTTCTCTGACAAGGGGTTGAACCCAGCCCCTTGGCAGTGAAAGCTTAGAGGCTTAACCACTGGACCACCAGGGATTTCCCTAGAAAGATTAATTTTGTAGAGAACTTTATGTGTACTTAATTCTCTATAGTATTAACCATGGTTTGGTTGTATCCTGGTACATTATCTGCTCAGTTCAGTTCAGTCCAGTTGCTCAGTCATGTCTGACTCATTGCAACCCCATGGACTGCAGCACACCAGGCCTCCCTATCCATCATCAACTCCTGGAGTTTACTCAAACTCAAGTCAGGTAGGGTGAATAAGCTCAGGAATCCTTGGTACTATTTCACAACTCAGTGAAGAAAGACCCACTGTTACTAAGGAAGTAAATAGTAATCTCTAAGGAGTCTGTCACCTTCTGGTTTTTAACATTTATTTATTTAATTTTTAAAAAAGGAAATTTTTTTCCTGAAGGATAGTTGTACAATATTTTAGGTGTACAATATAGTGATTCATAAGTTTTAAAGATTATACTCCATTTAGAGTTATTATAAAGTATTGATATATTCCCTGTGCTGTACAATACTCTTTTTTTGCTAATTTATTTTTTTATTGAAGGATAATTGCTTTACAGAACCCTGTTGTTTTCTGTAAAATCTTAACATGAATCAGCCATAAGTATACTTATATTCCCTCCCTTTCAAACCTTCCTCCCATCTCCCTCCCATCCCACCCATCTAGGTTGATACAGAGCCCCTGTTTGAGTTTCCTGAAACATACAACAAATTCCCGTTGGCTATCTATTTTACATATGATAGTATAAGTTTCCATGTTACTCTCTCCATACATCTCACCCTCTCCTCCCCTCTGCCTGGGTCTGTAAGTCTGTTCTCTGTGTCTGTTTCTCCATTGTTGCCCTGTAAATAAATTATTCAGAAACATTTTTCTAGATTCTGTGTATGTGTGCTAGAATACAATATTTTTTTCTCTTTCTGGCTCACTTCACTCTGTATGATAGGTTCTAGGTTCATCCACCTCATCAGAACTGACTCAAATGCATTCCTTTTTATGGCTGAGTAATATTCCATTGTGTATATGTACCACAATTTCTTTATCCACTCATCTGTTGATGGGCATCTAGGTTGCTTCCATGTTCTAGCTATTGTAGTGCTGCAGTGAACAATGGGATACATGTGTCTTTTTCAACCCTGGTTTCCTCAGAGTATATACCTAGAAGTGGGATTGCTGGGTCATATGTTAGTTTTATTCCTAGTTTTTTAAGGAATCTTCATACTGTCTTACATGCTGCTGAGTCACTTCAGTCGTGTCTGACTCTGTGCCACCCCATAGAAGGCAGCCTACCAGGCTCTTCCATCCCTGGGATTCTCCAGGCAAGAACACTGGAGTGGGTTGCCATTTCCTTCTCTAATGCATGAAAGTGAAAAGTGAAAGTGAAGTCACTCAGTTGTGTCCAACTCTTTGCGACCCCGTGGACTGCAGCCTACTACGCTCCTCTGTCCGTGGGCATTTCCAGGCAAGAGTACTGGAGTGGGGTGTCATTGCCTTCTCCATGCCTTCCATAGTGGCTGTATCAATTCACATTCCCATCAACAGTGCAAGAGCCTTCCCTTTTCTCCACACCGTCTCCAGCATTTATTGTTTGTAGACTTTTTTGTGATGACCATTCTGACCTATGTGTGGTGATATCTCATTGTGGTTTTGATTTGCATTGCTCTAATTATGAGCAGTGTTGAGCATCTTTTTGTGTGTTTGTTAGCCCTCTGTATGTCTTCTTTGGAGAAATGTCTGTTTAGGTGTTTTTCCTACTTTTTGATTGGGTTGTTTTCCTAGTATTGAGTTGTATATTTTGGAAATTAATCCTTTGTCAGTTGTTTCATTTGCTATTATTTTCTCCCATTCTGAGGGCTGTCTTTTCACCTTGCTTAGAGTTTCCTTTGCTGTGCAAAAGCCGTTAAGTTTAATCAGGTCCCACTTGTTTACTTTCATTTTTATTTCATTACTCTAGGAGGTGGGTCATAGAGGATCTTGCTTTGATTTATGTCATCAAGTATTCTGCCTGTGTTTTCCTCTAAGAGTTTTATAGTTTCTGTTCTTACATTTAGGTCTTTAATCCATTTTGAGATAATCTTTGTGTATGGTGTTAGGAAGTGTTCTAATTTCATTGTTTCACTTGTAGCTGTCTAGTTTTCCTGGCACCATTTATTGAAGAGGCTGTCTTTGCCCCATTGTATATTCTTGGCTCCTTTGTCAAAAATAAGGCACCCATAGGTGTATGGGTTTATTTCTGGGCTTTCTATCTTGTTCCATTGGTCTATATTTCTGTTTTTGTGCCCCTACCATATGGTCTTGATGACTGTAGCTTTGTAGTATAATCTGAAGTCAGGAAGCTTAATTTCCCCAGCTCCATTGTTCTTGCTCAAGACTACTTTGGGTTTTCAGGGTCTTTTGTATTTCCGTATGAATTGTGAAATTTTTTGTTCTAGTTCTGTGAAAAATGCCATTGGTAATTTGATAGGGATCGCACTGAATCTGTAGATTGTGTTTGGTAGTATAGTCATTTTCACAGTATTGATTCTTCCTACCCAGGAACATGGACTATCTATCCATCTGTTTATGTCATCTTTGATTTCTTTAATTAGTGTCTTATAATTTTCTGTATACAGTTCTTTCATCTCCTTAGGTAAGTTTATTCCTAGATATTTAATTCTTTTTGTTGTAATAGTGAATCCTTAGTTTCTCTTTCAGGTTTTTCATTGTTAGTATATAGAAATGCAAGTGATTTCTGTGTATTGATTTTATATACTGCAAATTTGCTAAATTCACTGATTAGCTCTAGTAATTTTCTTATACTATCTTTAGGGTTCTATGTACAGTATCATGTCATCTGCAGACAGTGAAAGCTTTACTTCTTTTCCAATCTGGATTCGTTCTTTCTCTTCTCTGATTGCTGTAGCTAGGACTTCCAGAACTATGTTGAATAATAGTGGTGAAAGTGGACACCCTTGTCTTCTTCCTGATCTTAGGGGAATGCTTTCGGTTTCTCCCCACTGAGAATAATGTTTGCTGTGGACTTATCATATATGGCCTTTACTATGCTGAGGTATGTTCCTTCTATGCCCATTTTTGAAGAGTTTTAATCATAAATGGGTGCTTAATTTTGTCAAAGGCTTTTTCTACATCTACTGAGATTATCATATGGTTTTTATCTCTCAGTTTGTTAACATGGTGTATCATATTGATTGATTTGCATATGTTGAAGAATCCTTGCATCCCTGGAATAAACATGATCATGGTATATGAGCTTTTTGATGTGTTGCTGAATTCTCTTTGCTAAAATTTTGTTGAGGATTTTTGAATCAATGTTTATCAGTGACATTGGCCTGTAGCTTTCTTTTTTTTGTGTTGTCTTTGTTTCCGTTTGGTATCAGGGTAATGGTGTCCTCATAGAATGAGTTTGGAAGTGTTCCTCCCTCTGCAATTTTTTGAAACAGTTTTAGAAACATAGGCATTACCTCTTCTCCAAAGGTTTGATAGAATTCTCCTGTGAAGCCATCTGGTCCTGGGCTTTTGTTTTTTTGGTAGATTTCTGATCATAGCTTCAATTTCAGTGCTTGTAGCTGGGCTGTTCATAATTTCTGTTTCTTCCTGGTTCAGTCTTTGAGAATTGAACTTTTCTAAGAATCTGTCCATTTCTTTCAGGTTTTCCATTTTGTTGCCATACAGTGTGTAATAATCTCTTACAATCCTTTCTGCATTGTCTGTTGTAACCTCCTCTTTCATTTCTAATTTTGTTGATTTGATTCTGCAGTATACTCTTGTAGCTTATTATTTACATGGCAGTTTGTACTTCTTAGTGCCTTATCCCTGTTTGCCCTTTCCCTTCCCCTCTCACTGGTAACCAGTAGTTTCTTCTCTGTATATGAGTTTGTTTCTTTAAACATTTAATTCGTTTTTGGCTGTTCTCTGTCTTTGTTTCTTTGAGTGGGCTTTCTCTAATTGTGGAAAGGGGGCTTATTCTCTGGCTGTAACGCTTGGGTTTCTCATTGTAGTGGCTTCTTTAGTAGAGCTCGGGCTCTAGAGGGTGGGCTTCAGTCATTTGGTACATTGCTTTAGTTGCCCCAAGGCATGTGAGATCTTCCTGGACCTGGGATAGAACCTGTGTCCCCTGCTGTGGCAGGTGGATTCTTAATCACTCGATCACCAGGGAAGTTCTTGGATATATTTATTTCTAGTAGTAGGTACATGCCTATAATTTAAAATTTAAAAAGAATACAGTGAAATGTAAGTCTTGCGCCTCTCCTAATACTCTATGAGGAGATAATTATTCTCTTAAGTTTTTTTTTGTTGTTGTTGTTCTTTAGATAACCCATGTATTTATTTTATTTTGTTAATTTTTTTGACTGTGCCACTTGGCTTGTGGGGTCTTAGTTCTCCTACTAGGAATTGAACCTGGGCCCTCGGCAGTGAAAGCATGTAGTCCTAACCACTGGACCACCTGGGAATTCCCAACCTACGCATTAATGAATATGTTGTTGTTTAGTAACTAAGTTGTGCCTGACTTTTTTGTGACCCCATGGACTGCAGCCTGCCAGACTTCTCTGTCCATGGGGTTTCCCAGGCAAGAATACTGTAGTTGGTTGCCATTTCCTTCTCCAGAGGATATTCCCAACCTAGGGATTGAACCTGCGTCATCTGCATTGGCAGGTGGATTCTTTACCACTGAACCACCTGGGAAGCCACTATTAATGAATATACACAGAGATAAAACTCCACACTCACAAATGGTAGCTGGCCTACTCATTTTTCTTTGTGTCTTTTCTTATTACTTAGCAAGATATTTGATATTATGTATCTATAGTCACAGAACTGCTCTATTCTTTTTCATGGCTTCTTAGTATTCTGTTGTATCAATGTAACATAACTTTTCTCTACTTGTATATAAATTAACATTTAAATTGTTTCTAATCTTTGCTATAGTTTTGATGTGGCCAGATTTGAATTCAAAATTTGCAAGCTATGCGTGGAGACAGAGAAAAAGAGAGGCCATTATAATGTTTGAGACAAGGGAGGAGTATAGCAGGAGAAAATCAAGAGAGCTAGGAGAATGAAGGGAGAGAACAAACAACTGAAGGAGACAGGATTAAAGGATAGGGGTGAAATAAGCTTGGTGTTTCCAAAGCAGATACTAAAACTACTGTCTTGGTACCAGAGTGTTCCAAGTTGTTAACCATGTAATCTTGGGCAAGTTACCTGTTCTCTTTGTACCTTCATTTCCTTATCTGCAAAATGCGATAATAACATCTCATCGTATGTAAGTACACATAGAACTGTTGGTACAGCATCCTTCCACAGTGAGAAAACTTTGTGTTCCCATACCCACCCCCTGCTTTGCTTTTTTCCAGCCTTTACAGCTCAAGTGTACTTTTCCCCAAAACCATCTTGATTGCACCAAGAGCCCCACTTCTGTATCCTATACCTTTGTCTTAGATTTCACCTCATTCGTTTGAAATTCTCATATCTAAATATTTACCCCTCTCTGAGGGTGAAGGACTGTCTTTTATACTGTTTTTTGTAATTTAGTTTTACCCTGCAACCACCACTAAAATACTTGTTAGCACAGTGTCTAGCATATAGTATGGAGAAGGAAAAGTATGACCAACCTAGACAGCATATTAAAAAGCAGAGACATTACTTTGCCAACAAAGGTCCATATAGCAAAGGCTGTGGTTTTTCCAGTGGTCATGTATGGATATGAGAGTTGGACTATAAACAAAGCTGAACACCAAAGAATTGATGCTTTTGAACTGTGGTGTTGGTGAAGACTCTTGAGAGTCCCTTGGACTGCAAGGAGATCCAACCAGTCCATCCTAAAGGAGATCAGTCTTGAGTGTTCATTGAAAAGAGTGATGTTGAAGCTGAAAGTCCAATACTTTGGCCACCTGATATGAAGAGCTGACTCATTGGAAAAGACCCTGAGGCTGGGAAAGATTGAGGGCAGGAGGAGAAGGGGACGACAGAGGATGAGATGGCTGGATGGCATCATCAACTCGATGGCCATGGGTTTGGGTGGACTCCGGGAGTTGGGGATGGACACGGAGGCCTGGCGTGCTGCGGTTCATAGGGTTGCAAAGAGTCAGACACGACTGAGTGACTGAACTGAGCTGAACTGAACTGATGGAGAAGGAAGTGGCAGCCCACTCCAGTCTTTCCTGGAGAACTCCATAGACAGAGGAGCCTGCTAGGCTATAGTCCATGGGGTCTCAAAAAGTTAGACACGACTGAGTGGTCATTACTCACCCACTCACTAGATATAATAGGCACTTGATAATATTTGTCTTAAGTTGAAGAAAGCCATGGGCCTTAGGATCCTTGAACCTTTCCCCAGTCATCCAGTTTTCATTCCTGAAGCAACTAGTGGTTGGAAATGTGTTTTTCCTCGGTTTAAATAAATATATATATATTTAGGTTTTCACATAAGACTCTTGCTGTAGTATCAGTAGCTGTGATTGGTGAGTCAACCATCTAATTACAGTGAGAGTATAAGAGCATTTTTTTCTGTAAAACAGGGAAGCTTTGTAAATAAAATTTTAACATCTTGAAAAAATGACAGGCATTATTAAAAATTTTTTTTTAAATTTTGAGAATTGTAGATTCACATGTAGCTATAAGAATAATGCAGAAGAATCCTGGTTACCCTTTTCTCATATTTCCCTAGTAGTAACATCTTGCATAACTATAGAAAAATCATCTAAACCAGGAAATTGATACAATCCATCTACCTTATTCAAAAGTCACCAGTTTTTTGTGTGTTTATTTTTGAATTTATTTTCATCACACGTATAGATTTGTGTGATCACTACAGTCAAGATAATAACAGTTACATCACAATCTTGCATGCTACCTCTTTCCCTCCCATCCTTTTAACCTCTGACAACTACTCTGTGTTCTCCTTCTCTATGATTTTTGTCACTTTAAGAATTTTGCTTTTTTTTAATGAGTGACTTTAATTTTAATAAGGGATTACTTTCACTGCATTAAATTCTCAAAGCCTTTAAGGTGAGAACCTAGTTTATATTGCGTGCTCAGTCATTCAGTGGTGTCTGACTTTGCTACCCCATGGACTGTAACCCACCAGGCTTGTCTGACTATGGTGTTTTCCAGGGAAGAATAGTGGAGTGGGTTGCCATTTCCCACTCCAAGAATGCTGCTTCTTAAAGTGACTTCTGTGGACTTCCATGGTGGTCCAGTGGTTAAGAATCTACCTGCCAGTGTAGGGGACAGGGATTTGAACCCTGGTTGGAGAAGATTCCACATGCCTTGGGGCAGCCAAGCCCCTGTGCCACAACTACTGACTCCAAGCTCTAGAGCCCGTGCTCTGCAAACAAGAGAAGCCACCGCAATGAGAAGCCTGAGCACTGCAATTAGAGAGTAAACCCCTGCTTGCCACAACTAGAGAAAGCCCGAGTGCAGCAACAAAGACCCAGTGTAGCCAAAAATTAAAAATAAGTAAATAAATGTTAAAAAAAGAATGCTGTATAGGGAAGTCCCTGGCATCCAGTGATTAGGACATAGCACTGTCACTGCTGGGAGCCCAATTTAGATTCTTAGTCAGGGAACTAAGGTCCCACAAGCTGTGTGACATGTCTCCCCCCACCCCCAAACACACAAAAGAATCCTATGTAAATTCTCCAGTTTGTAACTCTTGAGATTGGCTTTTTTCATTCAGCATAATTCCTGGAGGATCCTTCCAAGGTATTGCACATATCAGTAGACACTCTCTTGCATAGCTATAGTATAGTTGTCAGAGTTAGGAATTTAACATAGATAAAATATGATTGTCTATAATCCATATTCCAGTTACACCAGTTGTATTAAGTATATTCTTTCCCTAGTGACTCAGATGGTAAAGAATCTGCCTGCAATGAGTGAGACCTGGGTTTGGTCCCTGGGTTGGGAAGATCCCCTGGAGAAGGGAATGACTACCTCCTCCCAGTATTCTTGCCTAGAGAATTCCATGGACAGAGGAGCCTGGCAGGCTGCTGTCCTTGAGGTCATGAAGATTGGATACGACTGACTGACTGACTGACACTTTGACTTCTTTCACTATGCTGTCTCTACCGTTGCCGAAGCCACTGTTGCATTATGATTGTCAGGTCTCAGTAGTTCCCTCACATATGGAACTTTTTTTTTCTCCTTTAATAACTATATATTTGGGAAGTATAGGTTAGTTTATATTGTAGAATGTTGCTCATTTGGGTTGGTTGTTCATCATGATTAGATCCATATTATGGATTATGGGTTTTTGGCAGGAGCACTATGTTTGATTACTTGATTAAAGTGATGTTGGCCTGACTTCTCCACTTAAAGTTGTTAATGTTTAGTTTTGTTGTTAATAAAAATTTTTGTAAGAGTCTAAGTGAAGATCGTGTTTCTTATCAAACTGTCACCAAAATCCCTTGAGGTTTTTTTTTTTTCCTGAATTATAATTATCAAGGTTGCAAAATGATGATAAACTTTTAAAGATCAGTGAAAAGGCAAAGCTGACTTACACTTCAGCATCCAGCTAACAAGTAGAAAAAACAATTCTTATATATATATATATGTTAATAATATACAGGCAAGCCTAAAAAGGCAAGTTTTAAATTGTATAGAAATGGATAATAAATTTAGGCCCTCTCCAAAAGTATAATTTATAAGAGAAAAATGTTGCAGTAAGGAGTAATTCTTGAGAAGTTAAGATTTGATGGTGAATTACAAAATTATAAAAGCTTGTTTGAATATCTGAAGGTAGAGGTGGTTTAAAAAATTTTTTTAAGACAGTGGTAGATTTCCAAAAATTTACAAAGATTGCTCAGAGTTCCTATTTACTCTGCATCCAGTTTCTCTTATTAACGTTGCCATGGTACATTTGTTAACATTGATAAACCAGTGTTGATAAATTGTATTAAGTGAAGTCCATGTTTTATTCAGATTTATTTGAACTTTAATGTATTTTTTCTGTTTTTGAATTCTACCCAGAATACCACATTGCATTTAGTTGCTGTGTTTCCTTAAAGGTCCTTTTGCTCCCTTGGTTTCTCAGAAGGTAAAGCGTCTGCCTATAATGTCTGAGACCTGGGTTCGATCCTTGGGTTGGGAGATCCCCTGGAGAAGGAAATGGCAGCCCACTCCAGTGCTCCTGCCTGGAGAATCCCATGGATAGAGGAGCCTGGTAGGTTACAGTCCATGGGGTTTGCAAAGAGTCGGACACAACTGAGTGACTTCACTTTTCTTTTCCTTTCCTTTCTTTTAGCTGATGGTTTATCAGATGTTCTTTATATTTGAAAACGTTGATAGTTCTGAGGAATACTGATCAGCTACTTTTACCATGGTATCCTTCAATTGGATTTTCCTCTCTCTTTTTTTTTATGATTAGTGTTATGAAATTTTGGGAGGAAGACTACAGAGATAAAGTGCCATTTTCATCACATATTGTCAAGAAGCATTGTTTGTTTGTTTGTTTGTTTGTTTTTGATTGGGTGAAGTGGCTTTATTAGAGAAAGCCAAGATTACAGAAGACTTGAGTTGGCTCTGGGGCTCTTCTTGCCAAAGGTGGGCACAACTTTGACAAAGCAGTTTGTACTAAGTACGCCTCTTGGTCTGGCATGTCTTCTTTTTCTCTTGTTTGTCCACCTTGGGAGTCTGACCTGTTACTTTCCCAGCACAGTCCAGGGAACCTGGACTTTACCTCCAGGCATGTGGCCAGCTACTTCCAGAGTGCTCAGAGCGTCCACCCTACACTGGCCCAGGGTAACCTCATCCTCTAGGGGTGTGCCTGCCAGGAGCAGGACTTGATCTTCTGGAGTGATGCCCTCCAACGAGGCTACATGAGCCTTGATCTGGGTGACCGTCTCCTGGCCGGTCACCTTGAGAGTGTGTAGCTCCTGGCTGTGAGCATGTTGGTGACTAGATTGTGGACAGTGCTGCCACTACCCCAAAGATCGAGTCAAGAAAGGAAGGAGAGAGGGTGTGCATGTCCTCTCCGCCTGCTGTGTGCTGTGTCACTCAATATGACTTGTTGACGTTGCTCGTGATCACCTGGCTGAGAAGGTGCTTGTCAGGTTTCTCCCTTGTAAAGTTGTTTTCTTCCCCTGTTCATGTTATACTCTTTGAATGAAAGAGTATACACTTTGAATGAAAGAACTGCCCGCAGCCCACTCTTAAGGAGAGGGGAGCTGTGCTCCATCTCTTTGAGGAGTGGGGTGATTGTACATATATTAAATTCTTCCTCATGGTATGTATGTCTCCTTCCCCACCTCCATTTATTTATTTGGTCACTTATATATATTATTATGGACTTGTGGATATTTATTTTATACTTTAGGTTATAATCCAGTACTGCTTGCTTTATTGTGTTGTTCAAAATGTTCCAGCTTGGCCACTGGGAATTTTTCGGTTGGGAGATTTTCGATTCCTGTTTCCTTTTGACATTGTTGTTGTTAATTTAGCACTTTCTTACTTTCTTGTACCACAAGATGCTCAGGGCTTATCTTGTTTATTTTCTGCTTCGCTTCTAGGATCAGTCATTTCTCCAAGGGACCTTGGTTCCTTTTTTTGGAGGCTGGTATTTAGAAACTAAGATGTGCCTGTCAAGTGTACTTATTACTGCTGGTTGTCACTGCCTCTAGGCCTTTTTGGCTGACAAAGCAAGGAAATACTCAAGTATATGAACCTGTGAATAAATAATTTCTAAATAGATATTTCTTTTATTTTGTTCTTGATTTTTTAAAAATTTTGGTTGTGTTGTGAAGCATGCAGGATCTTAGTTTCCCAATCAGGGATCAAACCTTTGCCTCCTACATTGGAAGTGTGGAGTCTTAACCACTGCACCACCAGGGAAGTCCTGTATTTTTTATTTTTTATTTATTTCTTTATTTAACCATCTCAATCCATTATTAAACTAAACATGAGTTTCTACTGATGTTTCCAACTCTAAATCATTCTAGCTTCTTGTTGCTTAACTGCGTCACTGCAGTGGTTAGAAATCTGGGTTTTGGTTTTCTTAGCAGTCTTTCAGTGTCATATTGTTTTGCCTTTTCATACTGTTCATGGGTTTTCAAGGCAAGAATACCGAAGTGGTTTGCCATTCTGTGACCCGTCTGTCTTGGGTAGCCCTGCATGGCATGGCTCATAGTTCACTGAGTTAGACAAAGCAGTGATCTGTGTGATGAGTTTGGATAGTTTTCTGTGATTGTGGTTTTCATTCTGTCTATCCTCTGATAGATAAGGATAAGAGGCTTCCAGAAGCTTCCTGGTGGGAGGGACTGGCTGTGGGGGAATCTGGGTCTTGCTTTGATGGGCAGGGTTCATGCTCAGTAATCTTTAATCCAATTTTCTGTTGATGGGTGGGGCTGTGTGGGTGGGGCTGTGTTCCCTACCTTAGGGTAGTGGTGACTAAAAGGACTTATGCTACACACCACACCTTCCAGGTCAGCTGTAGTCAGAGCCCCTGTCCCTATTGCAGGTCACAGCTGACCCATGCATCCGCAGGAGACAATCAAACACTCAAAGGCAGATCTGGCTCAGTCTCTTGTGGGGTCCCTTGGTCCTGGTGCAGATGAGGTTTTGTTTGAACCCTCCGAGTGTCTGGTGGGTTTTGGATTTGATTCTAAATGCGATTTCACCCCTCCTGCCATCTTGTTGGGGCTTCTCCTTTGCCCTTGGACCTGGGGCATCTCTTCTGGATGGGCTCCAGTATTCTCCTGTAGATGGTTGTTCAGTGGCGAGTTGCAGTTTTGGAGTTCTTGCAGAAGATGAGCGCAGATCCTTCTATTCCGCCATTCAATACCTAAATTAAATCCCTTACCCTTGATTATACAGTGTAAAGGACAAACAGTTTGAAGGGATTCGATTTGATAGAGAGAGTGCCAGAAGAACTGTGGATGGAGGTTTGTAATATTGTACAGGAGGTGGTGATCAAAACTATCCCCAATAAAAAGAAATGCAAAAAGGCAAAATGGTTGTGTGAGGAGGCCTTGCAAATAGCTGAGAAAAGAAGAGAAGCAAAAGGCAAAGGAGAAAAGGAAAGATATACCCAATTGAATGCAGAGTTCCAAAGAATAGCAAGGAGACATAAGAAAGCCTTCTTAAGTGCTCAATGCAAAAAAATAGAGGAAAGTAATCAAATGGGAAAGACTAGAAATCTCTTCAAGAAAATTAGAGATACCAAGGGAAGATTCATGGAAAAATGGGACCAATACAGGACAGAAATGGTATGGACCTAACAGATGTGGAAGATACGAGGAAGAGGTGGCAGGAATACAGAGAAGAACTTAGAAAAAAAATATTAATGACCCAGATAACGACGATAGTGTGATCACTCACCTAGAGCCAGGCATCCTGGTGTGTGAACTCAAGGGAAGGCCTTATGAAGCATGACTATGAACAAAGCTAGTGGAGGTGACGGAATTCCAGCTGAGCTATTTCAAGTCCTGAAAGGTGATGCTATTAAAGTGCTGTACTCAATATGTCAGCTAATTTGGAAAACTCAGCAGTGGCCACAGGACTGGAAAAGGTCCGTTTTCATTCCAATCCCAAAGAAAGGCAATGATAAAGAATGTTCAAACTACTGTACAGTTGCAGTCATATCACATGCTAGCAAGTGGAGAAGGAAATGGCAACCCACTCCCATATTATTGCTTGGAGAATCCCAGGCACAGAGGAGCCTGGTGGGCTGCCGTCTGTTGGGTTGCACATAATCGGACACGACTGAAGCTACTTAGCAGCAGCACATGCTAGCAAAGTAATGCTCAAAATCCTGCAAGCTAGAAGGAAAGTTATGACCAACGTAGATAGCATATTTACAAGCAGAGACATTACTTTGCCAACAAAGGTCCATCTAGTCAAGGCTATGGTTTTTCCAGTGGTCATGTATCGATGTGAGAGTTGGACAGTGAAGAGAGCCGAGCGCCAAAGAATTGATGCTTTTGAACTGTGGTGTTGGAGAAGACTCTTGAGAGTCCCTTGGACTGCAAGGAGATCCAACCAGTCCATCCTAAAGGAGATCAGTCCTGGGTGTCCATTGGAAGGACTGATGGTGAAGGTGAAACTCCAATACTTTGGCCACCTCTTGCGAAGAGTTGACTCATTGGAAAAGACCCTGATGGTGGGAAGGATTGGGGGCAGGAGGAGAAGGGGACTACAGAGGATGAGATGGCTGGATGGCATCACCAACTCAATGGAAATGAGTTTGAGTAGACTCTGGGAGTTGGTGATGGACATGGAGGCCTGGCGTGTTGCGATTCATGGGGTCACAAAGAGTCAGACACGACTGAGCGACTGAACTGAACTGAACTGAATGGGGCTGGATGCCATTATCTTAGTTTTCTTAATATTTAGTTTTATGCTGACTTTTCCACTCTCCTCCTTCACCCTCATCGAGAGGTTCTTCAGTTCCTCTTTGCTTTCTCCCATTAGAGTGGTATCATCCACATATCTGAGGTTGTTGATGTTTCTCCCACCTATCTTGATTCCAACTTATAACTCATTCAGCCTGGCATTTCTCATGATGTGCTCGGCATATAAGTCACATCTGTGTCAAATCAAATCTCAGAGACAGAGTTTTGGAGAGAGTAGAAAAAGATAGCTTTGTTGCTATGCCAGGCAAAGGGGGTTGCAGCAGGCTAATGCCTTCAAAACCATGTGTCCCAATTTAGGGAAGATAGTGACAAGTTTTACAGTGAAAGAGGGTGTGATCAGCTCGTGGACATTCTTCTGATGGGTTAGTGGTGAGGTAAGTAGGAATCAACACTGTCAACCTTCAGGTTTAACTGGTCTAGGGTCTGCATGCTTGTGGGCAGCATACCATAACTTCTCCCACCTGGAGGCAGTTTCAGTATCCACAAAATAGCTTAAAGCTAATGGCAAGCCACTCCAGTACTCTTGCCTAGAAAATCCCATGGACGGAGGAGACTGGTAGGTTGCAGTCCATGGGGTCACAAAGAGTCAGACACCACTGAAGCGACTTAGCATGCACGCTGATGGTGAAAGTAGAGTCCGATGCTGTACAGTATTGCATAGGAACCTGGAATGTTAGGTCCATGAATCAAGGTAAATTGGAAGTGGTCAGTCAGGCGATGGCAAGAGTGAACATGGACAGTTTTGGAATCAGTGAGCTAAAATGAACAGGAAAGGGTTCAAACTTTAATTTCTTGGATGGGTTATAGATGTCATTCATAAATTTCATGGTTAGAAAAAGAAAAAAAATAGTGAAATGAAATTTTAGGGCTTCTTTGAGATGAATAAAACGATTATATAATAATGTCAGTCAGAATTAAAATGCCACATGTCATACAGAGAAAATAAATCCTTTTTCCAGCTGTTACTGGTTAGGAGCATAAGACATATACAATAAAATAATCAACATTAAGAGACAACATATGGTGTAATATATGTAATTGTGTTTTGAAAAACCTAAAGTTCTGAGGAGACTGAAGTCAGTGTGAGCTGGACTAGTAAGGGAAGGCATCCTGGAAATCAGACTTGAATTAAGTTTTGAAGAACTGGTAGGTTTTTTTTTTTTTTTTTAGGATTTCAAGGTAGTTTATTTGCAGTTAATAAAGCCTGCTATATTTATGTAGGTAAGTGAAGTGAAGTGGCTCAGTCATGTCCGACTCTTCACTACCCCATGGACTGTAGCCTGTCAGGCTCCTCTGTCCATGGGATTTTCTAGGCAAGAGTACTGGAGTGGATTACTGTTTCCTGCTCTAGGGATCGTCCCGACCCAGGGATTGAACGCGGGTCTCCCACATTGTAGGCTTTTTATCATCTGAGCCACCAGGGAAGCCAAAGCCACAATCAAGTTTCCTAATATTACAACCACTATTTACAGAGTTAATAGTAAAGGACTTAGTGGTTTAACTTTCTTAATTGTTGGATGGGACAAAATCTAGATTGTTAGGCAGAAAGGGAGCTAATGTGGAGAGACAAGTGGAGATAATCTTATCTGATAAGGAAAGAAAGAAAAAGATTTAAATCCTTAAATCTTTTTCTTTCCACCCCACTTCCGCCCCCCACCCCCCTGCCAGTGTACCTCAACTTAATGTAATATGTCAACTCAGTCATTCCTGGGATGCCTCATTCCGCTGACCACATAACATAAGGTATCATGTGACAGACTTAATGAATGTAATAGTGATGTTTCTTCTGAATGTTTCTTTTCAAGTCTGAAAAATCATTGAAGATTTTATAAACCATTGATGTGCTTATAATCGTGTGTTAACATACCTATCTCTTAATCTATATAGAAACTATTGCCCTGCTTTTGTTAAGGAAATCCTGGTTCTGTTTATAAGGGGAAGAATCCTTTTGAAATGCAAAGTTGACTTCCTAATGCTGATTTTAATACTGAGTTTTCTAGAGGCTGATGCTCAAAGTGTGCTGGGAAAGAAATTGCAGAACTTAAGAATTCTTAAGGAGTTATATATCATGCATTTAATGACCAGACTTTAGCTGATTTCATAGAGATGTTGGTGAGAGTAGTAAGCATCATTGTATCCACTTAATTTAAAGACCATATCAGGCTTTTTGAATAGTTGACATAAAAAACAAAAATGAGGATATAGTAAAATTTTAGTGAACATTATGATTAATTTTAGTGAACATCTCTACCCTTTAGAAGAAAAGCCTGTGTTTTTTTTTTTTTGTCACAACCCTGGCTTGCAGGATCCTGGTTCCAGACCAGGGATTGAACCTGGCCCTGGGAGTGAATATGCTGAGTCCTAACCACTAGACTGCTGGGGAATTCCAAAAAAAGCCTGTTTTTTTAACTATGCCATTAATATAGTTCTGTGAACCTTGTTTTAAGGTTATGCCAAAGTGAATGTCTTTGTGTGGTGCTATGTAACAGGTTGTGATGCCAATGAAAAATATGTTGTGATTTTAACTACTAAAAGTTTAAGTAATCTGCTTTTATAAAACATAATAGGAACTGGGAAATTATTTTAATGGCTGTTTTCTAAAGTATTCACAGGACTTTTTCTTTTCAAGAGGTCAAATAATTTGTCAGGTTAATTCTGTTATTTCTTTATCTAGAAAATGTGATAACCGTGTTAACCCATTTGTTGTTAAGTGATCTAACAGTAACTGAATGCTTTGCTAATACGATGTGGAATACTGATGAGCTGACTCTGGTTAAAATTCAGACCTTTGGAATGTCAGATTATTCTTCCAGGAGGTTGGGGCTTTTCTAGGCACACAAGTTAGAGATTTCATGAAAATTGTGGCAGAGAACCTCAGAATTTTAGAGCTTTATTTTAGTTGAGTAATAGGAACCTAGCGAAGGAGGCTACCAGCTCTAGGGTGTGCAGGCTGCAATGATTCCATAGGGTCGTAGGGAAACTCTTCATTGAATTTACCCTTCACGCCTGAGAATTATTCCAAGAGCTTTTCTAATCATCTTGGTTAGCTTGACATATACCCTAACCCCTTCTCAGGCTTTATGGCAAAAAATTTCTTTCTGGCACGGGTACTTCTTCAGATATTAGATATTGGAAGCTATTTTACTGTACATGTATTTTTAAATCTAAGGAGGTTAGAAAGAGTGTGTTTTTGATTTTGTGTTGTTTGCTAAATTGCTAATTTGGCATTTTGTAAATCAAAGATGTTCTTTGCTTACAGTACTATCTAAGGTTGACAACATATGAATAATCTGTGACTCCAAGTTCTCATACTACCTTAAAGAAATTATTGTATTCCCTATTAAATGTAAGTTTCAAGTAACCATTTGTCAGTGGTAATAAATTCTTGTAAATTGTTTTTAGTATGTTAGTTATGGTTACAAGCTAACACTGACAGCCTAGAGGTTCCCTGGTGGCTCAAACAGTAAAGAATCGGCCTGCAGTGTGAGAGACCTGGGTTTGATCCCTGGATTGGGAAGAACTCCTACAGAGGACATGGCAACCCACTCCAGTATTCTTGCCTGGAGAATCCCCATTGACAGAGGAGCCTGGTGGGCTACAGTTCATGGGGTTGCAAAGAGTCAGACACGACTGAGTGACTAAACACAGTGTTCAAATAGAGGGCAAATGAGAAAATATTAGTAAAGCATGTATCTGATAAGGAATATATGTAATATCATAAAGAACATGAGCAACTCAATAATAAAAATTTACCATAATTCAACTTAAAAACTGTCAGATTAACTGGTTTGAATAAACATTTTTCTTAGGAAGATACACAAATAGCTAATGTGCACATGAACAGTTGCTCAACAGTATTAGTCATTTAGTTCAGTTCAGTCGCTCAGTTGTGTCCAACTCTTTGCAACCCCATGAATCGCAGCACGCCAGGCCTCCCTGTTCATTACCAACTCCCAAGAGTCTACCCAAACCCATGTTCATTGAGTCGGTGATGCCATCCAGCCATCTCATGCTCTATCGTCCCCTTCTCCTCCTGCCCCCAATCCTTCCCACCATCAGGGTCTTTTCCAATGAGTCAACTCTTTGCATGAGGTGGCCAAAGTATTGGACTTTCAGCTTCAACATCAGTCCTTCCAATGAACACCCAGGACTGATCTCCTTTAGGATGGACTGGTTGGATCTCCTTGCAGTCCAAGGGACTCTCAAGAATCTTCTCCAACACCACAGCTCAAAAGCATCAATTCTTCGGCACTCAGCTTTCTTCACTGTCCAACTCTCACATCGATACATGACCACTGGAAAAACCATAGCCTTGACTAGACAGACCTTTGTTGGCAAAGTACTGTCTCTTCTTTTCAATATGCTATTTAGGTTGGTCATAATTTTCCTTCCAAGGAGTAAGCGTCTTTTAATTTCATGGCTGCAATCACCATCTGCAGTGATTTTGGAGTCCGCCAAAATTAAATCCGACACTGTTTCCATTGTCATTAGGGAAATGAAAATTGAAACCATTAGTTAATACTTCACTTTACAGTTCAGTTCAGTCACTCAGTCATGCTTGAGTCTTTGTGACCCCATGGACTGCAGCACACCAGGCTTCCTTGTCCATCACCAACTCCTGGAGCTTGCTCAAAGTCATGTCCATCGAATCAGTGATGACATGCAACCATCTCATCCTCTATTTCCTTCTCCTTTTGCCTTTAATCTTTCCCAGCATCAAGGTCTTTTTGAATGTGTCAGTTCTTTGCATCAGATGGCCAAAGTATTGGAGCTTCGATTGCGGCAGCATCCTTCCTATGAATATTCAGGACTGATTTCCTTTAGGATTGACTGGTTTCATCTCATTGCAGTCCAAGGGAATCTCAAGAGTCTTTTCCAACATGACAGTTCAAAAGCATCAATTTATTGGCACTCAGCTTTGTCTATGGTCCAACTCTTAGTTCCATACATGACTACTGGAAAAACCATAGCTTTGACTAGACGGACCTTTTTTTTAGCAAAGTTAATTTATCTGCTTTTTAATATGCTGTCTAGGTTGATCATAGCTTTTCTTTGAAGAAGCAAGCATCTTTTAATTTCATGGCTGCAGTCACCATCTGCAGTGATTTTGTAGCCCAAGAAAACAAAGTCTGTCACTATTACCATTGTTTCTCCATCTATTTGCCGTGAAGTGATGGGACCGGATGCCGTGATCTTTGTTTTTTGAATGTTGAGTTTTAAGTCAGCTTTTTCACTCTCCTCTTTCACTTTACTCAAGAGGCTCTTTAGTTCTTCTCTTTCTGCCATAAGGGTGGTGTCATCTACATATCTGAGATTATTGGTATTTCTCCCAGTAATCTTGATTCCACCTTTTGCTTCCAGCGCTGCATTTTGCATGATGTACTCTGCATGTAATTTAAATAAGCAAAATGACAATATACAGTCTTGATGTACTCCTTTCTCAATTTGGAACCAGTCCATCATTCCGTATCTGGTTCTAACTGTTGCTTCTGACCTGCATACAGACTTCTCAGGAGGTGGGTAGGGTGGTCTGGTATCCCCATCTCTTTCAGAATTTTCCAGTTTGTTGTGATCTACTCTGGCCTAGTCAATAAAGCAGAAGTAGATGTTTTTTGGAACTCTCTTGCTTTTTCTATGATCCAACGGATGTTGGCAATTTGATCTCTGGTTCACTTTACAAATATGGCTATGATAAAAGAAGCGGATAATAATACATGTCACATGTGGTGTTGGAATCCTTATACATTGCTGATTGATTGAATTATCAAGTAGTGTAGCCATTTTGGGAAAGCAGTTTGTCAGTTCCTTAAAAAGTTCAATAGAATTACCATATGACAATTGCTACTACTAGGTTTATACCAAAGAGAATTGAAATACATGTTCATACAAACATTTGTTCATGAGTGTTCAAAGCAGTATTTTTATAATAGCCCCAAATTGGAAACAATCCATATGTCCACAACTAATTAGTAGATAAACAAAATGCATTTTATCCGTTCAATGGAATATTATTCAATCTTAAAAAGGAATAAGTTTCTTATGCATGCAGTCATATGGATGTACCTTGTAAACATTGTGCTAAGTGAAAGAGTCCAGTTACAGAAGACTGTATTATATGATCCATGTATATAAAATGTCCAGAATAGGCAAGTCCATGGAGAAATATTTGAAACAGTTTGACTTAAGAGAGTTAAATTTATATGGATTAAAATCTATCCTCAAGACTTGATGAATTTTCCTTTGGAAGAGACAAACTTGTAAATAACAAATGAAGGCTTCCCTGGTGGTCCCAGTGGTTGAGAATATGCCTGCCTATGCAGGGAACTCAGGTTTGATCTTTGCTCTGGGAAGATCCCACATGTCTTGGAGCAGCAAAGCCTGTGAGCCAAAACTATTAAAGCCTGCTCGCCCTAGAGCCCATACTCCACAACAAGAGAAGCCACTGCAGTGAGAAGCCTGCGAATCACAGCTAGACTGTATTCCCTGTTCTTTACCGCTAGAGAAAGCCTGAATGCAGCAACAAAGACCCAAGAGAGCCAAAAATAAATAAATAAATCTTAAAAACATTTTTTTTTAAGTTCAAAAATAATAAATGAGAATGGCAAGTACTAGTAAGTGTGATGAAGGTAGTAAAGTGGTGTGTTAGCTGATCAATTAGGTTACAGTTTGAATTGTGGTGGTACATAGGAATCCTCTTAGAAGAGGTGAATTTTGGGTTGAGACCTGGATGTTAGAAGGTGACAGATAACTTGCGACAGTACATTCTAAACTGAGAGAATAGCAAGTACAGAAGCACTAAGTTAGAAACGAAGTAAGTATGAGAGGGACAAAAAGCAACCCATTATGCCTGAAAGGTAGTAAATGAGCAAGAACGGAAAATGAGATCAGAAGCAGACAGATCCCAGATCATAAAGGGTCTTAGTAGGTCATAGTTGCTGCTCAGGTAGGGTTACAGTGGGAGGTTTTGGAAGATTTTAAGCAGGCAATTGAAGTATACCTGTTTATGCTCGGTGAGGTGCATTCTGGTTCCTCTGATATACATGAACCGTAGAGCAGCTAGGATGGAGGCAGAGACACTGATTTAGGAGGATGTTGAAGCAGAATAGCCCATAAATGCAGATAATGGCTTAGGCTGAGGCTGGGTCAGGGACAGTGGGAGTGTTGGTTGAATTTGGTATGTTTTGAGCTCAAAGCCAGTTTTTTTGTTGTCCTTTCATCTGAGATGTTGTTTGACAGGGGGAGCAGAACAGGAGGGTATCAGTAGTTTACTGTTGTTGTTTAGTCGCTAAGTCACGTCCAACTCTTTTGTGACCCCATGGACTGTAGCCAGCCAGGCTCTTCTGCCCATGGAATTCTCCAGGCAAGAATCCTGGAGCGAATTGCCGTTCTTTCACCAGGAGATCTTCCTGACCCATGGATTGAACCCGTGTCTACTGACTGCATTGGTAGGCAGATTCTTTACCACTGAGCCACCTAACACTGGTATATCCACACAATGGTTATACCATTGATATATCCAGATGTTGAGAAAAAGAATGAGGAATATGTCCATGAACTCAAATAATGTGATTTCCAGGATATTTTGCTAAAGGAAAAAAAGCCAGAAAGCCAAGTACAGAAGAATGACTATTTTTATGTTAACTTGGTTAACTAAGATGTATTTAAAAGGCATCTTTCAAGTTTGCATTTCTCTTTGTTTCCCAGTTTTTACCAGTGTTTGATAAAATTTGAAATCCCATCTTGAATTGTAAACACTTGTCACACAGTTCTTTGGTATATGTGAACAGTTGATTATTCTCTTCTCTGTTCCTTTTCCTTGGGTCACATGGAATAGCCCATGTGGGAATGGTTGTATAAGTTAGTGTTTGAGACTCTGGGGCAAATGCTTGGTTCCTATAACCCTGTCTACTTTCTTGCAAAATGTTGTATATACTTATTTTTTGTTATCATTATATATTATAATTTCTTTAAAACAAGAGAAGAACAAAAGGTCATGAAAATTTAGCACTGCAATATCAGCTATTTTTTACTTCATTACCTTTTTTCTTGCCACTCTTCAGAGCATGTGGGATACTAATAATGATAATAATAATTATTTTTATTATTTTGGCCGTGGGGCAGGCAAGATCTTAGTTCCCTGACCAGGAATCAAATGAATACACTACTCCCTCTCTCCCAGTAGTGGAAGCTCAGCTTAATAATCACTGGACTGCTGGGGAAGTCTCTTTAGTTTATTACTTTTTAATAGACATACCTAGTTTTTACATAGTTTTATGTAACACTTCTGAAGTGAGTGACATGTTTTCTAAATATTTTCGGCAGCTTTGTATTACTGATAATATTTCGGTAAGTAAAAGTGTTATTAAAGTTGCTGTTTTCTTCAAAACAGGGACTGAGTGAAATAAAATGCCTTAGGAGTGAAGCAGAACGTTAAGTGGGATTTTAGCTACATGTGCAGTTTCTTTAATTCACTAAGTGAACATTTTTTTTTTTATCTGATGTAATCAGAGTTATTTTGCAGGTACTTGGATTGTAAATTTGAATGTTGCTCTCTACTTGTCCTGCAAGGGATATAAGCAAACTAATTATTTATAATGCAGTGTGATAAATGAGATACAAGTCACAGCAGGATCCCATGGGGGTGAGCCTGGGGGGATGAGAAAGGGCTCCAGAGAACATGTCCCTGACCTGGTGTGGGTACGTAGGATCTGGCCTGATGGACAGGGTGATGGGATGAGCAGCATCTGCAGGGTCACCAGAGGTTTGTACTCTAAACTCTCATCAGAATTTAGTCAAATAATTTCTTGCATTTTAGGTAAATGAGAGATGTATGATAGAATTCACTATGGAGGACAGTTCAAAAAAGAGGTTATCTCATTATTTAAGTAGGAGATATTATTGGTGTCCCTTAGTTCTTGTCTCATCGTAGCAAAGATTTAGAACAGCAGAATGCTTACAATTCAAACAGGCAGGATTTTATTAAGCAGGCAGTTGTTGTAACAACAGACTAGTTACAGCTCAAGCAGGGAGCAGGCAGTGAACCCTGGAAATCAGAGGGCAGGCAGACCTCTGAAGGAGTGCTCCAATCCCTCTTGGCTTCCCTTTTTCTCCTCACCCCCTACCCCTAGCCTGACTGGTTCAGCTCTATGCAAAGTAGGGCTTGCACCTGCCAACAAAATGGGCTTACACTCAAGGCCAGTCAGGGAAGGGGGCATGTTTTCTTGCCAGAGAGTCTCACTTTGGTCCTCAGCCTCCTCTTTCCTGGGCTTTTTTTTTTTTTTTCTCTTTTGTGTGCTCTCTCAGTGGTTTTTCTAGCTATGGCCATCTTGGATTCCTTTTGATATTCCAGCTACCTAACATTGGTGTGTTTGTGTGTGTGTTCAGTCATGTTTGACTCTGCAACACCAGGAGCTGTAGCCCACAAGCCTTCTCTGTCCATGGAATTTTCCAAGCAAGAATACTGGATTGGGTTGCCATTTCTGACTCCAGTGGATCTTCCTGACCCAGGGATCAAACCTGACTCTCTTGAGTTGACTGCATGGGCAGCTGGATTCTTTACCACTGCACCACCTGGGAAATAAACTCTAAGTGCTCCCTTTTGTAAATGCTCCTTATTTATTAGACCATGATTTAGTTGTTAGGGTGAATTAGTGGTGAGTAGAAAAGTGTAGCCCATGGACCTACAAATGAGAGTGTGAGAACCTTTCAGTGAGTCATTTGTTCAGAAGAGTCTTGAGGTTTTATGTAACTAGAGGAGAGGAGGTTGACCCGACTCTGAGAGAAGCAAAATTGAATTTTGGAGAAAATGTACTTTCTTAAGGAGGGTAGTGTTAGAGATGATGACAAGCCAGGTGGATGTGTTCACACTACAAGACTTTAGTGAGATGGATACTACTGTTGCCTCAGTTACAGATACTGTGAAAGAATAGTCATCATATGTGTATGCTGGTAGTATTTGGACCCTAATTTGGTTTATTAATTTACTAATCTATGTATAGACTGGCCCCCCCAGGTGAAGAATTGCCTGCCAATGCAGGAGATACACGAGACTCAGTTTCTATCCATGAATCACAAAGACACCCTGGAGAAGGAAATAGCAACCCACTCCAGTATTTTTGCCTGGAAATTCGCATGGACAGAGGAGCCTGGCGGGCTATGGTCCATGGGGTCACAGAGTTGGACATAGTTTATTGACTAAACCACCATCACCACCACCAGTCTATGTATACTGGTTTTCCTATGGTCTTAAAAACATTTCTGATATAGAAACTCTTCAGCCCTTAGCCCTCAGCCACCCTGTTCCTATTTGTGACATTCCTCCAAAACTCCCTCTTTGCAGGAAACTGTTCACTAGCCTTTAATGTAGTCTTCTAGAATTTCAATATATAAATAAAGGCAATAAAAATACAGATACTTTTTCCTGTCTTTATCCAAAAAGGTCACCAACTCCAAAAGTACGGTATTATACCTGTTGATCTGCAGATTGGTGTTCTTACCCTTTCCTTTGTACATTGTGTTTTTTACTTAACAATAGACTCTTCCCTTTTACTTAATAATGGAGATCTTAACAGAAGATCTTCCTGTAGAGTAGTTTTGTTTCATTTTCCAGTATATAGTTTTTGTTTTGTATGGTTTCCCTTTGATAATTTATTTAACCAGTTCTCTGTTGACTTGTTTCTGTTTTTTCATTATTGTAACAGTGTTGCAGTGAACTACCTTGTGAATCTGGCATTTTGCCTGTATGCATGTATATAATTATGGAATAAATTCAGATGTGGTATTACTAATAAAAGGCCATATACCTTTGTAATTTTTATAGATATTGCTAAGTTGTCCTTATGTTTGGACCCTGACTGTCCTACCAGTGAAAAGGGATACTTTGTGTTTCTGCCGGGGTCCAGCCTCGGCGGGTCCAGGGGTCTTGAGGGATGAGTGGCATCTGCGAAGAAGTGAGCTGAGTCGATGTGGTGATGGAGCAGTCTCTATTGTTGTAGGTTTACAGTTTTATACCCAAGGAACACACCCATTTCATCACATATTATTCTATACAATCTTGTTTTCTGCCTATCATCAACAACTTTAACCCTAAGCTCATTTTCCTTGAAAAAGTCGGATTTCTCCATAATTAGATTAAGTTAGTATGTTTACCATTTGATTGTATCCAGCATACTTTGGATAAGTACATCAATCTAAGTAGAAAGAAACTCCCCAGTAAAGAGTAGGAGGTGTAGTAATCTATTTAAATGTCCCTTATTCCTCCTTTGTCCCCAGGGAAGGGAATCTGCCTTCCCCAATCCTCTGGGGGAAATAAGATCTGAGGGAATTATCTCAGGATGAATTTTTTCTAACTGGGACTGACCTACTGAGATGAGCTAATGTTCAGAGCAGAAACAGAACTTCCCAAGAAAAATACCAGGAGGGGCCTTGCCTTGGGATGCCCCGATGGAAAATCTGCTTTGCAGTTTCCTTCTCAGTCTTGTGACCTTGTCATCCTTGTGAGGGGGCATCCTGATGGCTCCTGGCAATAAGGGTGGTATCATCTGCATATCTGAGGTTATTGATATTTCTCCCAGCATGTTTCTCTCCTCCTTCCCCAGCTTTATTGAGATTTAATTGATGTATAACATGTGTGAATTCAAGGCGTGCAGTGTGATGATTTGATATGGGTATATATTGCAAAATATTTACCACAGTAAGGTTCTTTAAAATATCCGTCACATAATTTACATACTTACTATTCTGTTCTTAAGGTGGGTGATGTGTATTTCTTCACAGCCTTGCCAACAATGTACCATGGCAAAGAGGTTGAAAATTGGGTCTAAGTATAGTCTTAATTTGCATTTTTCTAATAAGTGAGGTTACGAGTCTGTCCATAGTTTCAAGATTCTTCCCCTCTTCCCCTGCTTTTTTCTGTGAACTTAACTATTTTAGGGGTTTTAAAGCAGAAATTGTTATCCTTATTTATACATTTTGTTTCCTAATTCAACTTTAACAGGTACAACAAAGTGTTTAAATCTTAAGGGTGTAGTAGGTTGGATTTCTATAAGCCTCTGACACTCAATCTGGATTTTTTTTGGTGTTTTTTTTTTTTTTACCAGAAGAATGTCAACAGAATTTTCAGACAACAGCCAAGATAGATTTCTTTCTTTTCAGATGATCCTTACATGATTTGTGTACTGAAATGTTAAAGGGTTGTAGTTGTCTCATTGGGCCATCAGGAAGAACCAGGTCCACATGAGACATTCCTGCTGCCTGATAGAGACTGTAAGATGCATTTCTATATTAGAGGTGTTCAGATACAGAAAACACTTCATCTTAAAAGTGATGAAATATGTTAGATAATGCCAGATTGTTTTCCTTAAAGTTCATACTAATTTACACTGTCAACAGGAAGGTAAAATGTTTTTTTTTGGTTGTTTCACATGATCTCAAATAGTTGATACTGTCAGATCTTTAGATCTTTTTGTCAGTCTAACATGTAATATAGTGGTTCACTGTTTTTTTTCCTCCTTTTAACTTTTTTTTCAGTGAAGTCTAACTCATACAGTAAATGGCCAAAAATCATCAATGTATAATATCATGCTTTTATCTCAAAGTAAATAGATCCATGTAACTACCATCAAGAAGTAGAACATTGTCAAGAGCCCACCTGTGTACCACCTCCCACCCCACTCACTTCTGCTTGTTTCTTTCCAAAGAAGTCACTATTCTGAAAGCTAACACCCTAGAATCAGTTTTGCCCATCTTTTGAATGTTATGTGCATGAATCATGCAGTAGGTGTACCTTTGTATCTGATGTCTTTTATTTAACCATATACTGGTGACACCTGAAACTAATATTGTAAACAAACAAAAGAAACCAGTATGTCAGTGCCACCAGGGGAGGAAAAAACGGAAATACTTCACATTTGAGAATAGCATTATTTTCAAAAGGAACCACTTTTTTCATGGTTGAGGCCATAATGATGGGGATGGCAATGGTAAGAAGCCAGGAGCCCAAATTGGGATTCTCATACTGCCTTGCCCAGCTGGATGACTTTGAGATCACATGAACTCAGTGACTATAGTGATCCCTACTTCAGCCCTACATGAGAGGCTTTCTGTGAGGATTCTCTGAAATAGTACATGTGAGAATACTCAGCATTGAAACAATGGTGATGTTGTTACTTTAAGTCCCATTGTGATGGTATTAAAAGATGGGGGCCTTTAGAAGATAATCAGATCATAAGTTAGAGCTCTCATTATGGCAGTAAAACTGTGTGTTAGTCTGTCAATGAGATTGTCCATGGAATTCTCCAGGCAAGAAAACTGGAGTGGGTTGCCATTTCTTTCTCCAGGGGATCTTCCCGATTCAGGGATTGAACCCTGGTTTCCCGTGTTGCAGGCAGATTCTTTAGCATCTGAGCTATGGGGAAGCTCCATTGTGGCATTAGTATCCTTATAAAAAGAGGCTTGAAGGAGTTTGCTGCCTCTCCCTCTGTTGTGCACCATATGAAGATACAGTGAGAAGACGGTGGTCTATAAACCAGGAAGAGGCCCCTCACCAAGAGCCTGACCATGATGGCAGCCTAATTTCAGACTTCCAGCTTCTGAAACTGGTATTTGTTGTTTATGTCTGTCTCCCCCTTCAAAAACAGAGAAAACTCCAATATATTTGAAACATTTATCCTTGTTAAGTGTCATTGTGAGTTGTTCCATGTGGCTTAGTAAAATGAACAAAGCTATGTTCTCATCCTTACAGTGTGTAAAAGAGTGATTCCCACTATTTGTGTATGTTTGAATCACTTATGATTTTTGTTTTATTGAGGAGTTTGCAAATCATATTTAATTGCTGAAATATCTTTTTGTAATTCAAATGCTCATATCTAAATAGGTTTAAAACATATATATCTGAGGTCTTTGAATCCTTTTTTCTGATTATTTATATTTGTAATATGTAATAGATTCCTGTGGTTCAAAGATTAAAACGTATAAAAAAAGTAAAGTCTCCCACTTCTACAACTATCCAGTTCATGTCTACCCCAATTGCCTAACATCTGACTCTGCCTAGGAAACTAATATTACTAGTTTCTGTATAATCTTCCAGTGTCTTTTATTGTGATGGTCGTGTTAATTGCTCAGTTGTGACACTCAGTCATGTCTGACTCTTTGCAGCTCCATGGACTTTACCCAGGCTCCTCTGTACTGGAGTGAGTTGCCATTCCCTTCTCCAGGGGTTTTTCCCGACCCAGGGATTGAACCCAGGTCTCCTGCACTGCAGGCAGATTCTTCATCGTCTGAGCCACCGGGGAAGTCCAAAGTCTTTTATGCTTATAAGAAAATATGAATATAAATTACATCTTTATGCCTCTGCCCAAAACACATTACAGCAACTATCCTGTACTTTTTTTTTGTTTAGCATCTTGCGTGTTTTTAATGTATCAGGCCATATTAATTATCTCTAAGGTACTTAATTCATTTTCATTGCAATATAGTATTATATTATGCTAATATATCATTTATCCATTCTGGTTTTCATTTATAGTTTTTGGCTAGTCTGAAATAATGCTGCAGTGAACATTCTAGTAAATATCTTTTGGTGAAATGTATATACATTTCTTTTGGATTTATATCTAGGGTGGAATTTTTATGTCGTAAGCAATGTAGATTTCCATTGCTGTGCATTTTCAACAAACCTGGGTATTTTTAATTTCTTTAATTTTTACCTATTCTGATAGGTACACACGTGGTATCTTCTTGTGGTTTTAATTTTTATTTTCCAGAGTACTAATGAGATTGCCAGTTTCCCCCCTTATATTTACTGGCTGTATTGGTCCTTTCAGAAACTGTTTTTTAAAAAGCCAGAATATATAATCTCCATCTGTAAAAAGAAAGAGTAAGAAACTCATACCCAATGGTCTTAATTTGATTATTTCTTAGATAATCAAGAAGTATTCAATTTCATGGGTATCAAAGAAACTTTTTTTGGCAGAAGAGTTGGACCGCTCAGCATGTGGGATGCTAGCTACCCCACTAGGATTGATCCTGTGCCTTCTGCAGTGGAAATGCAGAATCCTAACCACTGTACCACCAGAGAATTCCCTGAAAGAGTATTTTGAATGTTCTAATTGCATTTTATAAAAATAAATGTTAGAATAGAAATTACATTCCTTTGATGTAGGACTGGGACTTTTTGGTAGTATATGAGGAATGACCTTGGTCCAGGAGGGAAAGGAGACTAGCACTTCCACCAAGAAGTGGTTTTTAGAATTTAATTTTTAATTATATCATTTTTATGGACTTCCTTGGTGATCTTGTGGTTAAGAGTCCCCCTGCTAATGTGGGGGACACAGGTTTGATCACTGGTCCAGAAAGATTACCCATGTCAAAGAGCAACTAAGCCACCACTACTGAAGCCTGAGTGCCTAGAGCCTTTGCTCCTCAACAGAAGCCACTGCAATGAGGAGCCTGTGTATTGCAACAAAGAGTAGTCCCAGCTCTCCACAACTAGAGCGAGACTGCACACAGCAATGAAGATCCAGTGCAGCCAAAAATAAATAAAACTTTAAGAATTGTTATTTTAAAAATATCAACAATGTTTATTGGTTTATTTTATTGAGATATAGTCAATCTAAAATATTAGTTTATATTAGTTTGCAGGTGTATGTATGATATAGTGATTCAAGCATTTTATCAATTACACTCCATTTATAGTTCTTGTAAAATATTGACTAAATTCCCTGTGCTGTACAGTATATCCTTGTAGCTTATTTATTTTATATATAGTAGCAACAGGTCAGTTTATTTCTCTCCCTGAGTTCTTGTGTCCTCATAACAAAGATTTTAAGTGACAGACTAATCATAATTACTATAGCTCAAGCAAGCAGAATTTCTCAGCTCTTGTCTTGTTGTAGCAAGAATTTGAAACAACAGACTGGTTACAGCACAGACAGACAGAACTTTTATTAAGGGGACAGTGGATAGTGAACTCCCGAGACTTGGGAGCAGGCAACCCTGAAGGAGAAGCAGCAATACCTCTTGGCTTTCCTTTTTATACTTCCTCTTGGTTCTGCCCTGTGCGAAATAGGGCTTGTACCCGCCACCAATCAGGAAAGGGAATGCAAATTGGGTGTACGTTCAAGGCCAGTCAGGGAAGGGTATAACAGCTAAAATTGGGCTGTTACATGTTCATCTAGGTGGGTTTGGACTGTGATTGACAGTTGCACGTGACATAACAACAAGCTCTATTGTGTGTGTCTTTCCCATAATTCAGTCTGTTATATTCAGTTGTCTGTATGTATAGAATATTTATGAACCCATATTGGGCTCCTGGCTGCTTAAAGTTACTTGACACAGCTTTGCATCAGTAGCTCTAGTCGGAGCCACTAAGCCCCTGTGGCTAGTTTGTATCCACTTTGTGCCTAGGGCGCATGGTCAGGAGTTTGAAAGGTTCTTTTTTGTAGCATATCTTTGAGCTCTCCTGGGCGTGTCTTGGGTGGGGTTTAGAGATCAGCTTGCAACCTTTTCAGTAGGCTACCCCTTTGTTGCTTTTGCCTAACTTCCTGTGTGTGTGTGTTGTGTCCAACTCTTTGCGTGTGTGTGTGTGTGTGTGTGTGTGTTACTCAGTTGTGTCCGATTCTTTGCAACCTTATGGACTGTAGATCTCCATGCTCCTCTGTCCGATTCTCCACGCAAGAATATGGGGGAGGGGGTTGCCATTACCTTCTCCTGGGGATCTTCCCCCTTCTCCTGGGGATCTCCCACCTAACAGTAGTTTGTACTTCTTAATCCCCTACCTCAGTCACACTACCTCCCACTCTGCTTAATCACTAGTTTGTATCTGTGAGTCTGTGTCTTTTTTACGTCGAAATTTAGATTTTTTTTTTTTTCTTTTGAATTTTGACTGTGCTGGGTGTTTGTTGGGTCATGCAGGCTTCTCTAGTTGTGGTGCTCTGTGTGGGGGTTTTGGTTTCATCATGTGCCATTCTCAGTGCTTGGATGAGCTTTTGAAATTCTCCCCCCCCACACCTTTAAAATTTAATGAATATTTGTCCAAAAGTTCTTTTAGTAAGTTCTGTTTTCTTTTGACATAAAGTTGTGAGTGGATCTTGATGTGTTAGGTTATTAATAACATTGTTTTTATCTAAAGGATACTAGAAACTTTAAGAATAAATTGTATTTAATTCTATGTTTGAGTAAGTTAGAGTAATTGTGGAACAAGAGTAAGTAATGCAAGTAAGTACTTACATTCATTTTTAGCCCGTATTAAATTAATTACTTTTTGCTTTCCTTTCCTCTTTTCCCTTTTAAATAGATTTTTTTTGTTTGTTTTAAAGAGCAGTTTTACAGTAAAATTGAATGGGAAGTGCATAGTTCCCATATATCCACCCGCTGCCCCCACCACATAGCCTCCCTCACTGTCAACATCCTGTACCAGCATGTTGGTAATTTTTGAGTTGACTAATTCCCTTACTTTTGGGAAAGTAAGAAGTTTGATATATGTTGACATTATTCTAAAATTATAACATTCCTTTCATTTTAGAAAGCATATTATTGACTTTATTTCAAAAGCAAAGAAACCAAGGCTAGAATTAAATTATTTGCTTCCTAGCCAAATTTTATTTTGAAGTTTCCAAATGAAGATTTTCAGCTTTAATAGCAACAGTTATGCTCTCCTCTGATTCCTGCTAATTTATTGACACGCCTTTTCTCCTTTCTTTTAAATGTAAAACATTCAAACCAGATGTTTGAAATTTTTATTAGTTTCTGATTTGGGGACTTCCCTGGTTTTCCAGTGGCTAAGAATCAGTGCTTCTAATGCAGGGGACCTGGTCGGGGATCTAGATACCATATGCCACAACTAAAGATTCCACATGCTCCAGCAAAGATCCAAGATCTGGAGTACTGCAACTAAGACCAGGTGCAGCCAAACAAATACTAAAAAAAATTTACTGGCTTGGAGTATTACTGACAAATATAGATAATTCCAGACCTAGCATGGGGTACAACTTCCAGTTTAGTTTGAATGGGCTAGTCCAGAAATGAGTTAGTGATTAGGATGCTGCTGTCATAAAGGTAAAATGCTAGTTGTGGTGCATGGGCTTCTCATCACAGAGGCTTCTCTTGTTAGAGTGTGCAGGCTCTAGAACGTGGGCTCAGCAGTTGTGGTACATGGCCTCAGTTGCCCCTCAGAATCTTGAAACTTCCTGAATCAGAGATCCAACCCATGTCCCCTGCATTGGAGGGGGATTCTTAACCACTGGACCACCAGGGATGTCACCCTATGTCTATTTTAATGCTAAGCTGTCAGTGTCTTGAAATTCTTAATTTTATAAAATTTAGTTTTATTTATTTGGTTGTGTTTTGTCTTAGTTGTGGAATGTGGGATCTTATTGTGCCATGGGGGAATCTTTTGTTGCAGCTCATGAACTCTCTAGTTGTGGCATGTGGACTCCGTAGTTGTGGCTCTCTGGCTTAGTTGCTTCATGGCATGTGTGACTTTAGTTCCCTTCCTAGGGATTGAACCTGTGTCCCCTGCATTTCACAGTGGATTTTTAACCACTGGACCACCAAGGAAGTCTCTGAAGTTCTTAATTTTTGAATAAGTGGCCTTGCTTTTTTATATTATAATGGAGACTAAAAATTATGTAACCAATCCTGGTTCTGAGTAAACAAAGTGTATTATTTAATAAGAAAGAGACAACTCAATAAAAACGTCAAAGACTCTGAACAAAGGGATGCAGAAAGGAACATGAATCATGAATAAACTTGTGAAGAAATCTTCAACTTTATTAAATCGTCAACCTAGTAAGATATAAACAGATTACAGTTTGATACCATTTTATGTGTCCTGTACTGCTACAAATAATGAAATTTGATTTTACTTAGTATTGGAGAAGATGTGTTCATATGCTGCTGGTGAATTGGTAAGATGATCCAATTGAAGACACTTGGGCAGTTTTGATAGTTTTGAGAATTTGGATGCCCTGTGACCCACCAATTTCCCACTTTGCATATCCCAAAGACATTCTTGTATAAGTATACCTGGTGACTTGAATAGTAATGTTGGTAAAAGCAAAAAAGTAAGCCATACAAATGTTTGTCAACAGAATAGATAAATACATTGTGGCATATTTATATTATGGAATACCATATAAGACAGTGAAAATGTAACATGGATAAAGCATAGAAAAATATTAAGTGAAAAAATTCACATCCCCAAATACTTCATTCAGCATACCAGTTTATCAAGCTGAAAAAATGGTGATGGGTGGGGGGAGGACACATACCTAAACAAAATATTTTTTGAGGACGTATACATGTGTGACAGTATTATATTTTAAAGAGTAATGGGATAATACATAATTAGGATAAAGGTTAGGAGGACAGGAGCACCTAGATAATGTTATTGATGTTCTTATGTGATATGGTCATTTACAATTTACAGTGTTCATTTTATGCTTGCTTACATTCATATATTTTGTGTGTGTCAAACATTACATTAAAGAAGGGGGAAAGCTACTCATGGTTAGCCACTTATGACGTAGATGGAGGGGTGGCTTGGAAAGTAGAAAGATAACTAGCATATTACAGAAAAGAGGTTTCAAGAAAGAGGAGGTAATCTACATAAGGGATCAAATAGTTGAATAGGAGATGAACTTAATTCCCTTTCAGCTCTAACATTTTGTAATTTAAATATTGTGGTTTATGTGTTTTCTGTATTTTTCCCATATTTAAAATTACAGAGTTATAAGCAATTATGTTATATAAGTGATATAATTATTTTTAATTTAGTACATTTAGGTATTAATATCTTTTATCTTTACCCTTTTTTTGTTTTGTTTTGTTTTGTAGTGTATCTTCTAATCTGAAAAAGTCTTCCATGAAAACTTCACTTTAAAAAAAACAAGTAATGCCGTCTGTTTTCCTAAAACACTGAAATGGGGGCTCTCATTTCAAGGTAAGTATCAATTTCATATCTTCATCACATTATTTTTTCAGTAGTTGAATATAGAAGGAAGATCTGAATATTGGTTACATTTTAAATTTTTAGTTATTCTAGGGTAGACATAGGAAGAAAATCATAAGGTTTAAGATAGATACTTAGGATTATGTTTACCATGTATTTTAACACAACTTCATGAAGGAGAGAGGAGGGGTCAGTGATATTTAAAGATTTTTAGAGAGGTTAATTAAAAACTGAGAGCTTTTTGGATTTAGCAGTTAAGAGGTCATTGCTGGCTGGCTGGAGGCCGTTTTAGGTCTATGTTTGTTGCTAAAAATAAGTTTGCAGTAAAGAGTAAAGAGAAGTTGAAAAAGTAAATATTTTAGCTCTAAGTGATGTATTAAACCAATATATGGTATGTACTTAGTATGTAGCAGTCATTTTTCTAAGCACTGTAGTTATAGTGTATAACTATTAACATATATATATTTATTATATATATAAATAAACCAATATATATCTTGGTTCAAGCTTCTTATAGATAATTTAATGCCCAAATATTTCACCTAGTTATACACCGTTAACAGGAATATCAACAGGGACAGATACTCCCTGCCTGGGTATAACTTGTTTGCTATACTGGGCTAGTAGTCTAGCAGGCAAGCTAGGTGTTTAACAGCACTGATCACGGTGATAAATGCTACAAAAGTGAAATGATGAGTACTTGAGTTGGGGGTGGGAGTGGAAGTTGGTGGTTTGTGAGTTCATTGAGCAGGATAGATTTAAAAGGCAGATTTGGCAGGGCATATGGAAGAGAGAAATCATGTATAGGAATGTAGAATTTTGAGTGGCTAGAAGTGTGATAGTACCATAAGGAAAGTAAGGAAAGCACAAAGAAAGACTGATTATTAGGGGGCAAGCGGATGGGACTGTAACATGAATTCTGTTAGACCTATTTTGGTTTTGGAAGTACAGGTAGAACTTTCAGAGTATCTCCTTAAATGTGGAAATATGAGACTAAAAGTTAGAAAAAAGATAATTTAGGACCCAAAGATACCAACTTTGGAGTAATTCATATGGAGTTTAAGCTGTGGAAGTAGGTAACATTTCTAGTATCCTAGCAGAGAGAAAGAGGTAAAGCGCAGACTTTTTCAGTTCAGTTCAGTCGCTCAGTCATGTCCGACTCTTTGCGACCCCATGAATTGCAGCACACTAGCCCTCCCTGTCCATCACCAACTCCCAGAGTCTATCCAAACCCATGTCCATCGAGTCGGTGATGCCATCCAGCCATCTCATCCTCTGTCATCCCCTTCTCTTCCTGCCCCCAATCCTCCCAGCATCAGGGTCTTTTCCAGTGAGTCAACTATTCGCATGAGATGGCCAAAGTATTGGAGTTTCAGCTTCAATATTAGTCCTTCCAGTGAGCATCCAGGACTGATCTCCTTTAGGATGGACTGGTTGGATCTCCTTGCATTCCAAGAGACTCTCAAGAATCTTCTCCAACACCACACAGTTCAAAAGCATCAATTGTTTGGCACTCAGTTTTCTTCACCGTCCAACTCTCACATCCATACGTGACTATTGGAAAAACCAAAGCCTTGACTAGACAAACCTTTGTTGGCAAAGTAATGTCTCTGCTTTTCAAAAGGCTGTCTGGGTTGGTCATAACTTTCCTTCCAAGGAGTAAGCGTCTTTTAATTTCATGGCTGCAATCACCTGCAAACTTTTAGAAATGCCTATTGTAAATATTGGTGTTGAAAAGAATCAGTAAAGGAAAAATAAGAAAAGCATGAAGGAGAAGGAAGAGATGCTTAGAAAGATTATGGATTTTAATATCCTAGAAGGGCATTAAGTTTAATTTAATTCAATAACTTCTCTAAGGTATAAACATAACCTAATAATAATTATTAGGTTAATTATATAGTAAAGTAACATAGTAATTAGTATGAGAGTCTTGATCTGTGAGAACTGATTAAATAGACCAAGATGAATTGTAAGAGGTTAACCAAATGATTTTACAAAATACAAAGAAACATGAAGAATAAAATAAAATGTTTTTCAAGAAGTTTGTGCAGGAAATAAGACAGCAATCATTTTGCAAAGTTAGCCCCATGGAAGATATTTTAGCATTTTGTGTGTGTGTGTGTGTGTGTGTGTGCGTGCTCAGTCATATCCAACTCTGTGACCCCATGGACTGTATGTAGCCCACCAGGCTGCTCTGTCCATGGAATTTTCCAGGCAGGAACACTGGAGTGGGTTGCCATTTCCTACTCCATGAGATGAATTTGATATAATAAAACAGATTTTTAATACCACAGAAAAGTAGAAAGTGTAGGAAAAGGTGAATTGGATACATAGAGGGCTTGTAATTCCTGATTGATAAATTTATTTGGATTAGTTTACTTTATTTTACAAATATTTATTTACTTGGCTATGTTGAGTCCTGGTTGCGGCACACAGGGCCTCTCGTTGTGGCACACAGATTCTCTAGCTGCAGAGTGCGGGCCCTAGGGCATGGGGATTTGAGTAGATGCGGCACACTGGCTCTCAGATTGTCTATGGGCTCTGGAGTGTGTAGACTCAGGAGTTGTGGCTCACAGGTTTCATTGCTCCATGGCTTGTGGGATCTTAGTTCCCTGAAAAGGAGTTGAACCTGTGTCCCTTGCACTGCAAGATAGATTCTTAACCACTGGACCATCAGGGAAGTCCCTGTTTAAACTGTAAAATGTGCATAACACAATTGACCATGTTTCATCTGTATAGTCATTGCTCACTTTTCTTTACTCACAGCAGATATAGGGACTGAGAAATATTGAAAGAATTAATTGTTTCATTTCATATTGTCAAGGGTCCCTTGTCTTGCTGTTGCTTCGATCTATAAATTGAGAAATGAAATACCCAAGAGTACTCCCTTTTTAAAAACTTAATAAAAAGGAGATTTCTAAACTACATTGTGATTGACTAAGACATGCTGTCAGAGTACAGAAGCAACAAAGAGTTCTTTTAGTGAAAGACCTTTTCCTCAGAATTCCCTTGCAGTCCAGTGGTTAGGACTCTGAGCTTTCATTGTTATGGGTCCAGATTGAATACTTGGTCCGGGAATTAAGATCCTGCAAGCTGCAAGGTGAGGCCAAAAAGTAAAAATAAAAAAGATAAATAACACAAATAAAGCTTCCCTCTAAATTGAAGGAAGAGGTCTGGTTACTTTGTTCATTGACATTGAATACTAAGAAAAAAACACAGCTGTAGTACTCCAGATTGTCTATAAATCCTGTGCTCCTTAGCTCCTAAAGCTAATGAAGTATAAAATACATTAGCCTTCTCCATTTTGCCTTTTTATACTGTTCATGGGGTTCTCAAGGCAAGAATGTTGTAGTGGTTTGCCATTCCCTTCTCCAGTGGTTCACATTTTCAGATGAATGAGCTTAAATAAACGTTAAGCCATCCACAACTCTATGTTACTTTATTGTTCTTACTTTATTTCATCCTATCAACAACTTCCCTCTAAAATGGAAGTATCCACATTTTATAGATGAAGGAATCCTTAAAATTGGGGTATGTACAAATGTGGGCATTTGGAAAGAGCTCACATGTTCTTCCTAAACATTGGGCATTTTATCTGTTTTTTAAGTGTACAGTTTCCTGATGTAAATATATTCATAGTGTTGTGCAGCCATCTGCACTATCCATCTCCACAACTTATTTTATCAGCCCCAAAACCAGATAACCATTATTTTGTGAATTTGTCTGTCTCTGTGAATTTGCCTATCCTGTTTCAGTCATGTAAGTGCAGTCATACAGTGTTTGTCCTTTCATTGTTGGTTTATTTCACTTAGCATAGGTATCCTCAAGGTTCATCTGTGTTTAGCATGTATCACAATGTCTCTTTTAAGGCTTAATAAACTATTGTATATATTAGTATGTACCACATTTTGTTTATCCACCCATCTATTGAATCAAATTTGACTTGTTTCCACCTTTGGCTATTGTTAATAATACTGCTGTGAACATGGGTATACAAATATCTGTGTGACTGCTTGCATTTCGTTCTTTTCATTTCATTCTATATACCAAGAAAAGTAGAATTGCTGGATCATATGGTCAAGTGAAGTGAAAGTCGCTCAGTCGTGTCCGACTCTTTGCAACCCCATGGACTATACAGTTCATGGAATTCTCCAGGGGATTTTCCCAACTCAGGGACTGAACTCGGGACTCCTGCATTGCAGGTAAATTCTTTACCAGTTGAGCCACAAGGGAAGCCCTGGATGATATGGTAATTCTATTGAATATTTTAGGAACTACCATACTCTTTCACAGTGTTTGCACCATTTTTCGTTACCACCAGTAATATGCAAGGGTTTACAGTTTCTTCACATCTTTCCCTGAATTTGGTTTATAGTGTGTTTTTGGTTTTGAGCAGTGGAACATTTTAAGCCTTAAAAGAAGGCTTATCATAGATTGTTTTCTAATTGTCTTAGAAATAACACAAATCTTCATGCTCTGTTGTAAGGTCAGAACTGGTAAAGAAAATTGTCACCTAGTTATTAATAAATTTTAGAGATCCTCACAAAAATGAAAAGTATGGGGCTTTGAAAAGGACGAATTGCTAAAAACTTAGTTATTCTACACTGTGTAATCTGACTGTGATGTTTACTTTACTAAGCTCCTTCACTTGGCTTAAGAGAAAGCTATGTGTTTTAATTTCTGAGCAGGAATAACTGATTTCCAAGGATTGGACAGGATGATTTAAAGAGTTAGAATGCTTCCCCTCCCACAACGGATATACTTGGTAATTGGAAATTTTATAAGGAGGTGGAGAGATTTTCTTTGTGTTGTTGACTGACACATTGTTTAATAGTTGGGAAAATACATTCCTTGTTCAGATGGATGGAAGACCAATCAAAGTTATTAAGCAAAAAAAATTGCCGATGGGATTACAGTTTCTGCAGAGAGGTTTTTGAAACTTTGTATCTGGTTTGCAGCTGTCATTAAGATTTGGAAATATTGAAATAGATCATATTCATTGGCTTCGGTATTTTTATAATTTTGCTTTTCCTAGGTAAATCTTATGTTTTAACTGGATCATATGGTAATAATAAACTTGAAAAAGTTTATTTTAGAAGCTTCTTATTATGTTTCATGAACATTATGAATAAACTGAGTGATTTAAACTTGTCTTCTAGTTTTTACTAGTTCCTCTTCTCCCAGTTCGTAGCCTTGGGATTTTTTTTGTTTAATATGCACTGAATGTTTATGCGTTAGAAAAATGCTCATAAAGATTATATTGTTGAGTGTCTACTGTTTCTTTGATAACATGCTTTTTGCTTTAACTCAGAAAATAACTGTGGTTAGATTGTCATATAGTCTGCCACAGACAGTAAGGATATTGTGATAGAAATTCTGCTGTCTGTGTAGCATGACCTTTCAAAACTGTTTTCTTTGCTGCAAGCGTCTCACTTAGCCTTTTGACTGCCACATGACAGAGGAAGTAGTGTATATATGGCGATATAAATGACTGCCTTGTTGATCTCATTTATGTTGAGGATGAACCAGTTTTATGCGTTATACACAGAGTACATTTTAAGTGTACGTTTTAGCAAGTTTCTTTCATTAGAGTATAGTTGATTTGCAATATGGTGTTGTGTTAGTTCCAGGTGTACAATAAAATGACTCAGTTATACATATATCCACTCTTGTTTTTTTTTATTTTTAAGATTCTTTTCGTATATGGGCCATCATAGACTACTGAGAAGATAGGTTCTTATTAGTTACCTATTTTATATAAAATATTTAATATAGGTATACAGGTAACTAATGAGGTAGTGTGTATATGTCAATCTTAATGTCCCAATTTATCCCTCCCCCTTAAGTGTAATTTTTAAAACAAAATAATAGTAAATTATAATAGTAAAAATTGAAATGGAAAGTCATCTATGTTACTTTGAAGAAAGGTCTAACTTTTTTTTCAGAGTTTTAAGAATTATTAGTTAATGGAGATTATTATATACAGCTGATGACTACAGATCTACTATTTTAGAGGCAAAGATTGTAAAGCAACTTTGGAATTGTCTCTGTCTTATTCCTGAAGATTCTTTTTTAGAACTCTGAAAGTGTCTAGGGAACCTGAGAAAGCACCAACTTGATTTTAAACTTTAATCTTATTTTCCACTAGTAGCTTAGCTCTGTAATGTAAGTATTTATTTATTCATCGTTTAGCAAGTAGTTACTGAGGTCTTGTATCAGACATGGTGCACAGAGAACCGCAAAGATGACAGAACTGTCCCTGTCATTCAGGAGCTCACTGTTAGGTTTCAGCAAAGGAGACAGGGAGAGCTGAGCAGGATCACAACTCCGTGCTGCAGATGCTAGTGTCACTTGCCTCCTGGAATCTAGAGATAAAGACAAAGGTGATGAGGAGAAGGAGTTAGGTCCGTGAGGATCGTTAGGACTCTTAGTAGGAATAATGTTGGAAAAGAAGCAACTGCCGGTAATAGAAAAAAATCTAGAGCTTGGGTTTGCTAATCATTAACCAACCCTGAAGTCATAGGCACAATAAAATGGGGAATGGGTTCCCATCGAATGGATTCTTCAAGCTAGTTGCTGCTGAGGAACTGTACATCTGTCATTGCTGTTAATCCATTTTAAGAGTGTGAAATTTAGCATCTATGGGGAAGAGCACTGGGAACCTAAATTTATAATTTAAAAAATGATGAGACGTGAACAGCTCTGCATAACAGCCAGATTAATCATAGGTGCTTTCTTCTATCATATCTCCCTTCTTCTCCCCAAGCTCTTCTTTACTGAGTCTTTGTTATTTTCTTGCTTTTCTGTATAACCTTACTATCTCTGTTCATCTCTATCTCTGAACGATATAAGGCTTTGAGTAAATGGAAACATATTGTATATGTTCTTTTTTATTTCCCTTAATATTATTTATACGATTCATTCATGGTAGTGTGTACAGCTTTAGTAATTTCCTATATTGTAAAATGTATAATTTATTGAACCATTCTGTTTTTTGAAATTTTCATTGTGTTTGGTTGCTCTAGGTGTTTATTGCTGCGCCTGGGCTTTCTCTGGCTGCAGTGAGTGGGGACAACTCTTCATTGCAGTGTGAAGTCTTGTCATTGCAGTACTTCTCTAGTTGAGGACCACAGGCTATGGGTGTGCAGGCTTTAGTAGTTGTGGCCCACGGGCTCTAGAGCACAGGTTCAGTAGTCGTGGCAAACAGGCTTGGTTACTACGCAGCATGTGGAATCTTCCTGGTGCAGGGATCAAACCTGTGTCCCCTGCACTGGCAGGTGGACTCTTATCCGCTGTGCCACCAGGGAAGTCCTGATCCCTTCTATTAATGTGCATTTAGTTGGTGTCTAGTTTTTGGATATTATGAAAAATTTCACATTCCACACCCATGTACATGTGACAACTTGGGTAAGAGGTTTCCTGGCATGGATGCCTAGTAAAAGAATTTTTGATGCCAAAATTCTTGGAAGAGGTTAAATCAGTTTACTGTCTCGCCAGATCTATGAAATGGTATCTCAATGTGGTTTTAATTCACTTTCCTTGGTGACTAATGATATTTATGGTATATACTCCCAATATGTTAATGGGACTTTTGGCTCCTGTGAAAATTTCTATTAAATTATTTTGCCCATTTTTCTATTGGGTTTGTGTCCTTTGTATATTCATTTTCTTACTGTGATGTATAAAAATTGTTTATTTGATCAGTTTTTATTCACTTGGTTAACATTCATCATCGAGTCTCTTGTTGTGTTTTGCGTAAAGAATGGTACCTTAATGTGGCCTACCAGAATGGGGATTTGGCCAGCCCCTGCACTACCATTCTGCCTCTGTTTTCCACCTCTCTTTGTTCCAAATGGTAGTCTTTGAATTCCTCAGATAATTAAGGTTTCTTAGGCCTTTGCAAATGTTCTTTCTCACTTTGGCTAGCCAGTTTCCCTTCTTCCTTTAAGATTGTTCAAATATCCCTTTCTCTTGGAAAGTACTCCTCTCTCTCTGCCTCAAATTCACATTCTTTGTGTCTCTATACTTAGAAAAAATATGGTCGTTTTAATCAGATGATTAGTCAAGAGGAGAAGGAAAGCTGTCAACATGTCCATTTCTACCAGAGGATTAAAAAGCATATTTGCAGAGTGATAAACGAGGATGAAAGCTAAATGATGAATGATTTCGGAACATCCTAATGGTAGCCTCATTGGTGTCCCCTACTCCTCTTCATGGTTTTATTTTCTGTTTGAATGGAGAAGGTGATTCGAAAAACACGGTGGTAGAGTACACAGCATTGGACTGAATGTAACTGAGGAAGCCCATGTGAGGTTTTTTTTTTTTTAAATTGAAATAGTTAATGTACAATATTATGTTAGTTTGAGGTGGACTGCATATGATTTGACATATGCATACAGTATGAAAAGGGCTTCCCTGGTGGCTTAGATGGTAAAGAATCCACCTGCTCTACAGAAGACTAGATTCGACCCCGGATTGGGAAAGATCCTTGGAAAAGGGAATGGCTACCCACTCCAGTATTCTTGCTTGGAGAATCACATGAACAGAGGAGCCTGGCAGGCTACAGTCCATAGGGTTGCACAGAGTTGGACATGCCTGAATCAACTTAGCACACACACATACATTATGAAATGATCACCACGATTGGTCTAGTACTCATCTAGCCCTATACAAAGTTATTACAATTTATTATTGACCCTATTCCTTATGCTATATATTAGATACTTGTGGCCTTTTTTTTTTTCTTTTTTAATTGTATAACTGGAGGCTTGCACCTTTTAATTCCCTTCACTTGTTTTGCTAACTCCTCACACCTCTCTCTTCTGGCAAGTGCCTGTTTGTTCTCTACCTATGAATCTGTTTTCATTTTGTTTATTTTTTACATCCCACATGTGAGTGAGATGATGCATCATTTCTCTTTTTCTGTCTGACTTATTTTATTTAGCATAATACCCTCTAGATCCATCTGTGTTGTAAAAAGTGGCAAGATCACCTTCCTCCTTTATGGCTAAGTAATAGTTCATCATAGATACAGATATTACATCTCTATCAAGTTTTCTATTCATGGATACTTAGGTTGCTTCCGTATCTTGACTGTTGTAAGTAATGCTGCAGTGGACATTGGAGTGCATATATCTTTTTGAATTAGTGTTTCGGTTTGTTTCAGGCAAATGCCCAGAGTGAAATTGCTGGCAGTTCTATTTTTAATTTTTTGAGGAACCTCATACTGTTTTCCAATAATGGCTGCTCCAGTATACAGTCCCACCAACAGTGCACAAGGGTTTCCTTTTCTCCACTTTCTTGCCAACACTTGTTACTTGGTTTTTTGACAGCAGCCATTCTGACAGGTGGAGGTGGTATCTCCTTATTGTTTTTGGTTTACATTTCTCTGATGGTTAGTGATGTTGAGCATCTTTTCAGTGTGTCTGTTGGCCATCAGTATGTCTTTGGAAAAATGTCTATTCAGGTTCTCTGCCCATTTTGTAATTGGGTTGTTTGTTTTTTGATGTTGAGCTGTATGAGTTTTTGCTTTGGGTGTTAACCCCTTAATGGATATTGTTTTCATATATTTTTTCGCATTCAGTGGGCTGCCTTTTCATTTTGTTGATAGTTTCCTTTGCTATGCAGAACCTTTTTAGTTTCATGCAATCCCACTTGTTTATTTTTGGTTTTGTCCCCTTTGTTTGAGGAGACATACCCCCAAAATATTGCTAAGGCCAGTGTCAAAGAGTGTGCATCCTGTGTTTTGTTGTATGAGTTTTATGATTTCAGACATTTAAGTCTTTAATCAACATTATAAATTAATTTTTTTCTTGTATATGAGAAAGTAATTCAGTTTGATTCTTTTTCATATAGCTGTCCAGTTTTTTGAACACCATTTATTGAAGAGGCTGTCTCTTCATTGTTTGTTCTTACCTCCACCTCCTTTGTCATAGATTCGTTAACATATAAGTGTGAGTCCATTCCTGAGTTCTCTATTGGGTCCCTTTGATCCGTGTGTCTGTTTTTGTGCTAGTACCATACTGTTTTATGTTTTGGCCATGCTGCATGGCTAGTAAGATCTTAATTCCTTGACCAGGGGTCGAATCCAGAACCTTGGCAGTAAAAGCATGGAGTCCTAACCGTATTTATTTATTTGGCTGCACTGGGTCTTAGTTGTGACATCCGAGATCTTTAGTTGCAGGATGTGAACTCTTCGTTGCTGCATGTGTTATCTGTTTCCCCTACTGGGGATCAAACTCAGGCACCCTGCATTGAAAACCATCAAGAAGTCTCTGCTTCCCACCCCCTGCCCCAGCCCCCCGTGCTGTTTTGATTACTGTTGCTTTCTAGTATATGCAGTTTGATTTCAGGGGGCATGATCGCTCCAGCTTTGTTCTTCCTCAGGATTGTTTTGGCCCTTTAGGGCCTTTTGTGTTCATATGTGGGTTTTAATCTTGGCCTTGCAGCTACCTAAGTTACATGTTTGACTAAATTAGTGAAGTCCAAATGCTGTAACTGACTGAAAATGAATAATATCTTAAACACAATAAGATGTTTATTTCTTACTCAGGGAGGAGTGCAAAGTCCTCTTTGACTGGTGGTTCTGTTCCAGGTGGTTTCTTTCATTTCATGACTCTTCATCTTTTGTGCCCAGTGGAAGAGGAAAAAGAAGGTATTAGTGGCATATGAACTTTCTTAAAAGCCCTCACTTGAAGTGATACAGGTCATTTCCAATTAACACTCCACTGGAGAGAACTTAGTATATGATCGTTCTTTACTGCACAGGAGATTGTAATATAATGTGTATAAAGTGCACAGCCATAATCCTGTAACTGTGGAAGGAGATAAGAAGTCTCTGCCACAGTGGCTTTTGAAAAGTTGTATCTGGAGGTCTTAGTTCTTAATGTGTAGAATAAAGGATCTTCACTCAAAAGATTTATATATAACACACACATCCATCTTCCTTAGTGATTCACATTAAAAGACACAAGAAAAGTGTTTCCACTTTTACTTCCACTTTGAAGTGTTTCCATTCACCTTCTTCTAATGCAAATTTCAAGGACTATGAGGTGATAAAGCTGCTTTTCATCACTTTTGGTTCCTTGTTGTCACAGCCAGGCTGCTCAAAGCTCTGGGATAACTGTATCCCAGTTCTGGATAAAAACCTCATCATAGTCTTATGAATGGAAGCTTATGGGAGAGGAAATAATTCTGAGGTTATGTGTTCATGCCAAGTTGTAGACAGATATATCAGTTGGTTTTGAAATACTAAATTAAGAACTTGTTTAAATATTCTACATATTCTTTGGAAGACATAAGAATTTAACATATTAACGTCTAATTAAAGAAGCTGAATGAGCTTGTCTCAGTTTGTTCATAAATTTGGACTTGATTTTTCAGAATTTATGATGTCAAGAAAATTGTCTTGTTAGTTTTTGTGACTGAAGTTTGATATCAAAGTTGGGTAATGAAAATTTCATTAACCTATACCTCGTTTTATTTTGAGGGAGATGACACTATCATTAAGATCGTTACTGGTAATTTCATTTTAACTTTCTCATTTCCATTTAAATTTCAATAGGGTTTTCATCTGAGTGAATGTAATTTCAGAGGTTAACTTATTTGATAATATATTAAAACTATTTGTGTGTAAGTTGAAAAGATTTCTTATGAGAAGTACCATTGAGAAAAATATGTGTTTAAGGAAATGTGCATGTGTGTGTGTTTCAAGAAATGAATGAATCAATTCTTGGCTTTAGTATAATTTATTCTCTTAACCTAGTATATCCAATTATCTGTTGCTGTGAACAAACCATCACAAAACTTAGTGGTGTAAAACATCCATTTTGTTATGCCATTTCTCTGTGACCAGGGATTTGAACAAGGCACAGCAGGGTGAGCTTGCTCTGGTTCATGATGTCTAGGCCCCAAATGGAGAACCTCAAGAGTCTTGAGTTGTGAAGACCTAGTCACTAAGAAGCCTGAATGTTGGTTTCGGCAGTCATTTGAGGTTCGTCAAAGCACCTACACATGGCTCTTAAAATGAGCATCTCAGAAATAAGTGAAGAGATAGCAAGGGAAGTTGTCAGTTTCTTAGACCTGGGTCTACTAGTGCGTTATCTCTGCTTTACTTAATTGGTCAAGCAGTCACTGAATTCAGGTTCAAGGGGAGGGAACATAGTCCTCATTTCCCAAAAGGAGTAAAAGTGAAAAAATTTTGGGGCTTGTTTTAAATTCATTCCGGGTCACTAGGCAGAACTCTTTGCCATGTAAGTATCAAGTCTTCTTGAGTTTTCCATATTCTGTTGATTAATTTGGATTCTTAAAACTCTCTTTCATTGTCAATACATTTTAATTTCCTTGAGAGTATTCCCTCAGTTTCCACGATGTCAGTTTTGAAGCTGAGAAGTGAAGTCAAATGAATCTCTAATGGTAGCTTTTCTTACTTTAAAAAACGATCAAAGACAAGAGGCAAAAGTAATGCTGTTTTAATGCCAACAAATTAGACAGCCTAAAATAAATGGATAAATTTCCAGAAACATAACAACTTACCAACACAGAATGATGAAAAATTAGAAAATTAGAACAATATTTCTAATCAGAATTAGAAAATCTGAACAATATTACTAGTAAAGAGATTGTTCAGTAGCAGAAACCTCTTAACAAACTAAAGTTCACGATCAGATTGGTCCATTGGTGAATTCTACCAAACATTTAAGTCTTTTGCAAACTCTTTGAAAAAAATCTCAGAGGAAGAACAGTTCAAAACTCATTTTATGAGGCTAGCATTACCTTTCGGAGAATGCAGTGGTAGCCCACTCCAGTACTCTTGCCTGGAAACTCCCATGGACGGAGGAGCCTGGTAAGCTGCAGTGCTTGGGGTCTCTAAGAGTCGGACACGACTGGGCGACTTCACTTTCACTTTTCACTTTCATGCATTGGAGAAGGAAATGGCAACCCACTCCAGTGTTCCTGCCTGGAGAATCCCAGGGACGGTGGAGCCTGGTGGGCTGCCGTCTATGGGTCGCACAGACTCGGACACGACTGAAGTGACTTAGCAGCAGCAGCATTGCCTTGATACTAAAACCAGACAAGAACACTGCAACAAAAGAAAATTACAGGCTGATACCTCTGATGAACACAAATGCAAAAATCTTCAACGAATTATTAAAAAATCAACTTCAGTATGTTAAAAGTCATACATAGTGATCAGGCAGAATGTATTTCAGGAATGCATGATGGTCCACATTTCTAAATCAATCAGTGTGACATACCACATAGACCAAATGAAGGATGGAAATCATTTGATCATCTTACTAGATGGAGAAAAAGCATTTGATAAAATTTAACATTTATTCATGCTAAAAACTCAACAAAATGCATATTTAGGGAACATACCTCAACATAATAAGGGTTAATATAGGATAAGCCCACAGCTAACATCATAGTCACTAGTGAAAAAGCTTTTCATTTAAGATCAGGAACCAGACAAAGATACCCACTCTTGCCATTTTTATTCAACATAGTTGGAAGTCCTAGTCATAGTAATTGGTCTTTCACTTAGTTATGTCCAGCTCTTTGTGACTCCATGGACTGTACCAACAGAAAGAGTAATTAAGAAAGCAATGCCATTTACAATTGTATGAAAAAGAATAAAATACCTAGGAATAAATTTAACCAAGGAGATCAAAGACTGAAAACTATAAGACATTGATGAAAGTGAAGAAGACACAAGTAAATGGACAGATTTATGATTTGGAAGAATTAATATTGTTAAAATATTCATTCTGTCAAAAGCAGTCTACAGATTCAGTATAATCCCTATCAAAGTTCAAATGACAGGGACTTCTCTAGCAGACTTCTCTAGTGGTTAAGAATCCGCCTTGCAGTGCAGGGGAAGCAGGTTTGATCCTTGGTTGGGAAGCTAAGATTCCACATGCTGGAGAGCAACTAAGGCTGTGCGTCACAACTGCTGACCTGTGTGCCACGACTAGAGAACCCACGAACTGCAACCACTGAGCCTGCACACCACAGCTAGAGAGTCTGTGCATGGGGAAGCTAAAGATCCTGGATGTAAAAACTGAGGCCCGAGAATTAAATTCAAATGACTGTTTTTGCAGAAATAGAACCTCAGAATTTCTGTGGGAACACAAAAGAGCCAAATAGTCAAATCATCCTTGAGAAAGTACCAAGGTGGAGGCATTGTACTTCCTGATTTCAAACTATGTCACAAAGTTACAGAGATCTTAATAGTATGGTATTGGCAAAAAAAAAAAAAAAAACCACACATAGACCAGTGGAATAGAATAGGGAAGCCAGAAATAAACCCACACATGTATGGTCAGTTAATTTATGACAAAGAAGCCAAGAATATACAGTGGAAAACAGTCTCTTCAATAAAAGGTGTTAGGAAAACTAGACAGACACATACACTACTTTATATTATACACAAACTCAGGATGGGTTAAAGACTTAAATGTTTAAGACCCAAAGCTATAAACTCTAGAAGAAAACATTGGCAGTACCTTCAGTGATGTTGGTCTTGGTGATGAGTTTTTGTATTTGACATCAACAGCAAAAAGTAAACAAGTAGGACTACATCAAATTTAAAAGCTTCTGCAGGAAATTACCTGGTGGTCTAGTAGTTAGGATCCTGTGCTTTTATTGCAGTGGCCCAGGTTCAATCTCTACTCAGGCACCTGAGATCTCGCAAGCACTATGGTGAAAAAACAAATAATAATAAAATTTAAAAAACAAAAAGCTTCTTCACAACAAAGGAAACCATTAACAAAAAGAAAAGGCAACCTAACAAATGGGAGAAAACCCTAAATGCAGAAAATAATGAATGTTTTATGTGGAGGAAGGGAACCCTGTTGCCTTGTTGATGGGTATGTAAATTGTTTTAGCCAATCTACATAATTGTAATAAATTGTAAATTTATGAAAATAGTTGGAAGTTCCTCAAAGAATTAAAAATAGATTGCTTCTGAATATTTATCTGAAGGAAGCAAAAATACTAAAGATATATGCATCCCCATATTCATTGTATCATTATTTACAAAAGCCAGCACATGGAAACAACCTAAGTGTCCATTGATGGATAAATAAAGAAATTGTGGTGTGTGTACACACACACACACACACACACACACACACACACACACACACACACACGCAAATACAGGAAAATTATTTAGCCATAAACAAAGAAAGTATTACCTTTCTGTGACAACCTGGGTGGCCCTTGAAGGCATTATTCTGTGAAATAATTCATTCAGAGAAAGACAAGTAAGACAAGTGTCTTTTGATCCCACTTATGTGTGAAATCTAAGACAAAACAATAATCTTCAAACTCATAGATACAGAGCACAGATTGTTGGTTGCCAGAGGCAGGTGGGTGATGGGGGGTCGGCAAATGGGTGAAGGGGTACAAACTTCTTTATAGAATATGTAAGTTATGGGAATGCAATATACAGCATGGTGACTATGTGTTCAGTTGCTCAGTCATGTCCGGCTCTGTGAGCCCATGCACTGTAGCCTGTCAGGCTCCTCTGTTCACGGAATTTTCCAGGCAAGAGTGTTGTGCCTAGATCCCAATCTCCACAGACCACCAGGAGGCCATTCACCGATGCAAGCGTAAGAGGGAGTTTATTACAGACCCGGGTCCTGACCGCACAGACACACACCGACGCAGTGGAGTGAGGCCCCCCCCCCCCCCCCCCCCAGCTGCATGGTACAAGGCTTTTAAGGGAAAGATACAAAGGGCAGGAGGGCTCGGATGGGGTAATGTGTTTCAGCGTCCTGTGACTGGCCAGGATGGGAGGGGAGGTCAGGGGATTTTCGCGCGCTAACCCCTGATTGGCAGTCGTGTCTAGGGTGGTGACCTGGGGGTGGGGGGACTTGAGTGTTGCCTTCTATCGCAAGATGGCAGCTCCTCTTTTTAAGACGGAGTCACTTAGGCTCTACATTCCCCCCTTCTCTAGTCCCAAAGGAGGCCAAATCATGGGCCTTCAATGAGCTCTATGTCATCGCTCAGCCAAGATGGATGTTAGCGAGGATTCTGAGAAGTGGACCAATGCGCAGTGTCTCTTTTAAACTTTTCCAAATTCTTCCAGTCGGTGGTGGCTCATCAGTTCCGTATTTCTTATCAGGATCTCCTGTCATAAAACAACTCATGGAAATGGTTACCATGATGCCTGGCCAGGGTGGGTGATTTTAATCAGTGTGTGTGGTTTTTTTTTTCTTTTTTAACAATTTTCCCCTGAGAGGCTTCATACTCAAGATATTTTTTGGGAATTGGGGCTGAGGTCTCTCTCTCTTTTTTTTAACTTTTTTCCTGTAGTGCATGGACATAGGCTTGCCTAGCAGAGCAGAAGTCTCTCTTTACCTGGTCTAAATCAAGGTATATATACATTTTTTTTCCCCCTGAAACCAGCATTTACCCTTTGAACTCAGGGAAGGTCACAGAGGCTGAGTGAAGCCTATATCTTACAGATAAGAAATGGAGAACACTGAACAGATCTGTACTCCAGAGCCCCAGAATCCTGTTCAGTTTTAATTCAGGGAACAGAGCAACTATGGCTATGATAACTTCTTGTCAAATTGGGGCATAGGACTGCCTCAGCTTGGGGAACAGACACTGAATTGGAAGTATTTCAGAGCTCCAAGTCCTAGATCTGAGCCTTGTATGATTAAAATCTCGATTTCTTGATCTGTCATTTTGTTGTAACAGACCCACTTAGAAGTAGCTGGAGGAGGAATATCTGGAATTTTAATAGACAAAATAAATCTTATTTTTTCTAGATGAATAGGCCTGAAACCCAGTCTAGACCTGGCAATTCGGGGAGACTTGTGGCCTGGTAGCCAGTTGCCTAGTTTTATAAAAAGTAAGGTCACTAGCTTCCAGCAGACATTGTTTTCAGAATGGTTGCATCTAAGCCTGACATGACTCAGAAAACTCAAGTGTTTAGTAATACAACGTCTAATCTGAAATTACACCCGTAGTATCACCTAGTTATTTCTCAGGATGTCTGAGCCATAGCTACTCTATTTTGACTTTTAATTGTAAAATTTTTTTTAATAGTCAAAGCAGATGTCACCATTAATGATGTCAGTGTTTTTCTAGATATGAGAAGATGCAAGAATTGGAACTCGTAAAATCTTCTCCTGAAAAGATGTAACTATCTGAAGGCCTGTTCTGCCAGTTTTTCCCAGAGCACAGAGTGCCTCATTCCTGATTTTCACCCTGAACTCTTCTCAGGGGCGTTGAAAGTCAGCAGTTGCAGTGGCCATGATTTAATCGTTGTAGATGCAGTCTTGTAAAAAGTTGGCAGAGCCCCTTTTTGCTCAAAAACTTGATCATGATTTTGAGGGGGGCCATTTCATGACCATTTTATCTCATGGTGCTGAGAATGTCCATTCTCAGGTTTGGCAAAGATTCCGTTGACAGGCCACTCAATGTGCTGTTACTGGACTAGGCCATAAAACCATATCCAAAATTCTCTGGACCACCTGTTTTGCTGGCCTCTTGGTCCAGGAAAATATTTCCTCTTGTTGCTTTTTCTCATATCTAGAGTTACACTGTTACCATCATCGATCTCATATGGGACTATATATTGTTCTATTAGAAGCCTCAGACACACATTTGGCAGTGTAAGAAAGGGCAATCTTGTAAAACAGGTGAAATGCAAACAACATAGCCAGCAGTATTAGTAAAGTCACAAGTAAGACTTAGGTTAAGAGCTTCCATTAAATGGAGCCCAGTATATATCAGGTCATCTGACTTACTCTGTAGAATCTTTATCTTCCAGGGAAATTGTATATTGGCACCGCTGTCTATAAGGCACATAGTCCAGTTTTCTAATATTACTAGACTGATTATCTCTAGTATGATTTAATTATTTTTTAACACAGAGTAGACTTTAAACTTAAATTACCATAACCTGGTGTTATCTATATAAATCCATCCCATAATTGTGGGAGATTTTTTTTTTTCTTTGCTGCTTGAGTAATAGAAAAAAGTTCAAATTTATGGCCAGAGTCATTATTAATTGGCCTGGTGAGGGGATCCCATCTAGTAATATCACAGTGACCTGAATATGACTATAATATTTTTAAGTAAATTTTTTCTGGGCCAACCAGTTAGAGTCTTGTAGTAGAGAAATTTACCAAGGTAATGCAGAACTAGACACAGGTAATTGGCCACAAACCCAACAATTGGATTGGATTGATTTTTAAAACTAGTATAGGATCAGGCCTATAACAGAGAAACATTTGATTTATATGCAAAGGTCTAAGAAGTCAAGAAAACATTATAAATGATCATACGAATCAGGTCCAGCATCTTAAGCAAGCTGTCTATCTCTGACGCCCTCATCTTCTCATCCTGGTGTAGTGTAGTTTCTCCTGATAAAAAAGTCTTTTTATCCAGGTTCTAGACAGTCCCTTAAATTATGTCTTTTTCTAGTCCTGGTTGCAGATCATGAGGCACCTAATCTTCATCTAAAGATAGATTACTGAGATAAGCTTAAGAAACAAACTTAGGGTGTTTTTTTAAGAATTCAATTAAATTTCACATTAATATCACATAACAGCAAAGAACTATCTGAGAACTAAGTCTTACTATCTCCATTGGGAGACCTCCATTAACAAAATGGGATTTAACATTTATTGAAACACTATTTTGTCTCTAAAACTATCTTCACTTTCATCAAATATAACCAACTTAAGGCCAGTTTGTTTGCAAAACAGGTCTGTTCTCACAAATTTTGGTCTGATGATTTATATACCCATAATTGACCAAACTTTTTTATTTTGTTGAAACATTTATAGAGTCTCAGACTGAACCTTTAAAATAAAACAAGGCTGGGAAACTCACACTAAAGGCTTATCACAGATTTTGCCTAACAAATCTGGGTGAATTCTTCCCTTAAAGGTCTCAAAATTCCTTTGGATTTTTGTGTCTGTTAGTGAGATAACCTTCTTGGCTTATTTGATAAGCTTACTGGAAACCTAAGAATTTTAAATTTCTGAAGAAGTTAGATAGAGAGAAAATATAATTGCATTGTTTATAATGTATAATTTTACCAAATTGTTTTTATAATTAGTTTGAGAGGAAGGTTTTCTCTACTCCTGGAAAACATAAGATCCTAACCTGTAGTTTTTCAGATAGAAACCATAAAAGTTCATTCAGTCCTTTTGTTAACTTTTGTGAAGTCATCTGGTTTTCCATTAGACTACCAGGACATATCAGAATGTTAAGAACTCCATATAACTTCTAGAATATTTGTATTAGTAATTTTACCATATATTATAACATGAGTGGATTTATTACTCATTTGATAATATTATTATGTAATTTAACCCACCGAATAAACACAATTAGTTTAATATCTCTCTTTAGGATGTTTCAGGGGCCCTCTGAACCACCCCAAAGTTAGCCAGAGGTCAAAGAAACCTCAAAAGAATTTAATTTAGGAAGTATTTTCAATAAATATCAAAAGAGTTTTTAACAGTCATATAGGATTCATATAAGTCAGTGTGAAACAACAGTTACTCACTAAGCCAAAATTAACAAAAGATTTCAAAGGTATACATAGAACAGATCACTTCAGAGATAAAGAAGCTTTAAATCTATTATCAAAGGTAGTTTAACATCTCAAGAAAACTCGTATTTATGCACAAAACTCTTTCTTTGGGGTTTTTATAAAACATTTGTGCCACTTTCTGTACCCATTCCTTTGTTTTCCCATCCTGAAACAGCCACCTGTAAGTCAGACCTACTTCCTTTTCCCTTCATAAAATGTAACTTCACTCTATATACCTTCTTTACTGAAAACACACATCTTATTTTCTTTTAGCAACCAAGAACTAACTTTTATATTAGCATGTTATAGACTGGCAAGCATAAATACCAGTGATAATTTCTAAAACCCTTGCTTTCTTAGAACATTTTAGAATGGCACCAAACATTATTCACTTATAGTCCCAAATCTCTTTAGTTTCTCTGTAAAAGGAAATTAGTGTTTAGTAGTAAATGTTTCAAAATCTTATTTTATCTGGAAATAACCTAACTATTTAATAGACTTCCAACATTTAGCACACTTAACACAACCCTTAAAAATTCAAGTTATGCCAATCTGGAGAGACTATTTTAGATGGATATTCCTAAAGAATAATCATATAAAAGCTCATATCTCATTTACATTTTTAGAAGTTTTCTCTCTTTTTTTTTTTAACTCGAGGTAATTACAGATATAATATTTAATTTATATTAAACCTAGGTACAATGAAAATATTTTACTTGATGTTAATGATCAACAAACATTAATATCAGGTATTTAATACTGAATATTTCCCAGTTCACATGAACCTGAAATTTATCGTTTAATTTAGAATTATTTGATTTGTAAGTGCTTATCTTTTTTTAAGCCAATTAAATAGAGCTCATTTACAAATTAGCCTCAAAAATTATTACACAGAGACAAAGACATACCAAAACATATTTAAACAGACGCAAAGCAGGATCTAGCTTCATTTTCTAAGTTTAGAGGTCAATAAAGTCTCTTGTTTCTTACCAGTCGGGGCACTCTGGCCAGCTGTCCACATCAGGAGGAGACCAGGGACAAAAGGGTCCTAGTTGCGGCCGCTGGGTCTGGTCCATTGGCAGGCAAGCTGGCCCCTGAGTACCCCCGAATGATCTCAGCGAAGAAGAGGGGGACCCCTTCCAGGCCCCGAAGCTGGGTTCTTGTCTAACACTTGGAAATGGATTGTCCAAGGAGACACATGTGCTGACAAAGCAAGAGACTCCATTGGGAAGGGCACCCAGGAGAACTGCTCAGCTGCGTGGCTCACACTACAGCCACACAGACAGACAGAGAGACAGAGCAAACAGTCCTCCGGGAGTCCGGAGGCAAAACTGAAAGTAGGACGACGGTGTAATCTGTGACCCAGTAGCGACCCGGGAACGTCTTCATAAACAATGGGCACTCAGTCCCCACCGATGGACCCCATGATGTAATCACGGGCGTCCTCAGAAACAAAGGGGCACTCGCTCTTTTACATCTTTGAAATGTCCAGTTACCAGGTCTAGGGGAGTGGAGGTTGACTGTCCCATAACATCCGTCAAAGTCAAATTGAGACACAGACACACAAACAAGGACAAACCAAGAGCACAGATGATCACCCCAGACGGGGTTTGTAGACAAGAGGTGAAAACAGAAACTGGTGAGGAGCGGTATCTTGCAACTGCCTTCTCCAGAAGTAACCTGATGTGAGGGCTCTCGCCCTCACCCCGCGGGGCCTGGGACGTCTCCCGGGACCGGCAGTCGTGACCCCCTGGCGCGTCCGCCTATACCCACTTTTGACTGCCACCAGAGCGGAGTGGTGTCTTGGGACAATCCCTCAACCGCCTCCTGCCAACTTAGGAGCCTCCTCCAGAAGTAAGGAAATTAGAACCAGAGTAAACTAAGCAGCACAGTCAGACGAGCTGAACCACACAGGACAAACGCATACATACACACTCACCAATTGGACGAAAGTTCCCTCCGGTTAAGGCGTCCTGGTGCCGCGGAAATCCCGGACGAGCCCCCAAAAATGTTATGCCCAGATCCCAATCTCCACAGACCACCAGGAGGCCATTCACCGATGCAAGCGCAAGAGGGAGTTTATTACAGACCCGGGTCCTGACCGCACAGACACACACCGATGCAGCGGAGTGAGGGCGGGGGCTCCGAGCCGCATGGTACAAGGCTTTTAAGGGAAAGAGACAAAGGGCAGGAGGGCTCGGATGGGGTAATGTGTTTCAGCGTCCTGTGACTGGCCAGGACGGGAGGGGAGGTCGGGATTTTCGCGCGCTAACCCCTGATTGGCAGTCGTGTCTAGGGTGGTGACCTGGGGGTGGGGGAACTTGAGTGTTGCCTTCTATCGCAAGATGGCAGCTCCTCTTTTTAAGACGGAGTCACTTAGGCTCTACAGAGTACTGGAGCGGGTTGCCATTTCCTACTCCAGGGGATTTTTCTGAACCAGGGATTGAACTCAGGTCTCCTGCACGGCAGACAGATTCTTTACCATCTGAGCTATGAGAGAGTAGATCTTAAAAGTCCTCATCATTAAAGAAATAATGCCAATTTATAAATAATGCTGTCTGATGTTTTTGAAACAAAATGTGATTTACTAGATTAACTGCAATGTAGTGTTGTTAATGGAGAAGAAAATGCCAGCCCATTCCAGTATTCTTGCCTGAAGAATCCTATGGACAGAGAATCCTGTCGGGCTGTAGTCCATGGGGTCACAAAAGAGTCGGACCTGACTGAGGGACTAAACACAAAGTCTTGTTAATACAGGAGAAATACAAATGTGAAAGTGAAAGTCGCTCAGTTGTGTCTGACTCTTTGTGAGTCCATGGACTATACAGTCTGTGGAATTCTCTAGGCCAGAATACTGGAGTGGGTAGCCTTTTGCTTCTCCGGGGAATCTTCCCAACTCAAGGATCAAACCCAGATCTCCCGCATAGCAGGCGGATTCTTTACCTGCTGAGCCACAAGGGAAACTCAAGAACACTGGAGTGGGTAGCCTATCAATTCTGCAGCAGATTGTCCCGACCCAGGAATCTAATCTGGGTCTCCTGCATTGCGGGCTAATTCTTTACTAACTGAGTTATCAGGGAAGCACAAATACAGGCGAGCATCCAGAATCTGAGTTTGAAGCATGAATAGATGAAGATTTCAGATTTCTTTAGAATATACAAATAGTGACCTGTGATGAATTACTATCCTCCAGACCATGAAACTCCCAGTACTTACTCTATTTTACAGAGGTTGTAGGTTGGGGCTGTGAGGCAGTAAGGGTGTTACTGTGGTGCTGTCTCAGCATTTTAGGTGAGGTCTCCTGATCCCCAGTTAATACTACTTTCTGTACCACACTGTAAAGTTTGTTTCAGGTACCCCAAGTTTCCCCTTTCAGTATTCCATCCTCATCTCTTGTGGTTGAAGTTTTGTGTGGGTTGGTGGAAAACACTGCAAGCAGTCATATAAGCCTTCACTATCTGTCTGTTTCTGATTTTCCCCAGCAGTCTAAGGAGGAGCACCGTTTGAATGAAACACATACCTCCACCTCTTTCCACTTGTCTTTCTCAGCCGACCTCAGTGCTCTGTGCATACTGGGTTGCAAACTGCTCAGTTTTATTTTTTGTGATCGTCTCCTCTACCAGTCAGGTGTATGATAAGACATCTTAAACAGGATGAGCACTTAGTAAATATTCATTAACTTAAATTCCAGTCATTTTTGCTCTCTTCTCTCTTGATCAAGGCCTCGCACTGAGATGACAGATCTGCCTGCCTCTCCTGATGTGTTCTTAGGAGAGAATAGGCAGTGAAAGAAAAGTTGGCACCAGGGACCGACATCTCTTGTTTTTCTTTTGTTGTTGTTGTTTTGTATTCCCTGTTTAGTGTCTGTAGTGAAGGGGCTATGAAAACTATACACAGAAGCATTTTGTCATTCATTGCTGAGTAGTTTATGAGGAAAATTGGTTGACAGGGAAGTTTGTTTATTTTTGTTTGTTTTAATTAAGAACTTCTTTTGGTAATTTTATTTATTTGTTTGTTTTTGGCTTTGCTGGCTCTTTGCAGCTGTGTGGACTTTTCTCTAGTTGTGATGAACAGGGGCATCTCTAGTTGCAGTGTGTGGGCTTAATTTGGTGGCTTCCCTTGTTGGAAAGCACAGGCTCTGGGGTGTGTGGACTCCAGTAGCTGGGGCTCCTGGGCTCTAGTGCACAGGCTCAGTAGTGGTGGTGTACAGGTTAGTTGCTCCCTGGGCATGTAGCATCTTTTCGGACCAGGGATCAAACCCATATGTCTTACACCAGCAGGTGGATTCTTTACCACTGAGCCACCAGGGAAGCTCAAGGAAAAATTTGAAAACAGACAAATTCTTGAATAGACCAACCTTAGACCAGTGTCCAGAAGGGTAATCCTGAAATGGTTTCGGAGAAATGCTAGCTTTTTAGGATTCTCTTTTAATTTTTACATCCTACAACTTAGTGTTCAAAATGACTGCAGACGGAAATAACTAAAAGGTTCAGAGCGTGTAATAGTGCTTTTTCTACAGCTGTAAGCTATTTAAAATTCTTCTCGTGTTACTGTTTGCCATTCAGATGGCTTTCTGGCACTGAATCAGTTCCTAGATGTGAAGGCTGTTGGGTGGTTACTCACCAGCCTCCCTACACATTTGTACGGTCTGGTTCATGACTCACCCTCACAGCACTTACATGTGGGTACCCTTTGCTATACAGTAATTTTTGATTGTTTGATGTCACTTGTTATAAACAAGTACCATAATTGATTATGATTTCTCAGATCAAGATTTGTTGTCATTTAAAAAGAAAAAAAAAAACCCACCATAGTTAATCTGTTGGTTCCATTGCTACTGGACTGAAAAACAGAGGCAGTAGTAGCCCAGACTATGAAACTTTTGTCTGAAGTATGTATCCCATAATAGGTACAACAGTGTATCCACTAAGCCAGGATTATAATGTTTGCTTCACTTTGCAGCTTGTGCTATTACCTAAAATGAGTAAAATGCAAAGAAAGGCTTACCACAGAGTTGTGCTGAGAGATGAGGGAGGTGGTTACTATTTGGATGGAATATCTAAGGAGTCTCAGAGATGCTGGCAGTGTTCTAATTCTTGATATAGATGATGTTTTTTTAACAGTAATTTGTAAAGTACTTTTCTGTTTATTATTTTAAGCAAAAAAAAATTTTGAAATAGAAAGTACTTGTATATCTTGTTGGAGAATTCCATCAGCTGTATCTTTAATGGTTGGAGAAGATCCCCATATATTAGGAATTGGTAGTGAGTCTTTGTCCGATTAATTTGATATATTTAGAAAAATAATCACATGTACTCTAAATCATGGTAATGGTCTGCCAGTGACTGAAGCAAGTTTAACAGTTCTTGTGCCCCAAATACTATTCATTGGAAGTAGAAGAGAAGGGACAGGGTGAAGGGAGAACACTGTGGGGATGAAATGCATCTTCTTGGTAATAAATATCCAGTTAAAATAATTTATTATTTTTTTCTAATTGGTGAGTATGATTGAATATTTGGATTAAAAGCCAGGAGGTCAGACTGAAAATTAGGAACACTGGAAAAAATAATGAGCATTACTTAATAAAAAATGGAAATATTTTGGGACTTCCCCTGCCTGGCAGTTTGGGGGCATGCAAGTTCGATCCTTGTTCCAGGAACTGGGATCTCACGTGAGCCCTCGAGCTCTCCACAGCTAAAGAATCTGTACACCACCAGTAAAGATCCCCACTGCTGTGACTAAGACCCAACACAGCCAAAATAAATTAAAAAGTATTTAAAACAAAGCAAAAAATTAAATGTTTGAATGAAAAATATTTAAATAATTTTAAATTGAGTATCTTAAGAAGCTAACAGTTTGCAATATTTTGGAATAATGGAATGATGTGTTCTTTATTTTTTTTAATTTTTGTAAGAAGATTAACATTCTTTAGACCTGGTAATGTGCTGAACTAAATTTTTCATTAGCCCATTGAGTATGAAGAAATAATACCAATAATGTACTGTCCCCACTCCCCATGGGAGTACCATTATTATGGATTAGGTGTCTAAATTTCTGTTGATAGTTTTGTTTGACAGTAATGACTTTTAAAAAGTTGTTGGCAATGTGGGAGTTATTTAAAATTTTTTACTGCTTTTTAAAATAACAATGCTAATTTATATGGCTTGTTTCAAACCTTATTCAAACGTTCAGAGATTATCAGTAGAAGGAGCAAGAAAAAGTTAAGGTGAAAGTATGAATTGTGGAGCTACCATGTTGTGTGATGATCCCCAGGCATTTTGAGATTCTTTGCATTTCTGTATGTGTGTGCTTGGTCTTTGCAACCCATGGACTGTAGCCTCCCAGGCTCCTCTGTCCATAGTTTTCCAGGCAAGAATACTGGAGTGGGTTGCCATTTCCTTCTTCAGGGGGATCTTCCTGACCTAGGGATCTAACCTGTGTCTTTTGAATCTCCTACACTGGCAGGTGGATTCTATACCACTAGCATGACTTGGGAAGCCCTGTGTCCTAAAGCATAGACTACTGCTGAGACTCTGCTGCTCTTTGTGATCTTCGAGACTGTAATTCTCAGACCTTAGGCCTCTGGGATTAGCTTTGACTATTTCTGATTTTGGAGAGGCCCAAATTCTTACATAAAAATCCTCAATAGAAAAGGTGCCATACAGTTAGAAATGAAGAACACTGACACTCCAAAATGGGCAGTGGGTGGCAACAGTTGGTTTAGTTTACTTTAAAAACAGAATATCTTTTATTTGAATGCTGAATACATTATGTTAGTACACAGAGTATGCTGAGAATAGAATTTTTTAAAAAAATTATTTCTATTTGGCTGCATTGGGTCTTAATTGCGGCACATAGGCTCTCTGTTGCATCACACAGGCTTGTCTGTAGTTGAGGCACAGAAACTCAGTCACTCTGTGCCACGTGGGATCTTAGTTCTCAGACCAGGGATTGAACCCACGTTTCCTCCTTTGTAAGAGAGATTCTTCGTTACTGGACCACCAGGGAAGTCCCAAGAATGGAATTTTTTAAAGAAAAATTACCCTCAGCGATTCAATTAAAATGGACAAATACAATTCCTAATAATTTTTAATATAACATGAATGATAAATAGATATGTCAGCATTCTGTGAGGTTCACTTAGGGCGTTACATTATCTGATAAACTGTTGTTGTTCAGCCGTTCTTTGCAACCCCATAGACTGCAGCATGCCAGATTTCCCTGTGCATCACCATCTCCTGGAGTTTGCTCAAACTCATGTTCACTGAGTTGGTGATTCCATCCAACCATTTCATCCTCTGGGTCTTAGTTTTGGCACTCAAGATCTTTGATCTTCATTGTCACATGTGGCATCTAGCTCCCGGACAAGGGATTGAACCCTGGTCCACTGTATTAGCAGTGTGAAGTCTTTGCTGCTGGACTACCATGGAAGTCTCAAATCCTTTCTTGAAAGTACCTTTCTAGTTTGTTTTGCAATATATATAAAGAATCTTAAAGAAATTAATAATAAAGATTCTAAACCTTGTCAGACCCAACCCCTCTTTTGGTAGCATGTTTTATTTATTTAAAAAAATGCATTTGACTGCATCAGGTCTTGATTGCATCATGCGAGATCTTTCATTGAAGTGCATGGGCTTAGTAGTTATGGTACTTGGGCCTTCTAGTCATGGCATGTGGGCTTAGTTGCTCAACAAGGGATCAGACCCGTCCCCTGCATCGCAAGGTGAATTCTTAACCATTGGACCATCAGGGAAGTCACTGTGGTATGTTTTATAATACTTATTTTGCTATATTAAAAAAGAAATTTATAGGTAATATCTGCTTACATACATTAAGAAAAATGTGATTTAACTAAAAGAAACAAAGGTCATTTGTGATTAAAAAAAACATTGTGCTATTTACATGCTAAAAACACTGAGGTACAATTGTAGTAGATCACAGTGTTGGTTGCTCAGTCATGAGCAGCTAACAACTCTGTGCAACCCAGTGAGTTGCAGCCCACTGGGCTCCTCTGTCCATGGGATTTCCTGTCAGGAATACTGGAGGGGGTAACGATTCCCTTCTCCAGGGATCTTCCCAAACCAAGGATTGAACCCTGGTCTCCTGCATTGCAGGCAGACTCTTTAATGTCTGAGCCACCAGGAAAGCCCATGTAGTAGACCATGCATGACTGCTTAGTCGCTTCAGTCATGTCCAACTGTTTGTGACCCTATGAGCTGTAGCCTGAGTCAGATGCTTGTATTGGTAGTTCGATCACTTGTGAATGTACTGATGACAAGTAAAGACTGACACTGAGATATTGTGTTGGTAACTTAAATTCCATGAATAGTGCATGTAGCTGCTACTTTTGAATCTGTATCATGGATGACAAAGTAACAAACCAAAAGGAAAAACCCTTACTCTGGTTGCATGGCTTTTCATTTGTAAACAGAGCCAAATGTCACTGAAACTTCTCCCTTAGGAACCGTAATAGACACTTCAGGGGTTTGGGGCTTCATAAAGGAAAATTTCTACTAATGTACATACAAGGTAGGAATTACTCTGTCATGTTGTATGCCATTGATGTTATGAAAATCTGCAGTTTAGAGATACTGATGAACACAGACATTAAAAATAGATAGCCTAACTCTGACCTGAGTTCTTCTTTTGGACTATTCTAAGTGTCCTGAATAGTAAAACTTTTTTTAAAAAAAGTATATAATCTGTATGCCCTCATTGATGAAATATTGAAAAAAGCAAATATTTATTTATTGTTACTTTTGAACCTATTAACGTATTACCTTCCAGCCGTAATTTCTTTCTTTCATTCTTTTCTTCTAGTTTTGTTGAGATATAATTGACATACAGCACTGTATAAGTTTAAGGTGTACAATGTAATGATTTGAGTTACATACATCATGGAATGATTACCACAGTAGGGTTAATGAATGTCTGTTATCTCATATTGATACAACCTTAGAGAAATAGAACAAAATGTATTTTTTCCTTACAATGAGAACAGTAGTGTTAGTTAATTGTATTATGTTATACATTACATCTCTAGTACTTATTCATCTTGTAACTGGGATTTTGATACCATGTTAGGACCCTCATCTTATACCCCCTTCCTCTCTCTCCCCCTCCCAGACTCTTGTTTTCCAGCCTAAATTTCCATGCATTAGGTTGTACTCATGATTTTTTCCTTTTTGCAGTTAACAGAATTCTAATTGTACTTACTGTACTGCTTTATATTTTACTCTGATTATCCATAAACACATTTGACAAACCAGTGTAAATAGCTGCTTAATATACTATCAGATAGGGGTATATCATTGTTTTTCTATTTCTTCATGATTGGGCTATTGGTTTATTTGCAAGTTTGTCATTGGTGTATGAAAATTTTTCTGAATTCAGGTTTTTAAACAGATAATTAATGAATTGGTAGGTTTAAAAAATTTTCAAGACTCAATGCATATTTGCAGATATTTTCTAAAAGCTCTTTAGAGTACCATCTTTTGTTTTCTCCCAATCAAATTGAATTCAGGAGCTTGGTTCCTGACCAGGGTGGAACCTGTGTCCTCTGCAGTGGAAGGAAGCTCAGATTCTTAGCTGCTGGACCACCAGGGAAGCCCCCCAGCTTCTGTTTTTAGATGATAAATTTGAATATTTTATTTCAATACAAATGATAAGATTATATTGAAATAACTGCTAAATGATTTAGCAACTATTCTTTAGTAATTTTAGAATTACTTTAGAGAGATCTCTTACATGAAATGATAATGATTCAGATGAAATAACCATCTTTAACAAATGGAGTTCTATACTGTTCAGTTTTTCAGTGTTCAGTATGATGGATACTTTATTGTAAATCAATCAATAAATCAGGCTGGTAGACATGGGAGGACAGAAACCCAGATAAATCAAAATCCTGTCTCTTGTCTGTGATTAGAACCTGCAGGTTTATTTATTTATTTAATTTTCTTTACTTTATTGTGTTGGTTTTGCCATACAATGACATGAAACCGCCATGGGTTTACATATGCTCCCCCTCCAGAACCCCTCTCCCTCCCCCCCCCCCATTCCCCCCCCCCACATCTCGGTGCACCAGCCCCCGAGCATCAATCCTGGGCTGGCGATTGATTTCACATATGGTAATTAACATGTTTCAATGCCATTCTCCCATATCCTCCCACCCTTGCCCTCTTCCACAGAGTCCACGTGTCTGATCTATACATCTGCGTTCCTTTTGCTGTCTCGCATGCAGGGTTCTCGTTACCATCTTTCAAAATTCCATATATATGCGTTAGTATACTGTATTGTTGTTTTTCCTTCTGGCTTACTTCACTCTGGATAATAAGCTCCAGTTCCGTCCACCTGAGTAGAACTGATTCAAATGAATTTTTTTTTAATGCTGAGTAGTATTCCACTGTGTATCCATTCGTCAGTTGATGGGCATCTAGGTTGCTTCCATGTCCTGGCTATTGTAAACAATGTGGCGATGAGAACCTGCAGGTTTAGATAGTAAATGTGGTGTTCATGATAAGTGCACTGTCTCTTCCCAGTTTTTTTAATGATCATTAACTTGTCTTTTAGCTATATCCTATAATAGTAAAGAAATAAATATTGAGTAAATACTATTCCATTTAATATTTTTTAAAATTCCCTTTCAGTCTCTACCAAATTTTTTCCCCATGATTGTCTAAGAAGTTTTTGTCAGAACTTCTTGTTCATCTGTGTGAAGTCGATGTTGATTTCTGCTTATCACTTTATTGAGAGAAGTAAAATACAGTAGTTTTGCTGGCACATTGCTAGGGAAACTGAGAATGTTTAAACCCCTTCCTCTCTTTCTGCCAGTGAACAATTGACAGGATATGGCTTTGTAATTATAGTCTAAGGGCTTAGTTGAGCTAATTGTCACTGCTGAAGTTCCTTTGCCCTCTGATAGCTTCCTTGAAAAGTTGTTTTCATAAGTAGTTTCATGCTTGTCCTCAGCCTTTGATCATTTGCTTAATGCTCAAACAAAAGAGCCATATCTGACTGGGTAGGGTCTTGTGCTTGCTGTGCCAGGGTAAGCCTGTGCTAGAGGAACCCTGTGAAGGGTTGTTGTGCTAGGGCAACCCTGTGAAAAACGTTCCCTTTAAGGAAGGGGAGGGAAAAAGGGTAAAGGTAAAGAATAAATAATTGTAAAGTATGTTAATTGCTTGGAAAAAAATCTGACTGGTCTTGGCTGTGTCTCTGTGTCGCCTAGGTAATTTATGTAACTTCTGTGGGCCTTTGTTTCCTAATTTTTAAAATAGGAAGGGCCTGTTGCTCCTAAGGTACCTCCCAACCTGAACCCATGAGTTACTTCTCAGGTTGGACTCTTGGGTGTGATGCTCCATATAAGATAAGGGTGCCTTAGGGGAAGAGGAACCAGAACACATTTATTTTTATACATTACAATTATGTAGCAGTAATTCAATTTTCTTCAGAATATCTTATAAAAGATACATCTGATACCAGTTGGTTTGTTATCTTATTTGTTTTAGGTCAGATAAAGGACATACTATTTTTAATTTCAGCACAGCACATTTTGTGAGTATACCCCCTCTCTTAGTACTTAGTTTAAAAGTGTGTGAAAGAAGCTGATAAGTGTTGCAAGTTACCCTGTGATTTTAGGTAGACTACCCCATTAGTATGTTTACTAAGGGTCCTGAAAACTTAAGAGTCGCTTGTTCTCACCTTACATTCCTCTTATCAGACAAGGGCTAAAGTCTTCTTGACAAGAGCTTCTCTGCCCTTCAAGAATTAGCTGAAAACACAGTAGCCAAGTATAAGAAACACTATTGATTGACAAGTAGAAATGTATGAGAAATCTTGTTCATTACTCTTCATTCAGTTCAGTTCAGTTCAGTCACTCAGTCGTGTCTGACTCTTTGCGATCCCATGACCTGCAGCAAGCCAGGCCTCCCTGTCCATCACCAACTCCCGGAGTTTACCCAAACTCATGTCCGTTGAGTCTGTGATACCATCCAACCATCTCTTCCTCTGTCGTCCCTTTCTCTTCCTGGCCCTCAATCTTTCCCAGCATCAGGTCTTTTCTTTGCATCAAGTGGCCACAGTATTGGAGTTTCAGCTTCAGCATCAGTCCTTCCAGTGAGCACTCAAGACTAATCTTTAGGTTGTACTGGTTGGATCTCCTTGCAGTCCAAGGGACTCTCAAGAGTCTTCTCCAACATCAGTTCTTCAATGCTCAGCTTTCTTTATAGTCCAACTCTCACATCCATACATGACCACTGGAAAAACCATAGCCTTGACTAGACGGACCTTTATTGACAAAGTAATGTCTCTACTTTTTAACATGCTGTCTAGGTTGGTTATAACTTTCCTTCCAAGGAGTGTCTTTTAATGGCTGCAACCACCATCTGCAGTGATTTTGGAGCCCAGAAAAATAAAGTCAGCCACTGTTTCCACTGTTTCCCCATCGATTTGCCATGAAGTGATGGGACCAGATGCCATGATCTTAGTTTTCCGAATGTTGAGCTTTAAGCCATCTTTTTCACTCTCCTCTTTCACTTTCATCAGGAGACTCTTTAATTCCTCCTCACTTTCTGCCATAAGGGTGGTGTCATCTGCATATTTGAGGTTATTGATATTTCTCCTGGCAATCTTGATTCCAGCTTGTGCTTCCTCCAGTTCAGCATTTCTCATGATGTACTCTGTTATGTAAGTTAAATAAGCATGGTGATAATATACAGCCATGACTTACTCCTTTCCCTATTGGAAACCAATCTGTTGTTCCATGTCCAGTTCTAACTGTTGCTTCCTGACCTGCATACAGATTTCTCAAGAGACAGGTCAGGTGGTCTGGTATTTCCATCTCTTTCAGAATTTTCCACAGTTTATTGTGATGCACACAGTTAAAGGCTTTGGCATAGTCAATAAAGCAGAAATAGATGATCCAGCGGCTGTTGGCAGTTTGATCTCTGGTTCCTTTCTCTTCTCTAAAGCCAGCTTGAATATCTGGAAGTTCGCATATTGCTGAAGCCTGGCTTGGAGAACTTTGAGCATTACTTTGCTAGCGTGTGAGAGGAGTACAGTTGTGCGGTAGTTGGAGCATTCTTTGGCATTAACTTTCTTTGGGACTGGAATGAAAACTGACCTTTTCCAGTCCTGTGGCCATTGCTGAGTTTTCCACATTTGTTGGCATATTGATTGCAGCACTTTCACAGCATCATCTTTTAGGATTTGAAATAGCTCAACTGGGATTCCATCACCTCCACTAGCTTTGTTTGTAGTGACGCTTTCTAAGGCCCACTTGACTTCACATTCCAGGATGTCTGGCTCTAGGTGAGTGAGCACACCATCGTTGTAACTGGGTCAGGAAGATCTTTTTAGTACTGTTTTTTTGTACAGACTAGGTCTAGGTAAATTGTGGAGATCCCATTAATCCTTTGAGAAATAGTAGGAATTATTCTAGAGCAGTGATTCTCAAACTGGACAGTGTGAAATGCCTCCTATAAAATGCTTCTGAAATTTGTGGGCAGTGATTTTGTTGTTCCTGTTGTTACAGTGATTGGGGGAAGTACTTCTATTACATAATGGATAAAAGTCTTGTTATTACCTGCACGTAGATCTGAACGTTATTTACATAAAGACGTAGTACAAAGTATTTTTACATGATTTTAGTACATTAATTTTGGAAGATAGAGATTTTTAAAATATACGGCACCAGTGGCTTTTGTGGCATTTAATCAGTCTGCATTTGTAGTTGCCACATCCGTGGTGATTGTATGTATAGACTCAAACCTCTGCTACTTTATTGTGCACAGTATGGTTATATCCAGTTTTTCACATACTGAAATGTACATTTTTATTTTCTTTTATTTCTTCTTCATAATATAGGTAGAAGATCATATGGGTTTATTTTGAAATCAAGTCTATATGTATGTGAATTATATTAATAATTTCATTGAAGGTTTTTAAAGTATTTGTAAATTACTCAAAAAGTACTGAACATGAGGATCAAAAACCACTCTCTTAGGTAGTATTTAGCTTGAAGTACATTGAAAACCTTGAAAACTGATCTAATAAAAGTACTTTTGTTAAAGTGACACACAAGTACAGTGTTAGGCTGTAATTACATACTGTATGTTTATCTGGAATATTTACAAAGTGTGACAACCATTGTTGCTCAGTTATTAGTAAATGATTAATATGAAAATATCAAGATAGAAATTTATATACCTGGATGTAACTTTTCATTACGGTTCACCTTCAGTAGCTGCAGAGGTTGGATTCCAGGATCCTCACATATACCAAAATCTGCCGATGTTCAAGGCCCTCATACTATATTCAGTGTTGTATGATAAACCATAAAGGAAAAGCATATGTAAAAGAATGTGTGTGTATGTGTGAATATATATGTATAACTCAATCATTTTTTGAATGGTAGAATTTTACACAACACCATGAATCAACTATATTTCAATAAGATATATTTTTAGAATAAGAAATTGAAGATAGGGGAATTGATTTTGGAGATTGGTGTGATGTTGCCTTAGTAAGCAAAGACCATGGTTAACTGTAAAGCTAAAGGATTAAACTTTATAATGCATTTTGAGATGGCAGGAAAAAATATTTGATCATTGCAATTTATAATATTTTGCCAGTTTTTAAATATTTAAGGCATTATGATTGTTAAATATAGCATATTCTGATGTAAAATCCTACTTACTTTTCCTCTATATTAAAAATAGTGGTGGTCAATTGACACCAGATTGGGAGTTCCCCAATCTAAATTTCATAGAAGATGCCATTTTTTGGAATAAACTGTTCTATAGTCAAAAATTAGTTGAAACTACATCATTTTTGGTAATGGCTGTAACATTATTGGAAGTGCAACACAGAGGGAGTACAGTACCTGGTAAGACCTATTTCATTTTTTTCTTCACATGACTGGCATTTATGGATTGGAGACAAGATGGTATTAAGCAATTGGAATTCTATATGTTGGGACTTCCCAGGTGGTCTGCTGGTTGAGAATCTACCTTGTAATTCAGGGCACCCAAGTTTGATTCCTGGTTGGGGAACTAAGATCTCACATGTGGTAGAGCAAATAAGCCCACAGGCCACAAGTTACTGAGCCCATGTGCTCTAGAGCCTGTGCTCCCCAACAAGAGAAGCCTGTGTGCCTCAAGAAGGAGCATATGCAGTGCACGAGAGCCCCAGCAAATACCTGCCTCCCCCCACCCCCGCCCCGTGAAAAAGTTATATCTATTTGGAAGCTGTTTATGGTATTCCTTATACTAGGCACTGAGAGACCACATTGATGGCCCCATAGTTACTTTTTCCCTGTCAAGTATGATGTAAATCACATTTTTAATGGGGGCTTCCCTGGCAATTCACTGAGTAAGCTCCAGTGCTTCCACTGCAGAGGAGCAGGTTCCATCCCTGCTCAGGGAACTACGTTTCTGCATGCCATGCTTTGGGGCAAAGAAAAACCAAAAAGCCCCCACATTTTTAATGATCAAGTGTAATTGTTCTACTAGTGATTTCCATAGAATTTGAATTCATTAATTCATTTGGCCAGAAGTAAGTGTTTATTGAACTGGAAATAGTAAGAGGCTGGGAAACTGTCCCATAGCAATGAATTTTAGTACAGTGTACTCTTTCATTGACAAAAATGTGCCCCGGTGCTTGGGTACACAGAGGAGCATCAGGGACAGATTCCAAGAGTAGAAGTGTGAGAGTTGGTCAGGATGACATGCTAGGGAGAGGAATGATAGATTTAAGGGAGAAGACAGGAAAGAGTATGAGACATGGTGATGAGTGTCAGCAGTTCCGCAGGGCAGGGTTAAGGATAGTAGTGGGAGTGTTGGATGACGTCTAGAAAGGCGGGAAGGCCGGTGCCCATGAACTCAGTCCTGCAATTCATTTTAGATATGACTACTTCATCAAGAAATTCTTAAACCTACCATAGTGATTTTCCCTTTAATACCTAAGAAGTTTAGAATTTTGAATCTGGGGAGTTGATGCAGTTGGGTAGTGAGGTGCAGTTTCTTTGAAAAGGTTGCTACTCTAGGCTCCAGAGGCTCAGGAATCCTCATCATTTCTAGCTGCTGGTAAGGGTGAGGTTTCAGAGTTTTTGTTTTTATAGTTTTGTGCTCCTATATTACTACTATTAATATTCATCAGGTGATTTGGTTTCAGTTGTGAAAATCTTGAAAAAATTATGCCAAAGAAACCAGGGGAGCATACAGGTTTATCTTGATTATAATTCTGATATTTCATGAACTCATCTTAATTTTAAATGCTAACTTGAGTTTGTCTTATGTTTTTGTTGACAACTCCTGACTCTTGTATGTCTCCTGACTCTTGGTGTTCAGGAGATAGCTTTTTCCTGTTTCTCTTTGCATGGTGTTATTTGAATATAAGCAAAGCATGGTCTTTAAAATTTGATGTAGCACATTTTCATTATGCAGATGTTACTTTAATATCTAATACTTGCAAAGTTGAGAAGATCCTCCACTGAAAATAGTTTCTAAGTCTGTAATGCAGTGATTTGCTCAAAGCATTTCCAGAATCAGTGTCTGTTAATGACATCTTGTAGTAACTTCGTGTGGTTTTGTTCTTGTCTGTGAAAGTTATCAGTTTAAGATTAGTAAACATAGTTATTTCACTGTATGCTGTGGTGAGAGACAGTCTTTTAAAAAGCTTGGCACAAGATGTCAAGGAGCTTACATTCAGGTAATGTGGTTTATTATGGTTAAATGTCTCAGACTGTTTTTCTGGTGCTTTAGCAGTTATTATAGTATCATAGCTCAGTCGGTGAAGAATCTAGCTGCAATGCAGGAGACCCAGGTTCAATTCCTGAGTCAGGAAGATCCCCTGGAGAAAGAAATGGCAACCTACTCAGTATTCTTGCCTGGAGAATCCTGTGGACAGAGGAGCCTGGCAGGCCTGGAGAATCCCATAGACAGAGGAGCCTGGCAGGCTGCAGTCCTTGGGATCGCAAGAGTTGGATACGACTTAATGGCTAAACCACCACCAGCAGTTATTATGTAGAGTGTAGAGTTGGACTCACCCTCCAGAGTTAGACCCAAGTTTGGACTCATTGGAAAAGAAGTTAATGCTGGGAAAGACTGAGAGCAAGAGAAGGGGGTGACAGAGGATGAGATGGTTGGATGGCATCACTGACACAATGGCCATGAGTTTGAGCAAACTGGGAGATAGTGAAGGACAGGGAAGCCTGTTGTGCTGCAGTTCATGGGGTTGCAAAGACTTGGACATGATTAGCAACTGAACAACAGCAGTAAATGTCTCAGACTCCTTTTCTGGCGCTTTAGCAATTATTACGTAGAGTGTAGAGTTGGGCTCACTCTCCAGAGTTAGACCCAAGTTGATATCCCAAAACTGCTACTTTTTATCCATGAATGAGATCTCAAATTATCTAAGTCTCAGGTACTTCCTTAAGGAGTAGTAGTATTACCACAGGGTAGTAGTCAGGATAAGATATAGTAATGCATGTAAAGATTTTAGTAGAATCCTGATATATAGTTAAATACTTACCTTTAGTGTTATAAATTCTATTATCCCTTGAGGTTTTCAAAAAATTATTGTAGGAGTAGCAACAATAGTGTTTGGTCTTAAGTTCATTAAACAATTGCAAATAGCTACTATGTGTTATCACTTTTGGAGAAACAAAGTAGTTGAATTTATATAACTCACTGCTCAAAAGAACTTGGTTATTGAATAAAAATAAAAAATTGTATGTAGCAACAAACAGTGTATTATAGTTGGGCATTCTTTACTCGGTTTTCATAACTATGATATGATGTAGTTACTGTTGTTTTCATCATTTCACAGGTAAGGGAACTTAAGTAGGAAGAAGATAATGTGATTTGCCCAAGACATCTTCATTAGTGAGTGATGGAGCCAGGTTTACAACTCAGGTGTTAGACTCTGAGAACACAGTCTTTAATTATTGTGTGTTCTGTCTAAAGAAACAAGGCTGGCATGTCTGAAGGGTTCAAAACCTTTATCACAGTGTCAGTGTGCTGGATCTGGGCTATGACGGGTAATAGTTAAGAAGGAGGGATCAGCAGTGGCTAGGATGTTGAGGCCAGGGAGAAAGCTGTCATTGCAGTGTGTCACGCACTCCATTTTAGCTCCTTCAATTGTCACAGTGTTCCCAGCAGAAATATTTTAGTATGCATCTTTTTTTTTTCAGTTATTGAAGGCTCAAGAGGTTTAAGTGACTTATAAAAATTCACATAACTGATAAACGGTGTAGGTGGAATTTAACAAAACCTTTTTGTTATAAAAAATAGCAAACATCCAAAATCAGAGAAGTAATACAGTGTACTCCTCATGTCCCAACGTCAGTCAATACCAATGTTTTGCTTCTCATTTCATCTATTTCTTTCACTTTCAAAAACAGCTTTATTGAGGTATGGGCTTCCCTGGTGGCTCAGATGGTAAAGAATCTGCCTGCACAATGCAGGAGACCTGGGTTCGATCCCTGCGTCAGGAAGATCCTTTAGAGAAGGAGATTTCAACCCCCTCCAGTATTCTTGCCTGGAGAATTCCATGGACAGAGGAGCCTGGTGAACTACAGTCCATGAGAGCACAGAGAGCTAGAAATGGGACTAATGCTTACTGAGGGATAATTGACTTAGACTACACATATTTAAGACGTGTAATTTGATATAGTTTGACATGTGTATGTATCTCTGAAACCGTCATCTGACCAGATAATGAACATACCCATTATTCCCAGACTTTCTTTGTGTCACTTGGTAATCCTCTTCTTTTACCTCTTCCTGCTTTCCACCCTTCTCTCCTACAAGGAAACCACTGATCTGTCACAGTAGACTAATTTACATTTTCTAGAATTTTATATAAATGGAGTCATATGTGTTCTTTTTTTGTCAGGCTTCTTTCACTCTGCATAATTATGTTGAGATTCATCCATATTGTTGCATGTGTCCATTTTAGATTTGTGTTTATTTTTTGCTCTTTGTGTAATATTCCATTGTATGAATATACCACTCTTTAAGATGTTCATTCACTTGTTGATGGACATTTGAATTTCCCCCAACCTTTGGCTAGCATAAATAAGGCTTTTATGAACAGTACCAATATGCCAGCAAATTTGGAAAACTCAGCAGTGGCCACAGGACTGGAGAAGGTCAGTTTTCATTCCAGTCCCAAAGAAAGGCAGTGCCAAAGAATGTTCAAACACTGCACAGTTTCACTCATCTCACACGCTGGTAAAGTAATGCTCAAAATTCTCCAAGCCAGGGTTCAAGAGTATGTGAACTGTGAACTTCCAGATATTTAAGCTGGATTTAGAAAAGCCAGAGGAACCAGAGATCAAATTGCCAACATTCGTTGGCTCATTGAAAAAGCAAGAGAGTCCCAGAAAAATGTCTATTTCTGCTTTATTGACTATGCCAAAGCCTTTGACTCTGTGGATCACAACAAACTGTGGAAAATTCTTCAAGAGATGGGAATACCAGACCACCTGACCTGTCTCTTGAGAAATCTGTATGCAGGTCAGGAAGCAGCAGTTAGAACTGGACATGGAACAACACACTGGTTCCAAATCGGGAAAGGAGTATGTCAAGGCTGTGTATTGTCACCTTGCTTATTTAATTTACATGCACGGTACATCATGAGAAACTCTGGACTGGAGGAAGTACAAGTTGGAACCAAGATTACTGGGAGAAATATCAATAACCTCAGATATGCAGATAACACCATCCTTATAGCAGAAAATGCAGAAGAACTAAAGACCTCTTGATGAACATGAAAGAGAGTGAAAAAGTTGGCTTTAAACCCAACATTCAGAAAGCTAAGATCCATGGCATCCGGTCCCATCACTTCATGGCAAATAGATGGGGAAACATTGGCTGACTTTAATTTTTTGGGCTCCAAAATCACTGCAGATGGTGACTGCAGCCATGAAATTAAAAGATGCTTGCTCCTTGGAAGAAAAGTTATAAACAATCTAGGCAGCGTATTAAAAAGCAGAGACATTACTTTGTCAACAAAGGTCCGTCTCATCAAAGGTATGGTTTTTCCAGTGGTCATGTATGGATGTGAGAGTTGGACTATAAAGAAAGCTGAGTGCCAAAGAATTGATGCTTTTGAGCTGTGGTGTTGGAGAAGATTCTTGAGAATCCCTTGGACTGCAGGGAGATCCAACCAGTCCATCCTAAGGGAGATCAGTCCTGAGTGTTCATTGGAAGGACTGATGCTGAAGCTGAAACTTCAATACTTTGGCTATCTGATGTGAAGATCTGACTCATTTGAAAAGACCCTGATGCTGGGAAAGATTGAAGGCCGGGGGAGAAGAGGATGAGATGGTTGAATGACATCACCGACTCAATGGACATCAGTGTGAGTAAACTACGGGAGTTGGTGATGGACAGGGAGGCCTGGCGTACTGTGGTCCATGGTATTGCAAAGAGTTGGACATGACTGAGCAACTGAACTGAACTAAACTATGAACAGTACAAGTTTTTATGTGGATATATACCTTCATGTCATTTAGGTGTATATTTAGAAGTGGTATGACTGGATCATATGGTAAATGTATGTTAAGAAACTGCCAAATTATTTTCCAAAGTAACTTTGTTGTTTAAGATACCCATCAGCAGTGTACAGAGTTCTAGTTCCTTGCCCTGTCTGTACTTGGTATGGTTGGGCTTTTTAATTTTACACCCTGTAAGAGGTGTGTATTGTATTATAATTTTAGTTTATATGACTAATGTTATTAAGCCCTTTTGCCACCAGTCTATCTCCTTTGATAGTTTCTGCTCAAATCTTTTGCCAATTCAAGTAAACTATGTTTTTTTTTTTATGATTGTATATTGAGACTTCTTTGTGTGTTCTGGATACCAGTTCTTTATATGGTTTGCAAGCATTGTCTCCCTTCTGTGTTTTGGTGATGTTCATTTTATCAATTTTTTATTTTGTGAATTGTGCCTATGGTGTCATATTTAAGAATTGTTTGCCTACTCCTAGAGTACAATATTTTCTCTATGTTTTCTTCTAGAGGTTTTAGAGTTTCAGTTTTTACATTTAGATCTGCAATCCATTATGAGTGGTATGAGGGATGGATTGAGCTTCATTTTCTTAGCTTGTGGATGTCCTGGTATTCCTAACTAGAATAACTAGTTGAAGCACCATTTATTCAAGTGACTACCCTTTTTGTCATCAAATTACCTTTATGTCTTTGTTGAATCAGCTGCCCTCTCACTGTTTAAAAGATGGAATAATCTAAAGCACACGCCAAGAATAATTTCATTTTATCTGTGTATAAATTTTATTATGCATCTCTGACTGATAAAGTCTGATTTTTAGGAACATAACAAACATTCTATTATTATACCTCAGAAAATGAAGCTTCCTTAAAATCATCTAATATTTAATTTATATTTTAATTTTCCAGATCATTTCAAAGCAGCCTTCAAAGTTGACCAGTGAAGGGCTTTTCTCTATTATTATTGTCTCACATTTGATATATTTGACCTGTTTCAATCTATGGATGTCATTATTGTTTTTGATGCCCCAAATGCTTTAAATTGGCCCTTGTCTCTTTTGACACAAGATTTGGATTTTTTGAATAAATGAGATTTGAGCCTTTTTCTATTTTAACTTTATTGCCCAGGTTCTTAGGATTATTATTGTACTTCCTTGAAGGAAGCGCTTACAACAGATGAGACTTAAATGACCCACTTGGAGGGTGCATTTGTTGGAATACTAGTATGGTAAGGGGAGTGTCAACTATCTGTGAACAGAAGTCTAGCAGCAGGAGACAAAACTTGTGGCATAAGAGCCTGGACTGTGGAATTGTTGGAGAAGCGAAGGAAAATAGGCCAGAGTCATAGGGTAAAAGGCCTTGCCAGCTGGTTTGTGGGATTTGATTTTTGTAATACCTTGATGATGGGTCATGGATCAAAGTTCATGACATTTTGTTTCTCACATCAATTGATAGAAAATTATTTTTGAAAGAAAGCTCTCTTGATTCCCACTTTTCATGGAGTTTGCCAAGAAAAACTTGACTAAAGAATCCAATATCAATCCTCTAGGATTCTCTGGAGAGAATCCTCTGTTGAGTGGTCATTAACTGAGTTTCTCAGGACCCTGTGCTTCTTAAAACTTTCATCTTTTACATGTCATATAGTTATGTTGAATTTCAGTATGGTATATATACATAATTCATGTAGTGATATCCAGAAGTATTTTAAGTAATGTGGCTTTCTCTTGCTTAATTTAATTGGCCTCCTATTATAATGTTGGCTGTATTGAAATCCAAGGACTAATTATGGATTGGTGGGCTTTACCATGTTTTAGTATAAAATCTGGCTTATTAATTCACTTTTACTTACTGATTTCTAGAGCCCCGTGGTTATGAATGTGCTTCTACTTCATGATGCCTCCTGCTATGGCAGACGTCCTTGACATCTGGGCAGTGGACTCACAGATAGCGTCTGATGGCTCCATACCCGTGGATTTTCTTTTGCCCACTGGGATTTATATCCAGCTGGAGGTGCCTCGTGAAGCTACCATTTCCTGTATTAAACAGGTATGTTACTAGGTGAGCTTTTTAGAAGCCTAGCTTACTTACTTTATCACTTCGGGGATATATTCCTCCATTTTAGAATGTTATTAATATAAATCATATGGTGAATTTAAGAGAAGTTTATAAATTATTATTATATTTTAAAGATTTCAATACATATTTTGTCTTGGATCTTCTTTTAGGTTTATATGTGTATACACACACACACAGACTCATACACACACACGGCTTCCCTGATAGCTCACTTGGTAAAGAATGCAATGTGGGAGACCCTGGTTCGATTCCTGGGTTGGGAACATCCACTGGAGGAGGGATAGGCTACCCACTCCAGTATTCTTGGGCTTTCTTTGTGGCTCAGCAGGTAATGAATCCACTTGCAATGTGGGAGGGTTTGATCCCTGGGTTGGGAAAATCTCTTGGAGAAGGGAAAGGCTTCACACTCCAGTATTCTGGCCTCGAGAATTCCATGGATTGTATAGTCCATGGGGTCACAGAGTTGGACACGGCTGAGCCACTTTCAGTTTCGTGTGTGTGTGTATAAATATAAAATATATGTAGATGTATGTATTCATATATATATATACACACACACATATAAAAATTTATATGTATATTTGTAAAAATGTATATTTACATACATGTAAATACATATTTATATACAGATACATATATGTATGTATTTATATACATATATAGATAAACATTCATTCTCACTTCCACTCACTTTTAATTAAAAAAAAATCCATGTGTGATATCTGACTTAAGACACACTAGCTTATGTCAGCTAGTTTGAAAGATTTGTTCAGGTTATCAAAAGGAATTTGACATTATCAGAGAAAGTTATCAGGTAAGGTCTTATTATACTTATTGTCTTTGAATTTGTCACTTTTTTTTTTTTTAAATACGACTTTTGGTTCATTGTTTTTTCTCTCCTTTTCCTTCCCTTTCTGTTCCCCATCTTCTGTCCCCATCCCCACTAGTTTTCATGGTCACTCTGAGGGAAGAATAGGTTTTCTGCTGTTTACTAGATTCTGCCTCTCCACCCCCATAATGAATGGTATGTCCTCACTTGAAAGCAAATTCTTTCATATAACAAGGCTTGCCTGTTTTGTTGGCTGATTTTTTTTTAAGTGAATTGGTGAGTGCTGTTTGTTTTGTAAAGACTGTGACTTATAACTGAAATTATTTTTCTAAACTTTCTCTTTAATGTTTTTCAAATAGCTGTACCCAATATGGAAACCGAGTATAGGATTGTGATCTTTTTAAGAAAAAAGTATTTATGACAAAGCACTAGAGTTTGAACAGCCTCTCAACTGTTTCCCAAGCTTCTTCATTGGGGAGCCATATAAATTCTAGAACTGCATGATCCCTGAAGTGAAGAAAAAATAAAAAATTGTTTTAGACACCTTACAGGTGCAGAGAGTACACTTATTTTTATAGTCACCAGTGACAGGTATGGATGACTGTGGCTATAGGTGAAGCTTAATTTACTATTGAAACCCTGCTCATTTAAAAGAAAGTATTGTTGTAAAATAAAATTTATCAGAGTCATTTTTAGTCACATAGTTTCTTAATATTAAGTATATTCACAGTGTTACCACTGTGAATGGTAACACTGACAGTCTATTACCACTATCCATTTCTGACTCTTGTTGTCATCCTAAATACAGTCTGTGTACTTATTAAATAATAAACTTCTGCTCCCCTAGCCCCTGGTAATCTCCATTCTAGTATTTATTCTAGCTACCTCATGTAAGTGGGATCACACAATAGTCAGCCTTGTGTCTCGCTTTTTTCACTTAGCTGTAGTATTTTCAATTTCATTCAGGTTGTATTATGTATCCAAATTTCTTTCCTTTTGAAGATTGAATATTATTGTATTGTGTGGATAGACCACATTTTATTTATTCATTCATCTTTTGTTGGACATTTTGGTTATTTCAGCTTTTAGCTATTGAGAATAATGCTGTTCTGAACATTGATGTTTAAGTTTCAATATGAATCCTTGTTCTCCGTATGTTGGATCATATGGTAATTCTGTTTTAACTTTTTAAGAAACTGCCAAACTTTTTTTATACTGGCTGTACCATTTTACATCCCCATCAGCAATGCACAAGGGTTCCAGTTTCTCAAAATGCTAGCCAGAACTTGTTATTTTCCTTTTTTAAAAAATAATAACCATTCTTCTGGTTGTGAAGTGGTACCTCATTTTAATTTTTATTTGCATTTCCCTAATGGCTAATAATGTCACGTTCTCTTCATGTTCTTGTGGACTATTTTTAGAATTTTTTGTTCAAGACCATTGCCCATTTTTTAATTCAGTTGATTTTTTGTTGTTGAGTCATAAGAGTTCTTTATGTATTTTGGATGGTAATCTCTTGTGAAATATATACTTTGAAAATATTTTCTTGTATTCTGTGGGTTGCCTTTTTACTCTCAAAATAGTGTCCTTTGATACAGAAAAGTCTTAAATTTTGATGAAATCCAATATACCTATTTCTTTCTTTCTTTTTGCCTAGCATTGATTTGTTACGTTTTATGTAACTGAATCTGAGGTTTGGCCATGATCTTCATTTTTCAGGTGTTGGCTTTTGTCCTGGTTGCAATTAGCATACGTAATCCACCTTGTATTTGTATAGTGATCTTTTTTACGATCTCATTTAGGAGAATTCAGGGCAGATGATGAGATATTGATTGTGCTCGTCCTGACAGGGCAGTCCTAGTTAATGGAGATAACTCTGGTGAATATAAAAGAATTCAGGACAGAAATAATGTAAATTTTATGTGAAGGTGGTAGATGATCCATAATTTAAATGTTCTTTTTTTATTAGAAGTTACTTACGTTTACGAGAATGCTAAATATGAAAGTCTTCACTGATTCTTGCTCTTCATAGATACTTTTAATACTTTCGTTTTTATAAAATGTATTTTTAAAATTATACCATTATGTTATTTTACAAAAGTGGATTAATAGTATTTGTATTCTCTTCCAGTTCGCTATTTTAAATGAAACCAACCATGATATACCTTGTATACTTTCCACATTACCATGTTTTTCTATCTTATTTCCATAGTTGTGTAATATTCTGTAGTTCATTTAACCAAATCCGTATTGCTAAACATTTGGCTTGTCCTTAGGTTTTGCGTTTTCCAACAAGTGCTACAGTGAGCTTCCTTGTAGATATGTCTTTGTACTTTTGAGCAAGTATTTCCATTTCATGAAATGTCTTATTGTTTTCTTCTGTAGATGTTATGGAAACAAGTTACCAATTACCCAATGTTTAACCTCCTTATGGAAATCGACTCCTATATGTTTGCATGTGTGAATCAAACTGCTGTATATGAGGAGCTCGAAGATGAAACAAGAAGACTCTGTGATGTCAGACCTTTTCTTCCAGTTCTCAAATTAGTGACAAGAAGTTGTGACCCAGGGGAAAAATTAGACTCAAAAATTGGAGTCCTTATTGGAAGAGGTAATTAAACATTTCTTAGTATGAATTTAACGTTTGTTGCTATATATGTCTATAAACATGTAGTAAGTACGCTCTATAACATTGCTTTGCAAGGAGTGGTCTGTGGTCTCTATGTTACCAGTCTTAGATAAAGTAAAGACAGAAATCAAAAATAAATATTTAGAAACTTCTCTAACAATGTGATATTGCCACAACAAGGGCTTATAAATTTTTTATCTTTTTCTTTTCTAGTGACTTATTTTTTAAATTTATTTTATTGAAGTATAGTTGATTTATAATGTTGCATTAATTTCTGCTATACAAAGAGTGATTCAGTTTTTGATACACACATATATAATACATTCATTTGCATATTCTTTTCCATTATGATTTATTATAGGATATTTTTATATAGTTCCCTGTGCTACACAGTAAGTAGGCTTTGTTGTGTATCCATTCTATATATAGTAGTTTGCATTTGCTAACCCCAGCCTTCCAATTCATCTGTCCTCCACAGCCGTCCTCCTTGGCAACCATAAGTGTCTTCTCTATGAACCTGTGAGTGTTTCTTTTTTGTAGACAGGTTCATTTGTGTCATATTTCAGATTCCGCATAGAAATGATAACATATGGTATTTGTCTTTTTCTTTCTATTTCACTTAGTATGATAGCCTTTAGGTCCATCCATGTTGCTACAAATGGCATTATTCTTTTTTATGGCTGAGTGTTCCACTGTGTATATATACTTCATTTTCTTTATCCATGTATTGTTGATAGGCATTTAGGCTGTTTCTATGTGAATAGTGCTGCTGTGAATACATAGGGAACCATCTATATTTTTTAATTACAGCTTTGTTTGGATACATGCCCAGGTGTGGGATTGCTGCATCATGGGGCAACTCTGTTTTTATTGTCCTGAGGAACCTCTATACTGTTTTTTTCACAGTGGCTACACCAGCTTGCATTGCCTCCAACAATGTAGGAAGGGTCCCTTTTCTCCACGTTTTCTCCAGCATTTATTTTTTGTAGACTTTTTAATGAAGGCCATTCTGACTGATGTGAGGTGATACCTCATTGTAGTTTTCATGGTGTTTCTCTAATATTAGAGATGTTGAGCATCTTTTCATGTGCCTGTTGGCCATCTATATGTCTTTGACTTCTTTTTATTTTATAAAAGTATTGGCTTTTGTCAGATTGGAAATCAAAAAGTTGTTCCTTTGCCTCAGTTAGTTTGAGAAGCCCTTTTCTAAGAGATGTATCCTCAGTTTCTTGTGAACTACCCCTGAAGTATCAACATAATTTATACACAACTCTCTGTGGTAATTGAGACTTTAAGGTGATTGATATGTTTCCATACATTTGACTTCATAAGTAAAATTATATTTTAAGTAGAAGTTATTTTCATAGCAAGTCAAGAAATGTCATGTCCATATTCTTTGCATATTAATTCCAGGGAAAGTTGTGAAGAACACAATTAATGTGGAGCAATCACTCTTGCTCTAGTAATCTTAGATGTTTACAGGACCAATGGTGTTCTGCCTTAGACAAGATATTAACTTGAATTACATACTACAAGGGATTACTGAGGTGGTGACTTTGTTGGATCTGGATTGACTACCTATTTTGATCAAATCAGGATACTATAGTACCGTTCCCTGTAAGATACTTTTGTTTGATCTTACCCTGTAGTTAAAATTCTAATGATTACATTGGGGGACTAAATTCTCTGAGTGCTTAGAACAGAAGTTTGTTAATTTACTTAGTGACACTCTGGTATTTAAAAACATTTGATTATTTCAGATGATAACTAGTTTTCTTTGGCAGTAACTTTTTTCCCCATTAGGTAGCTTTGTAATTATATACCTTACAGATTTTTTAAAAATATATTAATAGCTTCAGTATAAAGCATTCCTTTCTATTTTCTAAAGCTTCAAAGATTTTTTTAAAAACTGTAGTCTCCATTAGTAGAAGTTTTTCCTTTGTTTCAATTGAAGAGTACATGTAAAAGTAGAAAGAATAAAAAAATCACTTATAGTCTTATCCAGAATGAGAATATCCCCTGATAATATTTTGATACAGTTAATTTTAAGGGTTTTATATTTTATAGTTGTTTATGGAAATACTATTTTTCTGTATTTTTCTGCTGATTTTTAGAGAAGCTGAAATACTTGATAATTCAGAAGGTTCACGTCACAGATAGAGTTAACATTTATCAGTTAACGTATAGGTGTATTTTTGAGACTGACCATCTTTTCAAAACTTAGATCATTGTGTTCTCTTTGGATTTTGATCTCTAAAGCATATGGATTCATGAGCCACCATTGTGTTGATCTATGCTTGTCAGATTTACCACATAAAAATACAGGAAGGTCATGTTATACTGTTAACCCTAAAAAGTCATGGCACAATCTAAAATTCAAACAGAATGGACACACTGTGTGGTTTTTTTTTTTTTTTTAATTTGACAATTCTAACTTTAGCACAGGGACCTAACATATATTAGAACTGAATTTTTCTTTCTTTAAACAATGCACCATATTTTATCTGGTATAAGCTTATTGTACAAAGAGTTTTATTCAGTGTATTCTGCAACTTGAATGACTAAGAAAATGGATCTAAAATGGATCTTAGTAGTTTAGGAAAGTTAGATCCTTAGTAGTTTGGGAAAGTTAGCATTATGATCATATACACAAATTCAAATACTAACATTCATTTACAAAGTTGAGTAAATATGTTTTGATATTTTGGAGTGAATTTCCACATTAAATACCTAACAAGTCAAGTTTTGCAGTTGCTGATTTGTATGTGATGACTACAACCGGGACTTGGTGAGGTCATGCCTCCTGGGAAAACAATAAACAATTATTTCAGCTTAACTTCAGGAATGAGAGTTTGCTGCCTCCTCCTCCTCAAAGAAAAGAATAGACCCTTTACAGACACAACTGCCCTGATGAGTCTAAAAATACCTTTTCCTGAAAAATGATATGACTAATCATTTTATTTTCTCTTTATTCTAAATAATATTTACAGTGTTGCTGCTGGGGCTCTGATTATTTTCTGTAGTGAAGGTACTTGTCACTTTTTCCTTAATTTCTTCAAACACCCAACAGTAAATCTTGATCAGAGAATTTTATCAGCATTCAGATAAAAGTATTTGAACACTTCCTTTTCCCCCTTAATATTCCTTAAAATGACAGAAATATGTAGTCTAAGGATTTTAAAGGTATCTGTGGAAATTGTTCACTCAATACTTTTTAATATAAAAAATTGTATTTGATTGTAAACTATACAGTATTCTTAAGATTTAAGTTTTGCTGTGAAATTTTCATACACTAGACACATAGGGAATTAACTAGGTTTGAAATTACTCAGCCTAACTTTTTTTTTTTTTTGACAAAGTTTCAATTTTTAAGAAATCTTAGTCATTCAGTTCAGTCACTCAGTCATGTCCGACTCTTTGTGACCCCATGAATTGCAGCACGCCAGGCCGCCCTGTCCATCACCAACTCCCGGAGTCCACCCAAACCCATGTCCATCGAGTTGGTGATGCCATCCAGCCATCTCATCCTCTGTCGTCCCCTTCTCCTGCCCCCAATCCTTCCCAGCATCAGTGGAAAGGAATTTGACTTTTGCAGTGAGTCAACTCTTCGCATGAGGTAGCCAAAGTACTGGAGTTTTAGCTTCAACATCAGTCCTTCTGGTGAAGACCCAGGACTGATCTCCTCTAGGATGGACTGGTTGGATCTCCTTGCAGTCCAAGGAACTCTCACGAGTCTTCTCCAACACCAGTACAAAAGCATCAATTCTTTGCTGCTCAGCTTTCTTCACCATCCAACTCTCACATCTTTACATGACTACTGGAAAAACCATACCCTTGACTAGACGGACCTTTGTTGACAAAATAATGTCTCTGCTTTTCAATATGCTATCTAGGTTGGTCATTACCTTCCTTCCAAGGTAATTTCATGGCTGCAATCACCATCTGCAGTGATTTTGGAGCCCCAAAAGATAAAGTTTGACACTGTTTCCACTGTTTTCCCATCTATTTCCCATGAAGTAATGGGACCAGATGCCGTGATCTTAGTTTTCTTAATGTTGAGCCTTAAGCCAACTTTTTCGCTTTCCTGTTTCACTTTCAGCAAGAGGATTTGTAGTTCCTCTTCACTTTCTACCATAAGGGTGGTGTTGTCGTCATATATGAGGTTATTGATATTTCTCCCTGTAGTCTTGATTCCAGCTTGCGCTTCCTCCAGCCCAGCGTTTCTCGTGATGTACTCTGCATATAAGTTAAATAAGCAGGGTGACAATATACAGCCTTGACAGACTCCTTTTCATATTTGGAACCAGTCTGTTGTTCCATGTCCACTTCTAACTGGTTACTTCCTGACCTGTGTACAGGTTTCTCAAGAGACAGGTCAGATGGTCTGGTATTCCCATCTCTTTCAGAATTTTCCACAGCTTATTGTGATCCACACAGTCAAAGGCTTTGGCATAGTCAACAAAGCAGAAGTAGATGTTTTTCTGGAACTCTCTTGCTTTTTTGATAATCCAGCGGATGTTTGCGATTGGATCTCTGGTTCCTCTGTGTTTTCTAAAACCAGCTTGAACATTTGGAAGTTCACGGTTCACATATTGCTGAAGCCTGGCTTGTAGAATTTTGAGCATTACTTTACTAGCGTGTGAGATGAGTGCAATTGTGTGGTAGTTTGAGCATTCTCTGGCATTGCCTTTTTCTTTCGGATAGGAATGAAAACTGACCTTTTCCAGTTCTGTCGCCATTGCTTAGTTTTCCAGATTTGCTGGCATATTGAGTGCAGTATTTTTGTAGGATTTCCGTAATTCAGGCTTCTCTATTTTCTTCTTTTTTAAAAAATTTTAATAGAACATAGTTGATTTACAGTGTTGTATTAGTTTCAGGCGTACAGTAAAGTGACTCAATTATGCATGCACATATAGCCACTCTATTTTAGATTCTTTTCCCAGATGGCCATTACACACTATTGAGTACTGTTTCCTGTGTTATATAGCAGATTCTAGTTACTTATGTATTTTATCTATAGCAGTGTGTATATGTCAATCCTAACCTCTCAATTCCTATCCCCCCACCCATCCCCTGGTGACCATTACCACAAGCTTGTTTTCTACATCCCTAATTTCATTCCTTTATATATAGCCTTCCAGTTTTCCCACTTATTAAAGAGTCTGTCTTTTTTCCATTGAATATTCTTATCTCCTTTGTCATAGATTAGGTGACCATTCATCAGTTTCTTAAAATATGAATTCTCAGGGATTGAGATTTAGTGAGTCTGACATAAATGAAAGAAATGTGTACTTTTCAGTTGACTCTGATAGTTTTATGAAGAGTCCCGTATTTGTAATATATTGAAAAAAATGACCAAAATAATAGCAATTGCAATTCAGCAGTTTATTTTGAGTGTTTTTACTTGAGAATCATAGCAGTGAACTTAGATGATGTGGTCTTCGCTGCTCTGAGTCACGGAGGGTCACTTCTCTCAGCTAGGTTACACAGGAAGATCCTCTTAAACTGAGATTTAGTGCTCATTAGGAGTTGAGCAGGTGAATGGGATTGGAAGAAGAAAAAGCAAATGGGAATGGCATATGTGAAAGATAATCTATTCAAGGAATAAAAGAAATTGACTATCATTTGCTGACGGGGACAGCCAGGATTAGCAGGAAGTTCAGAGAGACAACCACCTTCAGGGTATGCATGACCATCCAAGTCATATTAAAAAGTAGAGAACTCATAGGAGCAGTTGGGAAGCTATTGAAGGGATTTAAATAGGGCCAAAACAGCATTACATTTTCAGTTTAGAATAATTATTCACATTGGGGAATGGAAATGGATTGTGAGAAGATCTAACAAAAATCAAATGATGTACCCTTTATCTACTAAAAAAAAAGTCATGTCAAATCTACTTTCTAAATGTCTCTACCTACTTCTTATAGGTCCTATAGCCATTAACTTAAATTATGAATCCTTCATACCTGATTTAGAGTAGTTTGTTTTATTCTAGATCTAAAGTATCCAGGAAATTACATTTTATCCTCAGGATTTTACCTTTGTTGTAGTATGCAACTTAAATTTTTTTTTATATTTAATATCACAAATCAATGCTAATATTTTAAAAATGATAACTTTTAATGTAAGTAGACAATGCTGATAAGTCTGCTGTTGAGGTAATATTCATTGACATATATATATATTTAAATGATACAATTTTTTAAAATATAATATTGGTTGTGTTTCCTGGAATCAAAAGTAACAACTTGTTTTACTGTGCTTCCCTCTCCAACACTATAAAGTGCTATTAATATTATCTCAAGTTTCTTTCCAAGGCAAAAATGTACACATATTCTATATTCTTTCTTTTGCATAAAATGAATCTTGTGAGACCCATTCTGTCCCTGGTATATAAATTTAATATATTTGGGACCTTTCCCCCTAATAACAGAGAACATTTTATTCATTTTATCACTTGTACCATTCTGGCATGCTGTTTGGGTATACGTTAACTTTTTAAACGACATCCTAATGATTATCTTTAGCTTATTTCCAGTTTTTTATTTATAGTAAAGAAAGCTACAGTGAACCATCTTGTACTTCTGTCATGTTATTTGTACAATTACTTCCATCAGTTCAGTTCAGTCAGTCAGTCGTGTCCGACTCTTGGCCACCCCGTGGACTGCAGCACGCCAGGTTTCCCTATCCATCACCAAGTCCCAGAGCTTACTCAAACTCATGTCCGTCAAGCTGGTGATGACATCCAACCATCTCATCTTTTGTCGTCCCCTTCTCCTCCCACCTTCAATCTTTCCCAACATCAAGGTCTTTTGCCGGTGAGTCAGTTCTTCACATCAGGTGGCCAAAGTATTGGAGTTTAGCTTCAGCATCAGTCTTTCCAATGAATATTGATTGGATCGTCTTACAGTCCAAGGGTCTCTCAAGAGTCTTCTCCAACAAAAGCATTAATTCTTTGATACTTTAAAGTCCAACTCTCACATCCATACATGACTACTGGAAAAAACCATACATGATTATGAAAAAATTATTTCCATAAGTGTGTAGAAAATAACCACTCAAATGAGAACATAATATTTAATCACGGCTTGCAAAAATAAAGAAACTTTGTGTTTGGCAGTAACTCAAAGTCAGGCAGGGGAGTGATTAAGTTTCATTCTAGAGAAGGTGGTTGACTTCTTGTTTGCCTGATTAGAATTTGTTGGTAGGAGAAAGCTGGAGGTGGGCCCAGAAGAAGCTGGCCATCTTCCGTTTTTGGTTTTGGGAGCATATTTGACTTTCACTGGTTTGTCCTAAGTCTCTCAGGTTGAAATTCCTGTTGGTGGAATTCCAGGGTCAAAATGCATGTTTGTATGTGTGTAATTTTTAATAAATTATTATGTATGCTCATTTCTCTTCTACCCCTTCCAGCTCAAGGTTTTATCAAAGTGTTTGCCAGTCTGATAGGTAAAAATTAATGTACATGTAAAAATGTGTGCATGTTCAATTTATTTTAAATTTCTAGATTTATTAGAATAAGTATCAGCTTATGAAAATGCTATCATATAGATGTCTTCATGGCTGAAGTGACTCATAATTAAGTACAACAAAGAATAATTTTATATTTATGAGATTTTTGACTAATTGATGTACTGTAACTGTTGTTGGAAAAATCACAATAAACTAAAAGTTTATAAAATTTAAGCTTACTGAGTTTTCAGTAATAGCTTGACTTTAGGTTTATTTGTACCATTTTCACATTCTTAGCCTTTGTTAGATAGTTTAAATGTGTTTGGATTTGTAAAGAAAACATAGGCTCTTTCACATGTAGTTTTAAAATGATAGTGTGAGTTTCAGTAGATTGTCTTTTTTAAATTGGTAACCATCTGTATTTGTTTAAGTTGTTTCAAGTTTGTATTCTTTTGAAATCTAATTGTATGTTCATCTTCTATACCTGAAATTCATTATTTTATCTCAAGTATTCTTTTTTATCTTTCATAATATTTTTCTGCCCAGTTTTTTTTTTACTTCATAAAAATCAAGCATCCAAATTAGCTTTCCTTAAGTATATTTTGTATTTTCTTTATTATTAGGTACTCAAAATGACACCTTTAAATTTTTTGTTTAGGTCTGCATGAATTTGATGCCTTGAAGGATCCTGAAGTGAATGAATTCCGAATAAAAATGCGCAGATTCAGTGAGGAAAAGATTCAGTCACTTGTGGGATTATCTTGGATGGATTGGCTGAAGCATACCTATCCACCGGAGCTTGAACCATCCATCCCTGAAAATTTAGAAGATAAACTTTATGGAGGAAAGCTCATTGTGGCTGTTCATTTTGAAAATTGTCAGGTAGTATAAAGAAATACTTTATCATAAACTTGTAAACTCTCCCAGAATGCAGCACCAATCTTAGAGGAGGCTGTTGCTCACCTAATAAACACTGGCGAAGATCATTTTAGTAAGATGGAAATATATTTTAGGATTAGGTGTGACAAACTAACATGACATATCCTTTGCACACATTTGGTTTTTTGATGCATTTTTGTCTGTATCAGAGTCCCAAAACTCCAGTGTTTTTTGAATGGTTTTTATATTTTTAAGGTTATGTAAAAACTCAAACAATTTTGAAGTGATGTTAAAGAGAAAGGAAAGAAAAGGAGGAATATGCAGTAGAGACTCATTTGTTGTCAGTAAAGTCTAGTTCTTTAGAGAAAAAGTTTGCCAACCTTGGTTGTAAATAATATAGGTATAATGTAGGTATAATTTATTTTCTCATGTTCTTTTTCTCTTGTTTATAAAATGAAAGATTTGATCAAAAGAGCTCTTTTTCTATTTTCTTACTTTTGCATTCTATGAATATGTGATCTAAGTGATGATACAGAATTGGGCATTATAACAGAGAGTATATACAGTTAATCTGTATCTGAATGTTCATAAAATTTTACAAGCCAAATTCTGCTTCTCCTTTTGTTTCAAGTATACTCATTTTATCATGTAGGCTCTGGCCTTAGAATTGGGGTATGAGAACAGGGATGTTTTGTTTTGTCCTTCAGTTACTATGATAAAAATGACAAACTCTTTATCAGTAATCATTCTGTATTGAGGGCTTTCCAGGTGACTCAGTGGTAAACAATTGTGCATTGTTGAAAGAGCTGAAACAGGAATTTCACTGTTAAAAAGTGATTGGAATCCAGCTTGACAATACTGACTCTGGGCAATTTGTGGCATCTTGGTCAGTCTGAATTTCATCCAATATGGGTCAAATCTCTACTAGATACATAAATTTTAATGTGATCTTCATTATGTATATGAGTGTTAGTGACTCAGTGGTGTCTGTCAGTCATGCCGTGAACTAACTGTAGCCTTCCAGGCTCCTCTGTCTGTGGAATTCTGCAGGCAAGATTACTGGAGTGGGTAGCCATTCCATTCTCTAGGGGATATTCCCAACCCAGGGATCGAACCCAGGTCTCCTACATTGCAGGCAGATTCTTTACTGTCTGAGCTACCAGGGAAGCCCCGTGATCATCATTATAACAGATTACATGTGAAAAGAAGTGTTCTGAAGTCTGAAGAAAATATTGACATTGAAATCTTACTGGATTCCAAGCAATCATAGAACTTAACAGTGAAAGGAGTTTAGAGATCATCTTGGCAGGCTCTTTATATAATACAATAATTCTTTCACCATTCTTTATAGCCTGTGTCCCTAACCCGATATATCCATTAGCTATGGGGAGTGTTCTGCTTACTAAAATATTGATAGCACATTTTCACTGGGAGCAAGAACACATTTAAATATTGTATTTATAAAAATTAAAAAAAAAATTCAGACTAGCTTTCTGTGATTTCTGGTGTTCTGGTTATACTTTCTTATTTGAATAAGTATCCATTCAGTCTCCCTTTATTCTACATGCCATGTATTCAGCTAATTGAAATATATGTATCATACCTCTCTGTAGTCTCCTTTCCTTGGCTACATATTTCCCAGAAATTAAACCAAAAATGTATAAGAGTTTTAGATCATATGGAATAGTAAATTTTAAAGTTATTAAATCAATTTGGCAGGTCACATAGAGTTTATAGCTTTTTATTAAGGCTGTTATTCCTTTAAAAATACCCTATGCTGTGATTTATTACCAACACTATTTCATAATTGAATAAACATTCATGTCACCATCACAAAATAGGAATGGCAAAATTTCAGAGTAAAGTACATTTGGTAACCATCATACATGTATTCCTTCCCTGCCCAGTTTTGTACAGTCCTTCTTTGGCCATTTCAGCATCACTGCTGATGACCAGCATTGGGAACCAGCATGTGGGGATACTATAGTAAGCATGAGATGAATTGTAACAAAGCATTCATTTAGGTTAAAAAATGATTTTCCGAGATTGGTAGGAGTGAAGAAAGTGTACTGAAACATTAAATGTAAAGGATGTATATGTGTAAGCATTGTGTTTCATTGGCTGCAATGTGGTATATATACTACTTCTACTACTACTTAGTACAAATGTAAAGAGTGACATTTTCACTGTTAATATAAAGTTGCTTTTCTACCCTCCTTTTTAGGATGTGTTTAGTTTTCAGATATCTCCTAATATGAATCCTATCAATATAAATGAATTGGCAATCCAAAAACGTCTGGCTATTCATGGGAAAGAAGATGAACCTTATGACTATGTGTTGCAAGTCAGTGGGAGAGTAGAATATGTGTTTGGTGATCAGCCACTAATTCAGTTCCAGGTATGTGTTTTAACTGTCAGTTTACCATTTATGAATTCTTTGAGTAGATGTTTTATGCAGAGCATTCAAGTGCCTGAGATTATTTTCGGAGTATAGTGGAGTTTAATATAGATGTGGTGAGACATCCCTCCCCCAGTGGTAAGGTACACTATTTAAAGAGGAGAATCCTGATTTTGCCTTCAAAGAACTTGAAGATATTTTTGTTGAAATTACATTTGGAGACTGAAAATAGTTGTTGCATAAAGAATAATAGACTAAGTGACAAGTTAGAAGTAAATAGTAATAGAATTTTACGAAAATATTTGATTACTCTTATTTGTGATTTTTGGTGTTTGTATGAAGCAAGAGGAATAATGGCCTGCCAATTATTAAGTGATGTCCATTTTGAGAAGGAGCCCTTATTAGCCAGGTAACAGGGAATTTTATATCTTCCTTCTCTTTTTTCCAGGTATTTAGTGTAGCATTTAGTTCTTGGTTTAGTAGGTGGAAAATCTTATAGCAGTTATAACCTTCTTGCATAGCTTTGGGATCTGTGGCATTCAGGCAGTTTGAACTCTAACCCTGAGAATAAGAAGATGAAAAGTGCTTGGTGGTACCATGAAAGTATTGACTTCTTCCTTTAATGTTCTGCCATCTTTTAAGTAGCCTTCTGCTTCTTTAATACTTTAAAAAAAAACCTTAGTAAGGGGAAAGTATATTGTTTTGCTCAAACTGAAATTTGTTATTACAAAGAAAACTAAAGGCATGTGTGCATGTTTTGTGTGTGTGTGTGTGTGTGTGTGTGTGTGTGTGTGTGTGTGTGTGCGCGCGTGCGCGCAAGATCATTTGAGAAAGAAAATATAATGTAGGCAAAGGACTTTGAAAGAAATGGAATGAGACATCTTTCATAGTGAAAAGTTTTTGAATGAATATATTTATCATAGTATCATGTTAACTCCCACTTGTAGGCCATTCTTGCAATTTTTTTTTTAAATTTCTGAAATATATTTTCACTGGTTGTGAATTGAATGCAGTATACTGTATACTTTATACTGTATAAAGTGAATCACACTTTATATCTGTATAGGAAATTTATTTTGGTGAGGCCTGCATTGTATTTTTATTCATTTTGTTAGAATCATTGGTATTGTAAACAAACAACCACCCTTTTTCTTATATGCCCCTGGAGAGTTATTTTGGTTTCATGGAAATGAAACAGAGCATCACACTTGGATAGCCATTAGGTTTTTGATGGAAAGACAGTAATGGTTGCCTTGAGGCCTGTGCTAATAAGGTACCTTGTCTACCTCAGGAATCCATGGAAAGCTGGCCACCTCAGGACTTAAAAAAAAATGGCTCCTTGTGTGCTACATACTCACTTTTTTTGATTTACTGGCCAGAGCTTGCACTGTAGCATCACAATCCACGATGCTGTGGCAAAGTGTGCCAGTTGGTCATCCTGTCAAGTACAGAGTGCAGAAAAGAGAAAAAAACAAAAACAACATATGTACTGTGACATGCATTTCTCTAAGGTTTAGCAAACAAAAAAATTTAGTCAGTGGATTTAAATCCAGGTCTTAGAGATACTAGGTGTGTAACTTAGCCTTTCGGTTTTTAGTTCTTTAATCTATTAAAGGGGGAAAATGTGTCTTCTAGAGTTAAGAAGATTAGCTCTGACATAGAAGAAGTATCTAGTTTAGTTCTTAGATACTAAGGTGTTCACGTAATGATAGCTATTTTATTTTGTGACTTTAATTTCTCATATTTTTGACACTGAATTGTTAATAGAGACTTTCAACATTGTTCTAATGTTGTTCAGCTTAATTTTATTTTTCTCTTGATTTAAGTTTTATTTGAAAATCCTTGCCTCATTCTCCCTTGCCACTGTAGTATATTCGGAACTGTGTAATGAACAGAACATTGCCCCATTTTATACTTGTGGAATGTTGCAAGATCAAGAAGCTGTATGAACAGGAAATGATTGCCATAGAGGCTGCCATAAATCGAAATTCATCTAACCTTCCTCTTCCTTTACCACCAAAGAAAACTCGAATTATTTCTGTAAGTTTCACATATGAACTTTTGGTGACCTCAAAAGCGATGTGATTTTGTTGTTGTTGTTGTTAGGTTGTATGCTTAAGCCTCCCACACATATTCTTCACTCAGTTCTCCTATGGAAACTAATTCATGTTTTGCTAAAGATCCATCACTATTTATTAATGTAATCTTTTAAGCTACTATTATTTTTCCTTACTCAAGCTACATATGATTCTAAATAGGTTTTTTATGTTTTTGATTATCTTTAGGTGGTAAAGAAAAATGCCTTCAAATTGAGTATATTTTGAGATTAGAGCTAAACATGAGATTTCAGAGAGCAATTTGAGGCATTCTAGTAGAAAAGTTGAGTATGCTGAGACAGTTGATTTTCTGGTATATCTCATTTGTATTAGTTTATAATAGTGTTTTGGTGTAATTTGTCTGTTTTCTTCTTATTGAATACTTTCAGACTTTAAATGTAACAAAGACATTTTTTCTAGAATATATATTTTTATAAAGCAAACCTTAAGTTTGTGTTCATTGAAATAGTTAACAGTTTTTAAATAGTTTTTCTGTCTTAAGAAAAATCATTCCTTGATAATTAAGATATTACCTGTATTTTAATTTATATAGTCAATTCTTTATTTATCCAGAGCTTTTAATACCATTTGTTTATGGTATCTAGTGAATTTTGTAGCAGTATTGTTTTGCCTTGAGAACTAAGTGCTAGTGGTTGTGATTTAATTTAATATATGTGGTTTTCAGTTGTTAGTTCAGAGTTGTATTTTCATTATTTTACCAGTGCACATGTGAGCTGATAAGGCAGTTTCATTGTTAGCGTCAAATATTCATTTATTAATTAAATATTAAGAAATGAATAATTGAATTCTTAATTAAAATTAAATATTAATACCCTGTATTTTTTCATTTTTTAACAGCATGTTTGGGAAAATAATAACCCTTTCCAAATTGTCTTGGTTAAGGGAAGTAAACTTAACACAGAAGAAACTGTAAAAGTGAGTACTTGTTTAGATTTGAATTTATCTTCTGCTCTGTTATTTGAATAATTCACTGATATGCTCAGTCAGTGACACATTGGAGACTACATTTTATCCATTTTGGTCAGTTACAGGATATAGAATATGGCAATTTATTATAGAACAATGATAAATGTTTTAAAATATTCTTTGCATAGTTGGAGTTGTACTGGATAGATTGACATTACCCGAGTGTATGTTATGGAAAATAAATTGGTTTAGATCAAGAATTAAGCAAGTGAGATTTAAGCCAAAACTGTAGGTGACATGCTTCTGTGCAGGCTTATTCTTTCTCAGCTTTGGTTAGAGCTTCACTCAGCCTCCTTTAGGCACACCACCCCCACCCCCCCTTTTTTTTTTCCTTTTAAACTTGCTGAACAGACAGAAAATGTAATACCATTCCTGAAATAGAATAGATGACTACATTGTAGACCACAACTTGTTAACACATGGGGATTTATTGCACCACCCTACAATTAAGTAAAGACTTAACAAGGCATTTTGCCTCAAAGTGTAAAGCATGCATTTTCCTCTATTTTGCTTGGCAGGAAATGAAGTGAATAGTTTTGTGATCCAAGAAAGAGATTCAGTTAGTTTGAGATGTTTGCTGGCATAAGGATATATTCAGGAGCACCTTGCCAAAGATTACCAGTGGCTTGTTTTTCTAAGTGGACATTAAAGATTCTTTGGGTAGCTGTCATTAAAATAAGGGTGTTTTCTCTTATATTCTTTGCTAGATTTTAATGTTTAATAGTATTCTTAAGACCAACTAGCCTTGTTTTCTATTTTAATGGTAATTTAACTTTTCCCTTGAATTTAAATTTTCTTTCTTAATCTTTTCCAGTTGTAAAAGTATAACATGATTGTTGCAGCAGTTAAAAAAGTCCAAATATGATTTAAGAAAGAAGTTGCTGATCTCTCCTTCTCATCTCTTTACTGTCACATGGGATTCAAGGTCAATAAGCCTTGAGTGACCTCCATGTTTATACAAATATATATCAACTTATGGTTGTGTTTATTTTGTTGATTGATTGCTTTGTTAAAGAAAAGGGATGATGTTATATATATTAATCTGTAATTTGATTTCTTCATTTTATATCTTGGATGGTTCTCTGGATTATTAAATATTCAGTAGAGTTCCTTGGATATTACTTTTCTAAGGGCAAAAATCATATATAGGCAAATATACCTTCAATATACCTATACATATGGAGTGTTTTTTAAAAACATATATGTATCATTTTGCTCAGTGGTTTGTATGAATCCATGTATAATTTGCATTCTAAAAATGGGAATTACTACTTATTCTTCCCATTTATTAGGTTATTGCTATTTATTAGCTATTTAATTCTTTTCTAGTTATTGTTTCTCTAAAGCCTTTCATCCTTACTAAGTTTCTTCCTAAAGAAGACCAAAGAAGCATTTACTACATGCCTTTTTTTATCTTGAGCATTATGCTTTATTTTTGTCTTCGACAGATTACTTGTGAGTGACATTTTATTCTATAGGTTTTACCCACTTCCATCAGCTATTCCAAGCTGGATTGATTTTATTGTTTGTGGTCATATATTTTTAGAACTAGTGGGCTTAATACAGTATTTAAAGTACCCCTCCCTCCTCACTCCATCTGCTTCTCTGGTTCTCCCTCCTGTACCCTTTTTCTCTTTTCAAAGAGGTTACATAGATGAACTGAAGTAAATTAGTGCAATTATGGCATCACTTTCTTGTAGGTACATCTCTCTTTTTTTTAAATTGCTTTTCTGATTAGGAGTTCCAATATAATGTTGAAGAGAAATCTGGAGGGGAAACAAAGATTAGGGATAGATGTGAAGCAGGGAACTTTACTTCATTCTTTCCAAACATTTCTTTTCTTGATGTACTGACTAGGACCTTCGGTATGATACTGAATAAAAATGATAAGAGTAGATATATCAGTCAGGATTCTCCCAAGAAAAATAATAATTGGGTGTTTGTGTGTGTGTATGTGTGTGTGTGTATATATATGCATACACACAGATTTTTTATTTTTAATTTTTGGATGTGCTTGATCTTTGTTGCTACTTGGGCTTTCTCTAGATCCTTCGAGCAGGGGCTGTTCTCTAGGTATGGTTTGCAGGCTTCTTTTGTTGCAGTGCACAGATTCTAGGGCCTGAGGGCTTCCGTAGTAGTGGCACATGTGGAATCTTCCTGGGCCAGGGATAGAACCCATGTCCCCTGCATTTGCAGGCAGATACTTAACCACTGAACCACCAAGATAGTCTACCACACATAATTTATTTAAGGAATTAGCTCATATCGTTATGGAGTTGTTTAAGTTCTACATCTGTGCAGTTTGTTTGCACACTGGAAAACCAGAAGACCTGATAGTTTAGTTCCAGTCTGAGTCTGTTCGTATATAGTCGGTCAGTCGTGTCTGACTCTGTAGCCTGCCAGGCTCTTCTGTCCATGGGATTTCCCAAGCCACATTACTGGAGCACATTTCCATTTCTTACTCTAGTGGATCTTCCAGGCCCAGGGATTGAACTGGCATTTTTTGCATCCTCTCATTGGCAGGTTGGTTCTTTACCACACGTGCCACTGGAATGCCTCAGAAACGGGAGGCACCTATGGTGTGATTCCTGTGGAAGTTCTGTTTGCTCAAGACCCAGGAAGAGCTGATGCTAGTGAGGCAAGAACTCTTTCTTACTCTCAGGAGGGCCAATCTTTTTGTTCCATTTTCTTCCACTGAATGGATTACAGCCACCTACTCTAAGGAAGGTAATCTGCTTTAGTCAGTCTACCATTTAAACGTTAATCTTATCAAAAAGAAAACACTGTCACAGAAATAACCAGAATATCTGGCCATCCCAAGATCCAGTCAGTGGACAAATGAAATTAACCATCAGAGTAGATGGTTCTGTTTTTTTCTTTATTGTAAAGAAAAGCATTTAATCTTTCACCTTTAAGTATAATATTACCTGTAGGTTTTTCACACATGCCCTTTATTCAAGAAATTCTGTTCTCTTTTTACTTAGCTGAGAGTTTTTATACTGAAAGGGATAGAAAAAGTTTCAGTTTGTCCAGTGCTTTTTATTGATGATTTTGTAGCTTTTATATTTAGTCTGTTAATTGGATTTCCTTTTTTTAAAATTAATTACTTCTTTGACTGTGCTCAGTCTTGGCTGCTGCATGGGCTTTTCTTTGATTGTAAGCGGGGTTTTCCAGCTGCAGTATGCTGGCTTCTCATTGCCTTGACGTCCCGTGTTGCAGAGTACTGGCTCTAGGGCACGCAGGCTTCTGTAGTAGCGGCATGTGGACTTCGTAGTTGTGGCTCTCGGGCTCTAGAGTGCAGGCTGAGTAGTTGTGGCACAAGGGCTTTGTTGCTCCCTGGCAAGTGGGATCTTTTCAGATCACAGATCAAACCTGTGTTTCCTGCATTGGCAGGCAGATTCTTTACCACTGAGCCACCAGGGAGGCCCCAGTTTGATTGATTTTCAAAGTATTATGCACTATACATTGAAGATATATATTTTTATATATTGCTGATACTGACTTATTAATATTTGGGTATGCATTTTTATGTCTGTGCTCACGGGGAATATTGGTCTGTACTTTCCATGTAATATCTTTCTCTGATTTTAGAGTTGGGATAATATTGACCTTATAAATTGAGTTGAGAAGGCTTTCCCTCCTCAGTTTTCTGAACAGGTTTAAGTAGGATTGGTGTTGTTTCTTCCATAAATATTTGGTAGAATTTACTCCAAGCACCTGAACGTAGGGTTTTTTTAGTGGGAATGTTTTTAATTAGAAATTTAATTTCTTTACTGGATATATAGTCATAATTTCTATTTCTTTTGTGTCAGCTTTGATTATTTTTATCTTTTGAAGAATTTAAGTTGATAAATTTATTGGCATTAAGTTCATTATAGCCCCTTAAATTAGTGTATTGTTGCTGTGTAACAAATTAACACAAACCTAGCAGCTTTAAATAACACATATTTGTTAGTTCATATTTCTGTTGTTCCGAAGTCTGGGCATGGTGTGGCTGGGTTTTCTGCTTATGATCTTACAGGGTTGAAATCCAGATGTTAATTGGACTGCATTACTTACTGAAGCTCTTGGGAAGAATCTGCTTCAAAGATGACTCAAGTTATTGGCCAGACTCAGTTCTTGCAGTCAGAGGACTGTGGCTCTCGTTTTCTTGATGGCTTTTGGCTGGGAGTTGCTCTCAGAATCTGTCAGGTTCTTGCTCTTGGTTCTGTTTTCAGTTCTTGAAACAGTGTTTCTCAAGCATTAAATCCTTTTCTGGCTTTGAATCTCCTGCCAGAAGAACCCGGTCCCTTTAAGGGCTCACGAATGGGTCAGGCCCATGAAAGACAATCTCCCTCCCTTTTTGTTTTGTTTAGGCATGCTATATGGCATGTACAGCCATAGTTCCCCAACCAGGGATTGAACCTGCCCTCCCTGCAGTGGAAGCACAGAGGTGTAACCATAGGATTGCCAGGGAAGTCCCTCCCTTTCTCAAAGTCACCTGTGTCTTATAGTAAAACCTAGTCATGGGAGTGAAATCCCTTGTAATGATAGTCCCAGAGATCTTACTGGAGTAAGATCACATGATTCTATGGAGTCTATAATGAAGTCCTAGGTGTTCAATGAAGATTTATTACTCTGCCTGGCTGGCACTTGAATGTCTTTCACTGTGAAAGCACTTTGAATTCTGTCATATAGAGCTTTCTGGTCGATCTTTTACCAGCTTTGTGACATTTCCCTTTTAATATGTCCATTTTAATATTCAGCAGAATCCTGAAATCAGTGCTGCTCAAAATCTAGAAGATGGTATTTGTGTAGACAGAGAGCTCAGATCGCCCTCTAATTACACCACTATTTGGAATGGTTTCTTCTGACTCTTTAGAAAAGAGAGTGGGTATCTCCCCATTTTTGACCTCTCTTCTTTGTTTTCTGTTCTCATTTGCCCCAGTCTCCCTTGAAGTCCTGAGGTAGCAATAGCAGAGTGCTAGTGGTAGCAGAATGGCAGTGGTTGCTAAAAATGCAGAGTTGAACCTCCCTCTTTGGAGGAGTTGTTGTCCTAAGGGAGATGGTGAATATCCTGATCCCCCCCCCGCACTCCCCCTCCACTGTCTTCTCTGTTCAGCATTGTTGTAGGAAATGTGGGTGAATAAAGCCTCAGTTTTCTCTCTGGGTAACAATAAAAGGAGGGCCTCGGCAGCTACAAAATATGCTTGGATGATTTCAGAGTGGGATGAGCTCAGAAAACTTCTAGGTTTATTCCTGAGCTGTACGTATATGGATCAGTCACAACTGCCTATATACTTTGAGAACCGTGCCATAAACCATCACCAGCTTCTCAGACTAGTCACTGTATTATGGTGCACACACAGGACAGTTCAAATAGCCCTACAAAGAATTTGAAAACTGAACTGGTATTGGAACCACAACTCACAGAAGGTTTGTTTGAAACTTGCAGCTTGAAGCTAACTATTGTCTCCTAAAACAAATCATCATCAGTCTCTATAGAATATAAATAAAACCCAGAGACTTATAATAGTTAAAATGTATAGGATAGGACTTCCTGGGTGGTCCAATGGAGAAGAATCTGCCTGCCAATGCAGGGACATGGGTTCAGTCCCGTCTGGGAAAATTCCACAGACAGCTAAGCCGGTGCACCAGGACTACTGAGCCCAGCCCCCTAGAACCTATGCTTCACAATGAGAGAAGCCACCACAGTGAGAAGCTCTTTGAGAGGCGCCACAACTAGAAAAAGTCCCTGGTGCTGCCAAAAATAAATTTTTTAAATTTGCAAAGTTCAGTTCAGAAGTAATTGGCATAAAAAGAACCTGGAAAATCTCAAGCCCTATAGACTAGTGAGAATCAACAGACAGCAATGCTGAGATGACATGAATGTTGGAAGTATTCACAAAGATGTTAAAGAAATTATTATAAAAATGCTCCAGCAGCTAATGGAAAAACAAACACAATGGAAAATAATTGGAAAAAATGAGAAAGTCTTAGCCACAATACGCAGTTGTGTCTTCGGTATCTGCAGGGGTTTGCTTCCAGGACTCTCGGAGGAAGTTCATATTACTATATTAAATGGTATAGTAGTTTTATAAAACCTATGCACAACCTATACTTTAAACCATCCTTTAATTACTTTATAATACCTAATACAATGTAAATGCTAAGTAAATTGTTACTGGATTGCAGCAAATTCAGATGTGCTTATTATAACTTTTTGAAATTTTTTTTCCAAAATTCTTTTGATATTTGATTGGTTTAATCTGAGGATGTAGTACCTGTGGATATGGAGGGAGAATATATAAGAGGAAGTGAAAAATTAAAAAAACTCTGAAAGGACTCAATAATGTAAATAGTGTGAAAAAAAGTGAACTTGAAGATTAATCAATAAAATTTTTCATTTTGAACAACAGTTTGAGAGAAAAATGGAGGAGAAACAGCTTTACAGTGCCTCAGATACCTGAGTAACAATATCAGAAGGTCTAACACTCGTGTAATCTGAGTCTCCAAAAGGAAAGAGAAAAAGTGTGGATGAAAAAAACTAAAGTAATTAATTATTATTGGGAACTTTCCAAAGTTGGCAAAAGACATAAATATAACAGATTTAAGAAACCCAATGAACCCTAAGCATGATAAACTCAGAAAATTCCAAGCCCAGATACTTTTATTTCAAAAATCATAATTTGATTCTTACTAGCCAAAAATCTTAACACCTCATAAGCCTAATTATGTGGCTGTCAGCACACTCCTAACTTGTTAAAATAGGTATAACCTCAGGAAAGAAAAGACTATCTTCATCTTTTTTTTTTAAATCTTAACCTTTTTATCTTCTTATTTCAGTACCTGTACCACTAGATAAATATTTGTGCAATGAATTAATACATTTTAATGTAACTGCCTCTGACATCTGTAAATCCTTAGTTAAATGTAAGACAGGGATCCTACCACTAAGCCAGAGCAACCATGCCTTTTTATTAAGTGGTTCTCCAGTGGCTAAGTGGTAAAGAATCGTCTGCAATGCAGGAGATGAGGGTTTGATCCTTGAGTTGGGATGATCCCTTGGAGGAGGAAATGGCAAACCACTCCAGAATTCTTGCCTGGAAAATTCCATGGACAGAGGATCCTGGCAGGCTACAATTCCATGGGGTCACAAAGATTTGGACACGACTAAAGTGACTGAACACACACCCATACTTCTTGAAGGTTTCCCAGCTGCCTTAGTGGTAAAAAAATCCACCTGCCAATGCAAGAGACACAAGAGATGTGTGTTTGACTCCTGGGTCAGAAAGATGCGCTGGAGAATTGGAAGTGGCAACCCATTCCAGTATTCATGCCTGGAAAATTCCATGGACACAGGAATCTGGTAGGCAATAGTCCATGGGGTTGCAAAGAGTCAGACACAACTGTGCATGCACACACACACACACACACACACACACATATTTCATGAAACCATGGGAATTTCAGCCTGTTCGGACTACTGATCGTTTTTTAGTTGTCTTATATAAAAAGAGAAAATAATAGTGGAACAAAAAGGAAATTAGGTGTTGATGTTGGGGAAAAGCTTCATATCTTGCCCAACACAGTATTCTTAATTGATGAATTCAGGAATGTAGGTTATTTGTATGTAGGCTTGCCACATCCTGGCTGTAGCACAGTGGAAAGTCATTTCCATGACAAAGCCTGCCTTCTCTTGATCTCCAGATATTCTGGGATTTGTGAGAATGTATCTTGAAGTTTACTGAACTGGGCAATAAAATGTGTGATTGTAATTAAACAAGATGGTGCTTTAAAATTTTCAACCTTCCAGAGCCTGATGGTGATTCATACAAAGCATCAGGAAATGTGGCGATTTTGACAAAATTTCACATGATATAAATTTAGAGAATTATTTTTTTTTACTGCTTTTTCTGAAAACAAAATCCTTTTTAATATCTTCTACAGGAGATTCTAAGTTCAGAAAGCACAAAGTTTTTCATTTCATTTTAAATGTAGGTACTTTTTTCTGCTCATTTATTTTTAACCATGTATGAACTTCAGTTATATTAGTGGATTACTAGGAGATTTCTCAGTCAGACTTAGTCCTAATGACTTGGTCTTAAATGATCACAGTTTGACTATTAGATAATGATTGGTATTTCAGCAGTTTTCTTCAGATTGTTCTGGGTCTTCTTTTTGTTTATTGTTACCACACCCAAGTTAGAGTCATTCTTTATAGTTTATTCTTTTACACACAACAGCCTTGGCTGTTGCTGTTTACAGCTAGTTTAACTGAATGAACTTTTCTAGTTCATTCTACTTGAGTTCTCTTTTAAGTTTTATGTTCAACTGACCCAGGAACAGGTACCCTCTCCAGTATTCTCACCTGGAGAATTCCATGGACCGAGGAGCCAATGGAGCTATAGTCCACGGGGTTGCAAAGAGTTGGACACGACTGAGAGACTAACACTTTAACTTATTCCATATATATGCCTTTTGCCAATAGTTTGTTGATTGAATGATAACCAACATTTTTGTTTTTAAAGTGTTAAATAACATTTATTGAGTACTTTTTATATAGTGGGCTAATTTATTTTTATTTCTCAAAAATTGTCAAAAACCAAGAGATGCAAATGTTTTTAAGCTCAGCAATTTATTTTTAGTATCTTGTCTTCATCACAAAAACATGGAAGAGTATTTATTTTTAAATTTTTGATTTTTCTGAATAAACTATATATTCTATATACAAAAAGTGATAGGTTCTTAAGTCTTTAATGTCACTGAGAGTAAGAACTGAATATCATTTTTATTCTGATATTCCTATCTTCCATTCTGGCATACAAAAGATGCAAAATATGGTTTATTTATATTTTGTTTTATTTAGAATTTCCCTAATCTCATTTCACAAATGGTTTGAGATAAGCATGCCTCCCCCCACCCCACACATGCACTCACACACAGGCTCATATATACACAAAGAATATATAAAATATGACTTCTTAAAAAAATTGAGATGTTTAATATTTTAAAAAACCAGGAGCAAGATTTGCAGTAGACATTTATATAGTAAGATCCTATATAACTACTTGATGTGTACTATAGGATTTGCTCTCTGCTTGCAATATAGGCAGCATCCAAAGTAAAGCAGACATGTTCAATTATAATACCCAGAATCTCTTAAGATAAAAACAGTCTAGTTAGTTGTGTGGTTGTAGTTTATCTTTTATTGGAAATGGAGAGGTGTTTAGCAGTTTCTTTTGAAGGAGACACAGTGGGTGATTCACACCAAAACCCCTGCCACCATCACTGTAGTAGGTAAAATAATGTTTCATGTATATGTTCTTTATAATGTCTTTCCTTGGATAGACTTACAGTGTTGACAGTGCAATTCAGAAAAAGTCATTCTGTATAATTCAGTCTGTATTATACATGGCCATGTGAGTATTTAATTGAATAGTAATATTTGGACTTTCCAAAGTCAAAGACTTTCTGAAAGTTCCATATGTGTATTTTTACTCAAAATCAAGTTTTGTATAAATTCTTTTTTGGCCATGCTGTGTGACATGTTGGATCTTAGTTCCCTAACTAGGAATTGAACCCTTGCTCCCTGCAGTAGAGGTAAAGAATCCTAATCACTGGACCATCTGGAAAGTCCCAGGCTCTGTATTTTAGTACTCATTCTACTTTTACCACTCACTTTTAAATTGGAGATAGTCATTTCATGTTGTTTTATAAAACTATGTAAATGACTGAATAAAATTTCTGGGACATGTTGCATATGTCCTACATCACTCTGAACCTGAGTATTTCACAAATGAAAGATAGTGGTTTGTAGGATAATCATAAATATGGATAGGATATCTTTAAGTTGACTTTTATAATGACTGATTCATAAATTATTTGTAAGTAGAGATTTTGGAGACATTTTATCCACCTTTCCTTCCCAGCTATACAGAAGACTAAGACAAGGCCCTTAGTAAATGAACTGATTGGAAGTAAGCATACAGTAGTAGTTTTTATACTTATAGTCTTGGTTTCTTTAGATCCATTTACACCATTGAGACATTTTTTAGCTAGTTTGCTTAGTATGTGAAAAATAGATTTTAACTAACAGTTTTGTGAATTACATGCTGATTAATTATCATTTATGGTTGTGTGAACTAATAGACTTTCCTAGAGTTTGTCTGCTTCTTCTGCCAGTATGTGTTTCTCTGTTCTTCCAAACAAAGATGTTTTACTGGTACAGTATTCATGATGCTCTGTTTGGTTTTGTCTCTGTCATTACAGGTTCATGTCAGGGCTGGCCTTTTTCATGGTACCGAACTCCTCTGTAAAACTGTCGTGAGCTCAGAGATATCAGGGAAAAATGATCATATTTGGAATGAACCACTGGAATTTGATATCAACACTTGTGACCTGCCACGAATGACTCGATTATGTTTTGCTGTTTATGCAGTTTTGGATAAAGTGAAAACTAAGAAATCAACTAAAACCATGAATCCCTCTAAATATCAGACCATCAGGAAATCTGGAAAAGTGGTAGTTATATACTAATTTCTGAAAAAAAATTATAATGGAATAATAACATAATGGAATAATTTTAAAACTTTAAAATAATAGTGATATAAATGAAATTATATCATATAACTTTGGTCCCTAAGAATTGATTTTTAAAAAGACAGTCTCCCTTATGTCATTTTCATTTTTCTTTTGGTAAATTTAGTAAATGTCATAGATACAAGTGTTCTATTATAAATGTTTGCTTTTTAGAAAATATAGCTAAGAATGGAAAGAATTAAAATGTTACAGGTTGACTGAAACTTCAGGTGTCAGATGTATTTAAGAATTCAAAATTTTATGCATTTTAGAAAGATCGTAGATCACTCAACACCCCAGGTAGGGTCTGAGACAACTCAGTAATCAAACACACCAGTTTCTAGAAGTAAAATATATGAATATTCACACTTAATGAGACAAATGAAGGCTGTCAGTTAGTTTCATATCATTTCTGGTCATGTTTTAGTGTCAAATGAGGTAAAAATGAGCCTTTGCTTTTCAAGTGTTTCTTAGACTTTGAAATTGTGGATAAAGGATGGTGAACTTGTTCTCATATCTCATCTTCCATTTCACATTTTCAAGTCTTTTTTATTTTCTTCTTACTTTATGGAAAGGGTTTTTTTTTTTTGAGGATGGGTATACAAATTTTATATGTTAAAAAATGTGGTTACTATATTTATCTACATGAATTTGTATCCTTTTATTCTTAACATGAGAATGTAAGCATTTCCTCTGGTTATTATCATGTAGTTTTTAAAAAACGAATATTATTGTTTAAAAGTCAGATAAGAGTCATTTCCTTAGTATTTTTTTCCTTCACTGATACGTAATTTTAGTCAAAGTGTTCAGGTATTTATAGCCTTTTGTATACTGTACTCTACTATACTGTATGTGCTTAGTTGTGTCCGACTCTTGCAACCCCATAGACTGTAGCCCACCAGGCTCCTCTGTCCATGGGATTCTCCAGGCAAGAATACTAGAGTGTGTTGCCATTTCCTGGAACTAGGTTAATTAGTCTAATTGTCTGCATAAAAATTCTGTTAGCTTGGTGTTTCCTTTTTAGAAATGTGAATAAATTCTACAACACCTAGAGACATTGCCTTTTGCTAAATTAAGATTTATGTAGACTGAAAGCTCTTAAAACATATAATCTGATATTATATCAGACATATTTTCTTGAATTATTAAAAATTCCTCATCACTTGCAATGGCCGCACAGTAAATGTTATATTTTTTGAATACTCTATTGTGAGAGACATTAATTAGCTTTAAAAATTTTCTTAAACCATTATAAAGATGTTGAACATCTTTCCATGTACATCTTGTTTTTATATTGGGTGATTTGGGGGGAAATCATCTGGAACTCTAGAAACAATATTGAACCAAAAGGCATCTGCCTGTTCATACCTTAAAGTTCATTCTTAGAATATTTATGCAACGATATCTTTTTCAACAGCATTATCCTGTAGCCTGGGTAAATACGATGGTTTTTGACTTTAAAGGACAGTTGAGATCTGGAGATACAATATTGCACAGCTGGTCTTCATTTCCTGGTAAGATTTACATTCTAATCCTTAGTGTTAAAGAGTAATTTTTGGCCTGTGGGGACTAGTCAACATGTTTTTATGACTCATTCTTTTTTCAGTCCAGTCAAGAAACCATCTTTTCATATTTTTATTGTTTCTTCTAAAACAGATTTCCCCAAAGATTATATTAATATATTTACAAGTGGTTTGTATCTGAATATATTTACTTTGCTGAATATTTTCTCACAATAACTTTTATTTATTATAGGTTTCTGAGAAATTCTCCTCAAGAGCAATGTCTTTTTATAACAGCCTCTGTTGTTGCTAGTTGTTCTAAATTTCTACACTAGAAGAAACATTAACTAACATTGGAAGGATAGTAAAAACATGTATTCTTTAGTTGGCTTTAGCCTGAAACTTGAGCTAGGAGAGAAGCACCTTCCATACACCTGTATTTCTTAAATAGTACTCCTATGGAGTAGATGGCTTTATTCTATTTTATGGATGAAAAAGGGAAACTCACTGATAAGTCAATCAGTCTTATGTAATTGGTTCAAACCTAGGATTTGTGCAAAAGATTACTTGACTCTTTCCATTGTTTTTATAGCTTTCCCAAATGTTGGAAATTTTATTTTGTGTTAAAATGCTGGCTTTTTTCCTGCTGGCTTCATCATTGGTTAATCTACTTAGTAAAATAGTGAACCTTCTTGCTTTTAAAAATTATTTTGTGGGTGACAAACATTTTTAAATGTTCTATCTTAGTAGTTGCTACCTGAGAAACTGTTTTTGGGTAATCAGTTATCTACAGACATATTTATAAACTGCTCATATGCTAGTATTTTATTTGTGTATTTTTTTATTCCTACCCTTTCCTGCATACACCTCCACTAATTGTCACTAACCATGTTGTTCCCTAAATATAGGCAAGTAGTGTGCATTTACACATTTTTTAAGAGGAGCTGTAGTTTCAGAGTAAAAATTATTCATTTCAGCAGTATACTTTTTTGAAAATTTTAATTTAGACTCACACCTGTTCTCCAAAATCAGTAACTTGACTGACTGATATTTTTAGAAAAATTGACAATTTTTGCAATTAACTTGGCATCCCATGGACCTGAGTTTATCTCTAACAAAATGTTAGAGATGTTTGTTTTGCTTGTTGTGTTTCTAGAATTCACATTTATCCTAGTAGGTACAAGCTAGGAACGTAGGAACTATAAATACTCTAATATCTAGCATTCTTAGCTTATCATTAGGAGGTTTATAATCACATTAATTCTTTATGTATATAGCAGGAAATACAAACACCAATTTCTAGTTTTCTCCCTATTTTAAAGCAAAATAGCATATTTTGTGCAGTGTTCTGTTCTCCATATGTTTGGGGCTGATAATACTAAAATGCTACACTGGACTTTAGATAGGTTGCAATTGATAGGACAGAGTAACACTACTATGTAGATAACACAAATAAAGGATATTATTAATTTGCTGAGAAGTCAGCTTTAGAAGTGTGGAAATTATGAGAATTCTTTCAATCTAGGTCAAAATGGAATCTGTGAGATTCGAGAGAATTAAACATGATAAGCAAAGGACTGATTAAAGAGCTGAAACTTTTAAGTATTTTGTAAAGATTTTCTAGCTTTGAGAGATAATTCTGAATTTACATACTACCTGGACAACAGGTCTGGACAGAATGTAGTTTTATCTTTTATTTCCTTACTAAAGTACAAAAAAATGTGCAAAAAATCTGTTACGAGAGAAATAGTTTGGAGAGAGGAGATTTTAGTTTGTATTGCTAACTGTTTCCTCAGAGTTTAATGTGCAGTTTACTTCTTTGTGAAGTGAGAAAGTTATATGAACTCCAGAGTTTAAGATAATGTTGAATTTCCGATTACCATGCAGTATCTGCTAATGGACTATACTTAGAGTGATAGAGAAGATAAAGGATTGTCTTGAAGAAGTACCACTTGGATGGAATATTTCAGAAACTACCAAAGAAGGTGTTTATATCAGCAGCTTTGAGATCACAGATAAATATTACCAACATTAGGTTTGTCAAAAGGGATATCCTTGATGACACTCAAAATACCAGTTTGGGTACTGTGATGACTGAAAATCAGCACATATGTGACTAAGAAATTAATGTATAGTGATAAAATAATAACATTTCCTATGGACCACCTAAGTTTGAGCAAGTGAGAGTAGTTCCAACTTTTTTTATTTGTAGATTAAGAATACTTGAACAAATTTGGAGAAATATGTGAAGTAGCTACTAATTTTTATTAATTTTTTTTCATTTTAAAGATGTTATATAAACTCACATTCAAATTTTATGCCAAGTATTAAGAAAATTAGAGGCTTAGTGATATTGTCTACCAAATTTCCATAGCTGACACAGTCATTCCCCCACCCCCACCCCCGACATTTATTTATTTGACTGTGCTGGGTCTTAGTTGTGGCATGAAGGATCTTTAGTTGCAGCATGAGGGATCTTGTTCCCTGACCAGGGATCATACTGGGGCCCTCTGCACTGGGAACAGGGAGTCTTAGCCACTGGACCACCAGAGTGGTCCCGGTGACACACTTTTAAGGTAATTTTCATGATAGAAATCCATTAAGGTTTTGTTTTAGTTTAGTTTTAAAAACATTTTCCTAAGAATCAAAATTATTTGCATGTTTTAGATGAACTTGAAGAAATGTTGAATCCAATGGGAACTGTTCAAACAAATCCATATACAGAAAATGCAACAGCTTTGCACATAAAATTCCCAGAGAATAAAAAACAACCTTATTATTATCCTCCCTTCGATAAGGTAAGCTAATTATTTCAAGGGGCACTATGTATGAAGTAATTCAGTTAGTAATTCTCGACTCTGTATCTTGGTCAGTTAAGCTAGACGTGTCTGTTTCTCCTTGAAGATGTCATCTACATTTACAAATTGGTGCAGTGGAAAGATCACTGAGCCGGAAGCCAGCTCTGTTTAGCACTGGCTTTATCACTGAGCAAATGAGACATGGCGCCTCTGGAGTTCAGATTCCTTATTTATAAAATGAGGAAATCATAATTGTTTTCAGAAGTTCTTTCAAATTTAAAAGGGCTATAAGTACATTCATGTGTAGCTCTAAACGTGTGAAATAATCAGTGAAACGTGCCGGTGTGTTGGTTCAGTTAAAGATAATCACTAAATTGATTAGAGTTAGTATTCAAAGAACAGATTATTTATGTTGAATATGGTGTTAGTAGGACTTACTTTGTAAAAGCTAGAGTGAGGGCTTCTGTTTCTAGGCATAACTTTTTAGTGTATAAGCTGCATATCTTGGGGATATGGAGAGTGTCTGGTGGAGGTTGAAAATTAGGCTATGATCATTTACATGCTAAGAGAGCTAAGCTGTCGTATGTTTTATCTTCAGGTTTGCCATCTTTGTTTCAGGTATGATTGATACTGATTTTTGTGAGGATAGCTTTGAGCAGATTTTCAGATAATAAGAAGTTTATTTACTTAAGTCATTTGAGTGCAAGCTACCTTTAAACATTTATGCTATAGTATAATTTCAATTAATATATTTTACACTCTTAATTATATTTTAACATTCTGTACCACCAAATATTTCTTCCTTTACTTTCATTTTAATTCAGTTTTATCCATGTAGACCTAATTTTTCATTTTCTTCTAGAATGTTTTTCTGTTCAGTAATATACAACCAAATTAAAATTTGTGATTATTACAGTAGAAACCTCAGATATGTCAAGAACCATATACTTTAGCATACATTGGGTAGAAGGTACATTTTGATGCATCCATTGCATTTATTCTGTGGCTTTATTCTTTCAATTAGGAATTTATACATAAACAGTAAGTACTTGTGATACAGTTAAAAGTCCAAGCTCAGACTTTTTTTTTCTTCAGTTATTGTATGTGTTCAGCAGTCACTTATCATTTCTTTTGGATGAAAAGAAATGCTTTTTGAAGTGGTTTTACAAATCTAACATCTTAAATTTTGTGCAATTTTAAGTATTTTTAATCTAATATTTTAAGAGAAGTCCAGTTTTTTGAAATGTTCTATTTCAGCATTGTTGTCAACAGAATCATCTACACCTGGTCATTAAACTTTAGTTTTTCCTTTATGATCCCTTGGAGAGTCTGTCTTTGAAGATCTACGTAGGATGGAAAGTTTAGTCTTTAAATGTGTTTAATATATTTCTATTTTTCAGTTTTCTTTTAATTGTACAATTGCATATATGATTGTTGAAAAAACATAATGCAGATATAAGTGAAAGTTTCTTATGTTTTTATTTAATGTTTTCTGCTTTACCCACTTGTATACGTTTAACTTTTCAAATTACTTTTATGATTATTGCTTAATATTAATAACTATGATATAATTTTATCACATAACAACCTTATGAAATAGGATGGAAATTACCAGTACACTTCATACATATGAATGCAATTAAATTATTTACAGAGAATTGGTTAACTCAGTAACTGGATATGGCTGGATATGGGTCTTCAGGTTTTTTTTACCTGCTGAGCCTTTCCAGTAGACCAGTTGGTTCCCCATCTTTTCAAGAATCAGAGCCTCTTTTGAACTTACTAAATTCAGAAAATATTTTTAGGTTTTCTCTTGACATTACTTCTGCTTTTGTTATCTGCTAATTCAGAAGAAAATGTGAGAAATGATAAAAAACTTATTCTATGTTTGGTAAATATTACATTGTTTAGTTGCTAAATTATGCCCAACTCTTTGAGACACCATGGACTGTAGCCCACCAGGGTTCTGCATTCATGGAAATCTCCAGGCAAGAATACTGAAGTGGCTTGCCATTTCCTTCTCCAATTATTATATACTTTGGCATTTTCTTAATCAGAAAATACTTACCTATATTAAAAATTTGTTCATATATACTAGCCACTGCTAATTTTATCTATAGAGAATCCTAGTATACTGTGGGAGTCAATAGTCCTTTATAGTAAAGAGTTTGTCAAGTGTTTGAAGATTGGGAATCACCGCATAATACCACTTTGCCTTTAAAATTCACACTTACATTATAAACCATAGAAATGCCATATCATGTGTCGCTCCTATACATGTGGATGTATAAATCTGTGTACAAGTCTAGACATTTACACTTATAATTTTACAAATACAAGAGCCAAATTTTAATTTTTTCAATTTTTTTAAACAGATTATTGAAAAAGCAGCTGAGATTGCAAGCAGTGATAGTGCTAATGTATCAGTAAGTATCAAGGTTTTAAAATAGCCTCGTGTTACAAAGTTGTGCTTATTATTAGTCACTTTCATGTCATTTATGGTAATCAGCTTGTGGAAGACCATATTCATATGCAAGAATAGTCTGAGTGTACATGAATATGTACATGCTAATATTTTGTTAAATGGCAGCTGTTTCTGATTGGTCTGTGTTTAGTTAGTAAGCACTTTTCTGTTTCAAGCAAAGGTTCAGCAGCTGGTCTGTGAGGGATGCTCTGACACTTCATAAATTAACAATACCATATTTTAAATGTTATTCAGTTGAAAGAGGAGGTTATATTTTCTTAACTTCTCTGACATAATAGAGCAGATACATTTAAGGCAGGTTTTGCAGTGCTGAGAACCCAGGTTTCTTGCATCTTGGTAATCTTTCCTGTTAATACGTAGTTTTTATCTCATTAAATAGTGGTGCTTCAGATTTCTACATTACTACCTTCTTGCCTGCAGGAAAAGGAAAAGTTAGACTAGAGGCCATACCTAACGATAAGTGAGACTGAGAAATGGAATCCTTGGCTGGGCAGTCATGTAATTGGCTAAGAGAGATTATAGTTAATAAAGCAAGAAGGGGGCAGTGCATATTGACAGACAAATAGCAATCTCTGCTACACACACCTTTCCCATTGTTTCTGCCCAAAGCCTTCAAAATAGATAACTTCGTTTATTTTGGTTCAGTTCAGTCACTCAGTCGTGTCCGACTGTTTGCGACCCCATGAATTGCAGCACACCAGGCCTCACTGTCCATCACCAACTCCCGGAGTTTACCCAAACTCATGTCCATGCTTTCTGTTTATTTCCATTGATCTATGTGTCTGTTTTGTGCCAGTACCATACTGTTTGATTACTGTAGCTTTGTAGTATAGGCTGAAGTCAGGGAGTGTGATTGCTCCAGGTTTGTTCTTTCTTAATATTGTTTTGGCTATTTCCCGGGCTGTCTTCTGCTTTTTATAGAGTTCTCAAAAATGTCCATAGCCCTGCAATGCAAATAACTCCTACTACACATACTTTCAGAGTACAGTTGACCCTTGAATAACACAGTTACTGCATAGGTCCTTTTACACACAGATTTCTCATTAAATACATACTACAGTACCACATGATCTGTAAGTTGATTGAATTTGTGGATACAGAACCCCAGATACAGAGTATCAACTGTAAAACTATACATGGTTTTCAACTGTGTTGAGAGTCTGCATCCCTAATCCTCATGTTGTTTAAGGGTCAACTGTAGTTCTCTTTAATGAAATAAAATAATTTTATTACAAGTATACACTTATCAGCTTGTCTGGAAATGATGGAAGCATACAATTTCAGTCTAAGAGATAACATTTATATGGGCCTGTCTTCATTCTCATACCTTTTTTAGTTACCCTTTATTAGTCTTAATATTGCTCTTTGAATATCAGAAGCCTAAATTAATGTGTGTTATTTCTCCTATGATCTACTGTTACCTTACCTAAATCAGAGGAACTTTCCTTAATGAGGATATAATCTTCTTGTCCAGGTTTGTTTTATGTTTTTGTTTTTAGTGGGCACATAGTTGTTGTTGAGTCACTCAGTCACGTTGAGTCTTTGCAACCCCATGGACTGTACCATGTCAGGCTTCCCTGTCCTTCACTATCTCCTGGAGTTTGCTCAAAACTCATGTCTATCAAGTAAGTGATGCCATCCAACCATCTCATCCTCTGTCATCCTCTTCTCTTCCTGCCTTCATTTGTTCCCAGCATTAGGGTCTTTTCCAGTGAGTCAGCTCTTTGCATCAGGTGGCCAAAATAGTGGAACTTCAGCTTCAGCATCAGTCCTTCCAATGAATATTCAGGGTTGATTTCCTTTAGGATTGACTGGTTTGATCTCCTTGCTGTCCAAGAGCCTCTCAGAAGTCTTCTCCAGCACCATAGTTCAAAGGCATTAGTTCTTCAGCTCTCAGCATTTTTTATTTTCTAGCTTTCACATCCTTACATGACTACTGGAAAAACCCAGAGCTTTGACCACACGGACCATTGTAGGCAAAGTAATGTCTCTGCTTTTTAATATGCTGTCTAGGTTTGTCATAGTACAATGAATAAATTATATGGAACCAAAAGTTGAGTTTTTTTACTAACTGCTACTTACCTTTCTCTCCTAGAGGTAAGTGTATAAACAGTTTAGCTTTGTGTGTACGTATCTGTGTATTTTTTAAATAGTTCAGGATCTTTTTAGTTTCTCCCTTTTTAATGCAATGTATTTTATGGATCTTGTAATGTTTGTGGAAGAGTTCCACTTCTCTCTTAATTAAAGCCTTGTTAATATTTCATGACATTAATTACTGATAGCCATTAGTTATTAAATATTCATACCTCCACTGATGGATGTTTTGCTTATTTCCACTTATTTTCTTTTTCTAGGGCTTTGTTGCAGTGAATGTTTTGTATGTCTTTATACATGTTTGTGTTTTGTAGGATAAATTCCTGTAAATAAAATGATAGATTAAAAGATTTGTCCCCTTTTAATAAGAATTCTATCAAATTGCACACCCTAAAAGAGTTAAAACACACTGTGGGAGAGTTTCTATCATTTTGCTTTTCTGCCAACCCTTTTAATGTATTGATTCAGTGAGCATAAACTGATGTCACATTAATTTAACTTGCATTTTCTTATGATTAGGTTGGAATTTGTTTTCTTTTAAAAGATTTCTAATTATTCCTTTCTCATGGCTATTCTGTCACATTAGTTCTCTCTGAGGAATTAAACAGTCTTATCTTTAAAGTGGTCTTGCTTCTTTTTTTGGCATCTATCTTTTCTTGGTATTTTGACTTTTCTCAATGTTTGGTGATTCTTAGTTTAGCTCTTTTGTACTTGTGGCTCCCTGGTTGTTTGCTTATTCACTCTAACCCACATTCAGTATCTGTAGGATTTGGGGTAGGCTGTGCTGAAAAGGAGTTTCCTGTATGTGAAGATTTCCTGCCTTCTGCGATCAAGTGGCTCCCAAAGTATTCAGTACCCTCCTCCTCACCTTAGTTTTGGGCTGATCGCATTGCTGTTTCAGCTCAGCACAAACAGAGCAAGGGGCGTGCGTGACCTCGGCAGCTGCTCTCCCTGCATTGCAGATCCTTTACTAACTCTTGACAATTCCCCCTGGCCACCTCTCATTCTTTGAATCCTCTGGTTCTGAGTGGGAATGCATCCTAAACTGTGTTTCTCACTACAGTTTGAATCTTAGCAGATCTGATCCCTAATCCTATCTACTTTCTCTCATTAAAAGATTCCTATGTTAGGCACTTTCTCTTGTATCCCAGAACTGTTACTGGTTAGTATTTTTAAATACTTCATTTTTTTGAATGAAAGGAATAACGAGAACTATGTTCTCATTCCACTGTTTTAATCCTCTCTTCATATATATGTCAAGAGCATGTTACATTCCTTAATAAGATCATGGTAAGTTCACTTATTGAAGTGTGTGTGTGTGTTTGTGTGTGTGTGTGTGTGTGTATTCAGTCACTCCGTCATATCTGACTTTTAGCGACCCTGTGGATTGCAGCCCCCCAGGCTCCTCTGCCCAAGGAATTTTCCAGGCAAGAGCAGTCGAGTAGGGTGCCATTTCTTCCTCCAGAGGATCTTCCCATCCAGGTATCCAACCCACGTCTCTTGCATTGGCAAGCAGATTCTTTACCACTAGCGCCACTAATACCCAGTTTACGTACTACATTTTGTTTATTCACTTGTTTGCTTCCACATTTTAGCTATTATGAATAACACTGCTATGAACATGAGTGTGCAAAAACATTTTTGAGATGTTGCTGTCAATTCTTTTGGCTGTGTACCCATAAGTAGAATTACTAGATCATATGGTAATTGTTTTTTTATCTTTTAAGGAACTTTCCATTGTTTTCTAAAATAACTGTTCCATTTTATATTCCCACCTGCAAAATCCAATTGCAAAAGGATTCTAGTTTTTTTCATATCCTTCTCAACAGCACTTCTGTTCTTTTGAAAGTGTTAAGCCTAATAGATATTGATTGGCATTTTAAAAAACATGTAGTTGCCAAAGATTGTGAGGTATCTGTAGACTAGAAACAAATGTGATATTTGTGAATTAGGATTCTTGAATTGGCAGCTTTTGATTTTCCTAGTCAGTAGTTCCCAACCTGCAGCTTTTTTTTGCTTCAAGTGGGGCATTTAGCACATCTAAAAGTTTTCTTATTTGTTTCAATTCACTGGAGGTTGTTTCTGGCAGGTAGTAAGTGGAGTTCAGGGGCTACTCAACTTCCTACAATGCACAGGACCATCCTTCTATGAGATAGCATGCAGGTTAGAAACCCTGCTCTAATCTAAAACGTCTGTATTAAAGAGTTTATTTTATTTTCTTATTGCTGAATCTCAGGTACAAAATCTTAATGACTGGCTTTTGTGAATGCAGATGGTGACTCAGCCTTTAGTTCAGAGGTTCTGGGGATCTACCTATAATGTTTTCTTAATGGAATTATTTGGAATCTTTAAAGCTCTCTATTTGACGGAAGAAAAGAGCAAACATTTAAAAAACAATCTCAGACTTTCTGAAAATCTGAGAGAAGACTATGAAGAATTCCCGTACAGCTTTCTCCAACTTCCTCAACTGTTAACACTTTGCCATATTTGTTCTGTCATTCCATGTGTGTGTATGCATTTCTTTTAGAATCATTTGTAATGAAGTGGCATACATTATGCCATTTATCCTTTTGTCTTAAATTTATCCTTAATCCATTTATCCTTTATCCTTAATTCTTCAGTGTATATTTCCTAAAAATGAGGACATTCTCATAGTTAACCAAAATCAATTCATGAAAATCAGGAAAATAATGTTGATACAGTTCTATTGTCTGTTCCCCACATTCCATTTGTATTTAGCCAGTTGTCTCAGTAGTGTTCTTTAGGCCCAGGATTGTATTTCTTTGACATGTGTCTTTAGTTTTCTTCATTCTAGAACAGTTCCTCAGTCTTTCATTATCTATAATGACTGATTTTTTTTTTAAGGATACAGATCAGTTACCTTGTAGAATGTCACTCAGTTTGGATTTGCCTAATGTTTTGTCATGATCAGATTCCAGCTATGCATTTTTAGCATGAATACATTGAAGTGGTGGGGGCTTCCCAGATGACTCAGTGATAAAGAATCTGCTGCCAGAGCAGGAGACACACAAGACAAGGGTTTGATCCCTGGGTTGGGAAGATCCTCTAGAGGAGGAAATAGCAACCCGATCCAATATTCTTGTCGGGATAATCCCATGGACAGAGGAGCCTGGAGGGCTACAGTCCATGGGGTTGCAAAGAGTAGGATACAACTGAGCATATTTAAATGGTGATGTGTCCTTACTGCCTTTTACTCACAGGCAAACAGTGTCAGTTTGTCATTTTGGTTCTTTTCTTTTTTTGGTTGTTGTTGTTACATTATTGTTGATATTAATTATTATTACTTGGTTAGGATAGTGTCTACTAGGTTCTTCTACTATGAAGTTAATAAGTAAGTAGTTTGTGGCCTTATTTTGAGACTTAGGAAACATACTGTTTCACAGCTAACTTTCACCTACTTGTTTTAGTATTTATTAATACAGATTGTCTGAACCAATATTACAGTGGTTTCCAAAGTGCAGATTTTCAAATTTATTTTTCTTTTGGGTCTGTTAGTTGACTTATACTGTAGGGTAGATGTTTTTCTCTCACCCCACCCCCCATTTATTTACTTAAAAAATTATAGTAGTTTGAATTTGTGATTTCTTTTTTATTTAATGACAGTTAATTTTAATGTGCAGATTTGACCCAGATTTCGCCTGTGGCAACTCGGTTTCTATCTTGTATCTGTTTGATCTGTTGATAATCATTCTATGAGCAGCTCCTTCTTTCTGGTACAAGAAAGTGTTCCAGGCTCATCTGGTGATTTCTTTACCCCCACTTTGGTTTCAGTCATTCCTCCTGGGGGTCCTGATTCCTTTTGTTTGTCAAAAGTATTTAGATTCCAAATTCTGGGCACTCAGTATTCTCATTGTCCTTGGCATGCAATTGCATTAGGTCTTTTCATGAAACTGAGCTAGGTAGTGTGTGTTTGGCTGCATACTTGAGCATCCCTGGTGATTCAGTGGTGAAGAACTCACCTGCCAATACAGGAGATGCAAGTTTGATTCCTGGGTCAGAAAGATCCCCTGGAGAAGTAAATGACAATCCACTCCAGTATTCTTGCTTGGGAAATCCCTTGCCTGGGAAATCCTGCTGGCCTACACTCCATGGGTTCGCAAAAGAATCAGAGATGACTTAGTGACTAAGAGACAACAAATAGCACTGAGAATGTTTCTTTCCTTTATCTATCTATTAAAAACCACGAGTTCTTATTATTGTTGCTAATTTGGATTCACTACCACAGGATTTCTTTTTAGTGTGTGCCTTAACATATTTTAATTTACCTTTTCTGACAGTGAGTAATCTGGATTCCTATCAACATGCTTATTTGCTCTGTTATCAATCTCCCAATCATTTAACTGTCTTCTCATTCTCTGTCCCACCAGCCATAGCTGCATGGGTTGTCTCATTCTCAGCTGTGTGTTTGTCAGGTCCCCAGTCTGGCCAATTGTCCTTTGAAAGCATATTGCTAATACGTTTTGAGTTTCTAGCCTTTCTGAATATGACAGATGAATTTGCCAGACCCCTGACCCTCCTGTATGTATATGATTAGAAAAATATAGACATAGAAACAGAGTAGAAAATATGGGTGTTAATTTTCATTTTTTTCCCCATCATTACTTAAATTCAAGCATTTTAACATGAGTATAAGTCCTTCAGTTGCACTGCAATATAATTTTTCATTGCTGATTGTTTTGTAAAAGAAAGTAAGGTCTTTGTGTGTGTGTGTGTGTGTGTGTGTGTGTGTGTGTGTGTGTGTGTGTGTTTGCTTCCTGCAACATTTCTGGTAGTTTGTTTTTACCTTGGACTTACTCAGTACCGTGCTTTTCATAGCTCAGTTAAGCAATCACAATGCAATTACACAGCTAACTCATTGCTCTTCCCTCTTCCTTTACTACTATGTCTGCAGGATATTTACTTGTAGCAGGTATGTAAAGTCTTATTTTAATCCATGAGATTATAGTAGGTCTGATAGCTTTTTTCACTATTTAACGTAACAACAGTCTGCCTTTCTCTGACATGAACAATTTATATTCTTCTTCGTTTACAGTATCAGCTTTCACTTTTATATGTAAGTGTAGGAGTTTCATTTTCAAATTCTCATTACTTGTGATCATTTTTCCAAGGTATTGCAGTGGTAAACAAAACACTTGCCAATGCCAGAGACGCAGGAGGCGTGGGTTGGATCCCTGGGAATGGAAGATTCCCTGGAGGAGGAAATGGCAACCCACTCCAGTGTTCTTGCCTAGAAAATTCCATGGACAGAGCCTAAAATCTATGTGGTAGGAGAGTTGGACACATTGAGCACGCATGCACACATGCATAATGACGTATCTATCCCTGGCAACCACTGATCTTTTTAATGTCTCCATAGTTTTGCTTTTTTCCAGAATGTTGTAGTTTGAACCATTTCACATATAGCCTTTTCAGATTGTCTTCTTTCTATTAGCCATATGCATTTAAGGTTTCTCTGTGTCTGTTTGTGACATGATAGCTCATTTCTTTTAGGCCTAGATAGTTTTCCATTCTGTGTATTACAGTTTATCCATTCAGTTATCCATTCACCTACTGAAAAACATCTTGGATGCTTCCAAGTTTTGGCAACTTTAAATAAAGCTACTATAAACACATCCATCTGCAGGTTTTTGTGTGGATATAAGCTTTTGACTCCTTTTGGTAAATATAAATAACCAAGGAGCATGATTACTGGATTGTGCGGTAAGAGTGTTTAGTTTTGTAGGAAATTGCCAAACTGTCTTCCTAAGTGATTGTAGTATTTTGCATTCCCATCAGTATTTTGAGTAGCTCCACATTCTCAGCAGCTTTTGATATTGTCAGTGTTTTGGATTTGCACCATTCTAATAGGTATGTAGTCATATTTCATGTTTGTTTTAATTTACATTTCCCTGCTGACATGTGATGTTAAACATCTTTTCATATATCAGTTCAGTTCATTCCAGTCGCTCAGTCGTGTCCGACTCTTTGTGACCCCATGGACTGCATGCAGCATATTGGGCTTCCCAGTCCATCACCAACTCCCAGAGCTTGCTCAAATTCATGTCTATCGAGTCGGTGATGCCACCCAACCATCACATTCTCTGTTGTCCCCTTCTCCTCCTGCCTTCAGTCTTTCCCAGCATCAGGGTCTTTCCGACTGAGTCAGTTCTTTGCATCAGTTCAGTTCAGACGGTCAGTCGTGTCTGACTCTTTGCGACCCCATGATTTGCAGCACGCCAGGCCTCCCTGTCCACCACCAACTACCGGAGTCTACCCAAACCCATGTTCATCAAGTCAGTGATGCCATCCAGCCATCTCATCCTCTCTTGTCCTCTTCTCTTCCTACCCCCAATCCTTCCCAGCATCAGGGTCTTTTCCAGTGAGTCAACTCTTTCACATGAGGTGGCCAAAGTACTAGAGTTTCAGCTTCAACATCAGTCCTTCCAGTGAACACCCGGGACTGATCTCCTTTGGGATGGACTGGCTGGATCTCCTTGAAGTTCAAGGGACTCTCAAGAGTCTTCTCCAGCACCAGTACAAAAGCATCAATTCTTTGGCACTCAGCCTTGTTTATGGTCCAACTCTCACATCCATACATGACTACTGGAAAAACCAAAGCCTTAACTAGACGGACTTTTGTTGGCAAAGTAATGTCTCTGCTTAAAAAAAAAAAAAAAGTAATGTCTCTGCTTTTAAAATATGCTATCTAGGTTGGTCATAACTTTGCTTCCAAGGAATAAACGTCTTTTAATTTCATGGCATTCTTTGTATCAAGTGACCAAAGTATTGGAGTTTAAGCTTCAGCATCAATCCTTCCAATGAATATTCAGGACTGATTTCCTTATATGTATGTATATATTTTACCATCTGTGTTTATTACTTGATGAGGTATCTGTTGAGGTTTTTGATCTGTATTTTTGTCTATTGTTTGTTTTCTTGCTGTTGAGTTTTAAGAGTTCTTTGTCTGTTTTGGATATCAGTCCTTTATTATAAGATATGTGCAAATATTTTCCTCAAGTCTGTGGATTGTGTTTTCATTCCATTGACAGCTTGTTTTGCAGAGCAGATAATTTAAAATTTCATGAAAGCTTAGCTCATCAGTTCTTTCAGTGATGGATCGTGCATTTGGTGTTATATGTTAAAAGTTATCACCAAACCCAAGGTCATTTAGATTTTCTCCTGTTTTCTTCTAGGAGTTTTATAATTTTGTATTTCACATTTATTTTTACCTAAGTCATGTAATGTTAGCCCTTAACCTTGTCCTTTCTTTTTCGATAAGGTGTTCACTCTTCTGGGTCTTTTGCCTTTCCATATAAACTTTAGAATCAGTTTTTTGATACGAACATAATAACTTACTGAGATTTTAATTGGGTTTGAATTGAATTAATATCTGTTAATATTAAGTTGAGGAATACTGACAGTATTGAGTCTTCTTATCCATGAACGTAGAATATAGCTCCATTTATTTAATTCTTTGATTACTTTATCAGAGTTCTGTAGTTTTCCTTATATAGATCTTGTATGTATTTTGTTAACTTTATACCTGTTTCCTTATTTTGGAGTAGTGATGTAAATGATATTGTGTTATTTAATTTCAAATTCCACTGGTGTATTGCTAATATATAAGAAGATAGATGATTTACTTTTATATATTAACCTTGTATCCCACACTTGGTGTAATTGCTTATTGCTTCCAATGGTGTTTTCATTGACTGTTTTAGGTTTTCTCTATGGTTGATTATGGTATCCTAATTCTTTTTAACATATGTATACTCTAGTTTGAATCTCACTACTTTCGAAAGTTAGTGGTTTGATTTAATTCAGTTTAATGTTTATATGAAATCCCAGCTAAAGTAATTTCAAGTACCAAATAGCATACTAATATATTATTAAATACTTACACAGTCTTGTCAATTTTGGAGATGTTTTTGATGGGGTGGGATAAGGGAGTTACATTTTTGCCTAAATGGTATAGTTTTCCTTTATATTTGGGAAAACGTATCTCTTTCTTTCATGTTAGTCTTAATTCAGAGTCTGGATTGAACAAACAGTATGGTCCATTTTCTTTATTTTAATATATTCTTATAAGGATTGGGAAAGAAATTGGGATAACTATTTTCTTTTTTAATGTTTGATTTTAGCCAAGATTCAGTTCTTTAATCTAAATGGTTTAGTGCCTCAGAGCTAAGAGGTTAGGTACCTATTACTTTTTTATAAAAAATCTTCATATGTTTGGTTCATCTTTGATTTTGTTTTTTTCTTTATAGCAATTAAAAATTTAAAAAGAAGATGAGAAACTCAGTTCAAGTATGACTTCTTTTTAATCCGAATTGCAATTCTGCCACCTAGTGTTTGTACATGGACTTTAAAGGAGGATTCTTTTTTATTCTTTCTTTTAAAAAACTGAGAATAATTTTTCCTACATCATTAGTTTGCAAATTTAATACTCAGCTTTATAAAACTAGTAAAGGGAGCTCAAACTTTTTAATGAATTAGATTGTTAATATCTCACATTTTAAAGTTCATTAATTATTTTAAAAATTCATGGTATAATTAACCCTTGAGACAACATGGGTTTGAACTGTGCAGATTAAGTGAATTTTTTTTTTAATATACTCATTCTTCAGTACCACATGTAGAATGGTTTGGTTAAATGCACGGATTTAGGGATTTTCTACTTCTTGGGAGTTGGTGCTCCTAACCCCTGTGTTCAGGGTTTACCAGTTACATTTACACGATTCAGTTCTGTAACAAGTAATTTTGCTCTTTTAGAGTCGAGGTGGAAAGAAGTTTCTTGCTGTACTGAAAGAAATCTTGGACAGGGATCCATTGTCTCAACTGTGTGAGAATGAAATGGATCTTATTTGGACTTTGAGACAAGACTGCAGAGAGAATTTCCCACACGCATTGCCGAAATTGCTGCTGTCGATCAAGTGGAATAAACTTGAGGATGTTGCTCAGGTAACAAGAGATCATTTTTGTAACTCCATTTGGCAGTTATATTACTTTATTGATTTCATGTAAATTGTCCTTTCCTACAAAGGTATGTTTTCATAGGTTGAATAGTTTTCTGCAGGAGAAGTTTTCAGGTTTTAAACTTAGATCTTCTGATCTAAACGGGTAGGCCAGAAAGTTTTAAGGTTTCAAAGTCCCAAATTCTGAGTAGATTTTCTATATTCTTTACTAAAGATAATTAAAACTTAGGTCTTGGAATAATTTCTGCCAGCATATGGTAGATCCTGGATTACTTTTACCAGCTTTATCAATGAACTACTAGGTTTTCATCTTAATACCCTTTGCAGTGAATGTCTAAAATGCATATATATTATTTATAAATTAACCTTTATTTTTAGAAGTTAACATTTTAGATCATAAATTAAATGATCTAAAACATCACTTTTACTATTTATTTAAAGTTGGGCAGTGTTGATGAACATTTGCCTTTAGGCAGTATAGAAAAAAGGAAAAGAAATTTGGATCCAGAACAAGCCACCAAATTTCAGCTACTTGATTTTATTTTCATGAACCTATGAAAAAACAGTGGCGTTACAAAATTCATTTGGTTATCAATGTTCTCCAGAAAGATTCTTGAAATGATTTTTTAATCAGAATGAATATATTTGGTATATTAAGAGAACCACGTTCATTCACCTTACTTGAATTCAGTTGGTCTTTTAAATTTTTTCTTGTTTTATTAAATCTATAGTGACTTAAATTTAGTCAAGAAATACATATTTCTTTAAATCTTGTAGTTTTAAAATCTTTGCTTTATTTTATTTCTGAAATTAATTTTACAAAGGATTTTTTTTTTTAGTTTATTCCTAGTGTCTAACAGTGTTTTTTAAAATCATGTTACAAAATTATATGATGTGCCTTGTTTAAACTGTTTATACAGTTAGGCCACATGACAATTGCTTACTTTGAAAAGGAGCTATTTTTGTCAGGATGTCTTTTTTTTTTAAAGCTAGATTTTAATTGTTCCAATATAGTTGTCATCTAACCAGTTATTTCTTTAAATTGAAGGTTAGTTTTTTGTGAACGCTCATAATGGTTGAATGTAAGATATAAGAATTTTTTAGTTGGCACATTTGCCTACTTCTCTTGAATACCATTCATTTCTAAGTGCCTATCTAAGAAATGCACATTTTATTATTTTGTATAGAATTAGAATAGAAAGAAATTCTTAACTGTACTCTTAAGATATCTGAAAGAGAAGTTTTATATTTTAGCTGTCAGAAAGTAGAATAAGACAGTTGAAGTTTAATATTTCTTTATCTGAACCCCAGGGACACAGATTTTTATACTAAGGAGTTTAGTATACTTGTCTCATTTCCATGAGTGAATATAAAGCATTTTTTTCAGATTTAAGTTTATTTCCTCCATTGTGTAGAAAAAGTCAGTAGTGAAACTTAATACTCAAAAAGAAAAGCCTAAATATATATAAGCAAGTACAGGAAGACATGAATTTCATCCTAAGCCCCACTTTTAGTAGTCTAGAAAGGAAGAGCAAAAGAATAAAAAAATAGTGTGTTTTGGCTTCTCCCCAGTCCTATCCCATTGCCAGTTACACTGAACTGATAGAAGAGAATATAAATCATATTTTCAATAAACTGACTTCCAGACTTCCCTAGTGGTTAAGCCACCTGATGATATAGGGGGACCTGGGTTTGATCCCTGGGCTGGGAAGATTCCACATGCCATGGGGCAGCTGATTCCATTCATTCATCACACATACTGAGCCTGTGCTCTCTAGAGCCGTATTCTTGTATCTCTGGTCTTGCATACATTTTGTGATTCTGCCTTGGTCTTGATGTCAGTGCTGTTTAAGTAATACTGATGAAAACCCAGTGATATAAATTAGAAATTAAGGAATAAGACTTTGTCAGCTAGGGTTGAGCTTTGGACAGCCACAACTCATAGTTATCAAAAAAGTGTTTCACTCTCCTCCCAAACTACTTTTCTTCCTACTTCCCTTCTATGATAAGAATGTAAGCTATAAGCACATCGAAATCATTAGGAGGAAGGGATTCTTTGCAAAATCAACCCTTCATAAAAGGAAATCATAAAAGGAAACTCTGATGAGTCTCACTGCATTCTGATGGGAGGCAGATAAAATCCTTTCTAGAAATTTGGGTTTTCTGGAACTTAGGTTTCCATGTCCATCTGAACCTTCACCAGTACTCCCAAGTCATCCCCCCATGGGATGCTTTTTTATCCTGTGTCTCGATAATTTCTAAGTGGCATCTGTAAATGGGAAACTGGCTGTATTAAAAAACTAGGTACTATTTATTTCCTATGGGTAACTTACTATGATTTAAAGGATTTAAATGTATCCTAGTCAATAAAGTTTTCTAAAGTGATAGATGATCTTAAACTCTCTCGATAATTTTATGTTGATTTATTAATGTACTTTTTATATGTAAATTGCCTTTTATTAGTTTGAGTCTTGCAGCTTATATTTGTGCTTTGAATTTTACCTTTAAGTATTTCTTTTTTAAAAAATTTATTTTTAATTGGAGGATGCTTGCTTTACAGTGTTGTGTTGATTTCTGTTGTACAAAAAGGTGAATCAGCTATAAGTATACATATATCCCTCCCTCTTTAGCCTCCCTCAAAGGCCTTTAAGTATTTCTTGGTCATTTCTCTCTCCTCCCCCTCCTCTCATCTTCTCCTCTCCTCTTGCCCTGCCTTTATTTCCTTTAAAAAAATTTTTAATGGTTAATGATTGATAACTTCCAGCTAAGTACATAATTGCTTTTTTGCCTGCTTACCTATAGAATATCTCAACAGAGACCATCTTTTATTAACCTGTATTAGCAATAATGGATTTTTGAGGCCTCAGTAATTGCATGTATGCTTCTCCTTTCTTTTGACCCATCTCTGTTCCTGTGTACCGAGAAAAAACAGATAAGTGGTTCAGAAATTATAGGAGAGAAAAGTAATCTCTTTCCTTTCAATTTTAAACAGCTTCAAGCACTACTTCAGATTTGGCCTAAACTGCCCCCGCGGGAGGCCCTTGAGCTTCTAGATTTCAACTATCCAGATCAGTATGTGCGAGAATATGCTGTGGGCTGCCTGCAACAGATGAGGTATCTCCTGCAGGAGGTTTTTTGGGGTCAAGGAATAACTTGTGGGTGAGAAGAGAAGTTGAGATCCGCTTGAATATTCTTGTGGTCAAGGAATAACTTAAAGGAAAAAGCTAGGAATGATTCTTTTCGAAGCATTTGTTCCCTTCCTGCCTGTTATTCGCTCACACTCTCAAGTCTCCTATCCAACACACACACACACACGATACAGATGTTTTTCTTTTTGGCCACACCACATGGCACGCAGTATCTTAGATCCCTGACCAAGGATTAAACCCACACCTCCTGCAGTGGAAACACAGTATCTTAACCACTGAACCATTAGGCAAGTCCCCTCTCTATAACAAACGAACAATCCAAAACTGCATCTGGTGGTCCCCAAGGTCACTCTCCAGTTCCATGACTCTTGGTTAAGATTTATTATAGCAAAAGAATACAGAGCAGAATTGACAAAGGAAAAATTCATGAGGCAAAATCCAGTGGAAACCAGAGAGATGCTTCTAAGAGTTCTTTCCAAAAGGAGCACCCTGACTACACTTAATTCCCCCAGCAACAATTCGTGACAGCATACCTGAATACTGTCTACCAGAAAGCTTGTTAGAGACTTGGTTGTAGTGTGTTTGTTCGTTAGTTTGATTTTTATTAAGACCTAGTCACTTAAGTACCTCTGTCTAGCATATTCCCAAATCCTAGACTCCTGGAATGGAAATGGATGTTGGGCATAAGCTGTACTGTTTGCAAAAACAGTTTAAGCAGTGAGCCAGTCCTACCTGTTAGGGTGATGAGAAGCCTTCCCAGTCTACATTCCCAGATGCCAGCCAGGGGCTAACCTTGTCAGCTTAATTTTTCAAAAGATAGCAATCTGGCTTGCTAGTCTATTAACTCTTTTCTGTCCACTACCCTGAACTAAGAAACATTAATTTCTTAATTTGTATTTTTAAAGTTTGTATTTTTTAAGCAATTAACATTACAGTTAGAGTCTTCGTAGTTTGCTTATTCAGTCCTGATTACTTTCGCTTCCCAGAGGCAACTGTTACCCCAAATTTGATGTGTATTCTTCTATACATCATTCTTCTGTTTTTATCACTTTCATATATCTATTAAGTATAGGTATGAGGTAATATTTTACATTTAAAAATTAACATAAATGTGTCCTATCATATATTGTTTTACATAGTTTTTTTTTCCTTTATTGGACATAAGGTTTTTGAGGGCAGTCTTCTCCTCTTATGTATAAATGTAGTTTATTCCTTTCACTACTGTGTAATATTCTGTCATCGAGATTTATTATATTTCTCTATTGAAGAACATTTTAAATTTTCTCAAAATTTCCCATTAACAATGCTACAGTGAACATGTTTGTATGGTCCCTTTAAGGTAGTACATGTGTGAGAATTTGTGGGATTTATTTGATAAAATATCATTATGGAGACGATCTCAGACAATGAGCATTTAAAATTTTTTCCATTTTCCTTCTAGCCTCAAAAGGAGGGATTATACTCTATGGTTTTGTTTTTTTTTTTTTCTTTTGGCTGTGACGTATAGCATGTGGGATCTTAGTTCCCAGACCAGGGGTCAAACCTGCGCCCCTTGCATTGGCAGTGCAGAATCTTAACCACTGGACCACCAGGGAAGTCTCTGTATGATTATTTAAAAAGCAAAACTTCTCAGAAAATTAAAGATACAGTGATTTTCTTTTCATCTTTTTAAAATAAATCATTTATGTTTTAAATTGTGTGATATTCAAAACAAATTATACAAAACATTTTTTCTGGTATGTCTTAAGTATGAGGAAAGAAGAAGCCTCTTCTATACTTCTATTATTTACACTATTTATAGATTTTATAATGGGTATGGATTTTACAGTAAGCTTAAGATTGTTGTATAGATAGTTTTTATAAATGAGGCTCCCAGTTGTTCCTCAGCCTCCCTAAGTTTGCATTCGATACCTGAGGGGGAGAGGCTACCTGGCCACCTCCTTGGAATGAGTCAGTTGTTTTTTTCAAATATATTTACCCCTAGGCAGAGATTGCTGTGATCCCCTGTTCCATATGGGTAATTCTAATGTGTCTTCTTCTGTTAAATTTTCTGTTATGAGGGTTTTCTTTTTCAGGTAAATAATGTCCTAGATTTAGGTTCCGCATCTGATTTAGTCTACATCCTTAATTGTTTATTGTCCAAGATAAGTCACCAAGTAGAGGACTTGAGATAAGTATTTAACCTGATTACAGGAATTCCCTCTAATGAGACTGTTTACATGTGAATGTTTTGGAGATAGATACAAAATAGAGAGCCACAATCTTAATTAATTCAGCTCATTTAGTTATAGTGTTTTGTTAATTCCTGGAGTCCTTCCAACTTATAAATGAACTCTTTATTATTCAAACTATTTGAAGATTTTAATTATTATCTGAGAGCAAACATTTCTTAACCCTTTGATAGGAAAGGAAAATTAAATTGCTGAAGTACTGATGTAATTTACATATTAAAATACTGGTTGATTGAGTATGTAACCTTCTTCAGCATGATTAGAAAGCTATTTGTATTATAATTCTGGGCTGGTTGTAAATGCAGTCATCAGTTGTATCAACGTAGTTAATGTATTGAAAGTGCCCCATATAGCTGTTCTTTGCTCCTTTTCACACTTTTCTGCCCACCAGAAGTCCTCAGCTTCTCTTGTGTTATTGTAGTTGTGAAACTGAATGTAAGCATGCAACAAGCTTGACCCAAGAGAACCACTGTTTCAATAAGTTAGTATTTGAGGTTTGATAAGTAAGAAGGGAACTTTTTCCAGCTCTGATTGTTTAGTGACTTACTCTGTATTTTGTTTCTTTCAGTGATGAAGAACTCTCTCAATATCTTTTACAATTGGTGCAAGTTTTAAAATATGAGCCTTTTCTTGATTGTGCCTTGTCTAGATTCCTACTAGAAAGAGCACTTGCTAATCGGAGGATAGGGCAGTTTTTATTTTGGCACCTCAGGTAAGTCTTTTATATTTCAAATTGAGTCCACTATATGCTTTTATAAGTTTTAATCAGCATAATATAGGACATTTAGCAGAACAGTCCATCTGCTTTAATTGTTTCTGAGTCATCCATAACATTTTTTCTTTCCTGGTGTCTTCACCTCTATCTCAATACTCTGATTCTCAATTTTCATCATTTCGCAGTGTAACTCAGATGAATCTATGCCTCCTTGATTTTTAACTGTAATAACTTTTCATTATAGTAATTTTTATTACTACTGCTGATGGTTATATGTATTGCTAATTTCCAGTAAATTAAGTATACAGTAAAGTATACTTATTGTGTTAACATATTTGGATTAAAAAATAGACTTACTTATTCCTCCAAAAGGTTGTGGATAGTTGTATCATCATTGCTACCATTGCATAAGTAAAAATTTTAGGGATTCCGTGGTGGCTCAGAGGTAAAGAATCCACCTGCCAGTGAAAGAGACACAAGTTCAATCCCTGATACAGGAAGGTCCAACATGCCGTGGAGCAACTAAACCTGTGCCCTACAGTTATTGAGCCTGTGCTGTAGAGCCTGGGAGTAGCAGCTACTGAAGTGCGTGCGCCCTAGAACTCCAGCTCTGCAACAAATGAAGCCACCACAATGAGAAGCCAATGCACCGCAACTGGAGAAAAGCCTACCCAGCAACACAGACCCAACGCAGCCAAAAAATAAATAAATAAAATTATATATATGTGTGTGTATATATAAAAGATTTTAGGTTTCCTATAACACCAACTTTATTTTTAGCTTCTTTATTGACAAGGTCATTTTCAGAAATACATCAGTCTTATTAAGCCAAATTTATACAGGAGTAAAATTGAGAAAGAGAACTAAAGTTCTTTTGTTTCCTAGGAAAATTGTCAGTTCTTTGTTTCTGAGTTTACTCAGACATTTGTGATTTTTTTCCTCCTGGACTTCATATTATTGAAGCTAATCAGTAAAGAGAAAGATAACTTTTCTCCTCTTTGGCTAAGCTTCTTGAAGAAAATAAGCTATATAGTATTTTGATGTAATTTTAGGGGTTATAGTTCTGAATCTTGGTTTATTATTAACTTTTTAACTTACCTTCTTTCTCAGCTAGTTCAATCTTCTTATTTTTAAATCCTCAAAGAAATAACAGAATAAGATCTTCCTTCCTTTTTCAAATATGTTTACCGTTCTTTAAATGAGAAAAAAATCAAATAGAAGTCAATTGAGAAATTTGTTGGTTTTGTGATATGAGTCAGATCTATTTCATCTTAATTGTCTGTAAGTTGGTAATATTATCATTTCACTCTAGAAAACAAGATGTAAAAACTTCAAATTTCATGGAATAAACAGTTAACTAGTGTTAATATTACATATCTTTTTGAACTACAGTGTTTAAAGAATTAAAAGTTTATCCAGCCATTGACTATATACATGATATGATCTTCCTTTCTTTGATAAGCATCATTAGTTAATTTCATAATAGAATAAAGAAGTATTTTGGGGACCTGAAGTGTTTGATACATCTTCTTTACTGTTAACTTTTTGCAGATCTGAAGTACACATTCCTGCTGTTTCAGTACAATTTGGTGTTATCCTTGAAGCTTACTGCCGGGGAAGCGTAGGTCACATGAAAGCGCTTTCTAAGCAGGTATCCGCTTGCTTTAATCTTCATGTTCACTTTGCCACATGATATTTGATAAGTTATGTCATATGCTGTTTCTCCCATCACATTGTTTCATAAGAGATTTCCATAACTAAATTCAGTTAATACATTTTTTAATTAAAAATGTAAGCCAAGAAATGAAATTATGGCAAATTTAGCAGAATGTTAGTGAACGCTATTTGAAAAATTAGAATTCCTCATAGTATTAGTACCATGACTTAAATTTTAGTAGCAAATACCTGTTTAGACATGCCTAACAATGGGTTTGATGGTAACAAAGGTTATGAAATCTTTAGTCCCTGTTTTTTTCATGCCACTGAGATATGCTTTCCAGTTAGAATAGTATATATGATTCATTTGCTCTGTCATTTGTTTTACATTGAGATATTTTGACACCTGAGTTCGTAGCTGTTATAGCTTCTAGAATTCAGTGTACTCAAGCTGCCTTTTCAAACTGTGTATACATGCCTGAAACTGTGATATTTCAGGCATGAAATATCTCTCTCATATTCCTTCATTTTCTTCCTAGGTCTTCATTTTCTAGTCATTGCAGATAATGGGGTTTTAGTCATTTTTAATCAATCAGATATTAAATGCTTACTCTATGCTAGGAACCATACTAAGTGTTTTAAGTATGCTATTTTACTCTCCTAATAATGTGCCACAGTAGCTACTGATACTGCCTTATTTGACAAGCTGAAAAACAAGATTCCAAGAGATTAAGTAAGTTGCCTAAAAGCTCACAGTTATTAAGTAAAATAATAAGGTTCAGGCTTAGGTCTGACCAACTATAAGTTTTTTTTTTTTTTAATTATTATTATACTGGGAGTTTTCAAACCTTTGAGCAGCACTCCTCTTTTTTAAATCAAAATAAAATAGACAACAATTTCATTTTATCAGTATAAATGTATCTTTGAAGCCAAAGTATAACATAAGCCAATAACAGATGCTGTTTTACTGAACACAGAATTCCGTCAACGGTTATTATTAACAGTTGTCACAGTATCCAGTTATTTGTGTATTTTTGTTTTGGAGATAGTCTTGACTCATACAGCTAAGTAATTGCACATAGCAGTAGTTTTTCAAGGGTTTTCTTGCAAATGAGATGCATAACCATGGCACAGACTTGATTTGTTGGTGGCTTCTTGGTACTCTAAAGGATGAAATGAGAGCATTTCTGCCATCAAGGAAAGCAAGCCTATATTAGCTTCTTCATGCTGAAATTCTTCATTGACAGATAGCAATGATATGCTCTTGTTCTTTAGCAATAATTTTTCCTGAATTGAATGTTATCTAACCTACCACTAGAAGGTTTTTTAAAAATGGCTTAATATATACTTATTCAGAACCTGCTATACGCCAGGGTTTGTGTTAGGTATTGGTGATGTGAAGCCATATTAGCTGTGTTGCTGCCATCAAGGATTATATATTCCATAGAATAGGTACGAAGCATCACTATAAACAAAGCTAGTGCATGTGATGGAATTCCAGCTGAGCTATTTCAAATCCTAAAAGATGATGCTGTGAAAGTGCTGCACTCAATATGCCAACAAATTTTGAAAACTCAGCAGTGGACACAGGACTGGAAAATGTCGGTTTTCATTCTAATCCCAAAGAAAGGCAATGCCAAAGAATGTTCAAACTACCGCACAATTCCAAGCTAGGCTTCAGCAATATGTGAACCAAGAACTTCCAGATGTTCAAGCTGGATTTGGAAAAGGCAGAAGAAGCAGAGATCAAATTGTCAACATCTGTTGGATCATAAAAAAGGCAAGAGAATTCCACGAAAACATCTGCTTTGTTGACTATGCCAAAGCCTTTGACTATGTGGCTCACAGCAAACTGTGGGAATTTCTTAAAGAGATGGAATATGAGACCACCTTAGCCGCCCCTTGAGAAATCTGTTTGCAGGTCAAGAAGCTGCAGTTAAAACCAGACATGGAACAACGAATGGGTTCCACATTGTGGAAGGAGTATGTCAAGGCTATATACTGTCACCTTGCTTGTTTAACTTATATGCAGAGTACATCATGCAAAATGCTGGACTAGATGAAGCACAAGCTGGAATCAAGATTTCTGGGAGAAATATCAATAACCTCAGATATGCAGATGACACTACCCTTAGGGCAGAAAGTAAAGAACTAAAAAGCCTCTTGATGAAAGTGAAAGAGGAGACTTGAAAAGCTGGCTTAAAATTCAACTTTTTAAAAAACTAAGATCATGGCATCTGGTCTTATCACTTCATGGCAAATAGATGGAGAAACAATGGAAACAGTAGCAGACATTATTTTCTTGGACTCCAGAATCACTGCAGATGGTGACTGCAACCATGAAATTAAAAGACCCTTTCTCCTTGGAGGAAAAGCTATGACAAACCTAGACAGTATTAAAAAGGAGAGGCATTACTTTACCAGCTAAGGTCCATCTAGGCAAAGCTATTGTTTTTCTAGTAGTCAGGTATGGCTGTGAGAGTTGGACCATAATGAAAGCTGAGTGCTGAAGAGTTGATGGTTTTGAACTATGGTGTTGGAGAAGACTCTGGAGAGTCCCTTGGACTGCAAGGCAATCAAACCAGTCAATCCTAAAGGCAGTCAGTCTTAAATACTCATTGGAGGGACTGATGCTGAGGCTGAAGCTCCAATATTTTGGCCACATTATGTGAAGAGCCAACTCACTGGAAAAGACCCTGACGCTGGGAAAGATTGAAGGTAGGAGGAGAAGGGGATGACAGAGGATGAGATGGTTGGATGGCATCACCAACTCGATGGACATGAGTTTGAGCAAGTTCTAGGAGTTGGTGATGGACAGGGAATCCTGACATGCTGCAGTGCATGGGGTTGCAAAAAGTTGGACATGACTGAGCTACTCTACTGAACTAAAAGTAGGTATACAAATTAGTGATCAAGTATAAAATGGAGAAGGAAATGGCAACCCACTCCAGTATACTTGCCTGGAAAATCCCATGGACAGAGGAGCCTGATAGGCTAAAGTCCATGGGATTGCAAAGAGTCGGACATGACTGACGCAACTTAGCATATGATGACAGTATCATTATTGGGAGCATTATTTATGGCAGCACAAAAGAGAGGCACATAATATATCTTAGAGTGTTATGGAAGAGGTCACAGTGCAGGTGACACTTGTGGCCTTTGATGATCTAGTTCGTGTTAACTAGTTTGACATTGCATTAGTGCTCTACAGAGAGTGGACAGCTAAGTGTATTTGTATATATATATATATAAAGAAAGAGTGAAAAGGGCAGATTGGTGAGATTGAGATTTATTAAGAATTGTTTCGTGATTATGGAGACTCAGAAGTCTCAAGATCTGCAGTCAAGCAAGCTGGAAATGGTGTAGTTCCAGCCTGAGAACCTGAAGCACCAATAGTATATGAATTCCAGCCTGACAGCAGTCAAACTTGACAGCCAGGAAGAGTCATTATTTCAGTTCAAGTCTGAAGGAAAGAAAAGAGCTGTGCCTTAGCTCAAGACAGTCATGCAGGTGGAATTCCTTTTTACTTAGAGGAAATTCTGTCTTTTTTTCTGTTCAAATGTTTGGATGAGACCCACCCACATAAGGGAGGGAAATAATAGGCCTATAGATTCAGATGTTAATCTCATCCTTAGACACTCTTACTGAGACATCTAGAGTAGTGTTGGACCAAGTATCTGAACGTACCATTACCCATTATAGTTGATTTGTAAAATTCACAGTCACAGGCCAACTTTGCAACCTTATGTATTTTCTTAAACTCATGCTTATTCTCCAAATATAAAGAATAACAAGGTCAAAATTCTACCTAACATGATACAGCTACCATAACTATCATCAATTATGTATTAACCTGTTTCTCAGATGAGGGGATAATGTCCTTGAGTGGTGTTTGTTCTTTTCCTTGATATCCTGTAAATTAAATAGTATGATTAAAATTAACAGCAGTTAAATATTGTTTTAAGATGTAAGTAATGATATAATATTCTAATAATAATATAATATTATTATTTATTAATATTATATAATAATATTCTTCTAATAATATTCTTAGAAGGAAATGGCAACCCACTCCAGTTTTCTTGCCTGGAGAATCCCAGGGACTGCGGAGCCTGGTGGGTTGCCGTCTGTGGAGTCGCACAGAGTCGGATACGACTGAAGCAACTTAGCAGCTTAGCGGCAATGATATAATAAGTTAATGTGTCTTATGTTATACGATATGGGTATAAGAGTGGAAGGGAAACTAAGACATTTATGATATATATGTGTATACATGCATGCACATACATATTCATAACAATAAGAAGATATTCATGGCAGTTAGTCCTCTTTACTGTATTTGGTCACGTGGTTATATCTAGTATTTATCATTACCATCTTCTAACTTATCCTGTATTCCCTTTGTCTTTAGGAAGGTTGTGTTCTTTTTCTCATGGTATGACCTAAACCCTCATTGTTGAAGACTATGAGGCATTAGTAATTCTATCTGGGTTATCTTGTAATTTCCCATTGATCTTAATCACAGGACATGGTAATTCTAAGAGATCTCCTATATTCTAGACATATACTCTTCCTAATTTCCCCTTTGTAGTTAGGATTAGTCACTGTAGCCAGCACCATAATGATGTGGCCTTTATTCCAGAAGCGTAAGGAGCCCAGAGTGGCTGGGCAGGGGTCTACCTTCCAGTTTGAATGGAATAATTGGTGTATCTCCCAGTGGAATCATTCTTTCTGTAATTAAGCTCTCTGTGCCAACAGAGCATAAGGTCTCAAGAACAGGAAGCAGAAATCTTGGTACTGGGGTGCTAAGGGCTTCCTTGGTGAGTCTGTGGTAAAGAATACACCTGCCAGTGAAGGAGATGCAGGAGACTTGGTTTCGATCCCTTGGTCAAGACAATCCCATGAAGGAAGGCATGGCAGGCTACAGTTCCTGGGATCAAACAGAGTTGGACATGACTTAGTGACTGAACAACAAGGGGTAATAGTGGTACGACCACTCATTTCCATACTTCGATGGACCTGTGAATCCTGGCTGTTGGGGAAACAGCATCATACGTTGGATATGCTGATTCAAAGGATATGCTGCCTTCTATAGAAGCTTGTCCCCACCCTGCAAGGCATTAACAGCTAGCCAGCACTGTAACTATCTTCAAAAGTCCATTCCACTGTTTTTATCAAGGCAGTTACCTCAAGATAGCAAGACCAGGGCATTCCATGAACAGGAGCCAATAGACGTACCTTATTTGCTGTAAAATGAGTTCCTTGATCACAGGCAATGCTGTGTGGAATGCCATGATGGTAGATAAGGTGTTTTGTAAGTCCATAGATGATAGTTTTGGCAGAAATGTTGCTTATATGCAATTTCATATCCAGAGTATTTGTTTCAGAAGAACAATACACTGCAGTTTCCAAGACGGAAGCAGTCCCATGTAATCGAACTTTCATTCCATAACTGGCCCACCGCCCCCAGGAAATGGTGCTGTATCAGCACTCAGTGTTGGTCTCTGCTGCTGGCACATCGGGCACTCAGCAGAGGCCATATCATATGGGCTTTGGTGAGTGGATGTCCCTGTTGCTGAGCCCATGCAGAACCTCCATCCCTGCAGTGTTTCCCATTGAATGATGACAGGAATGGCCGAGGAAAGAGGCTGAAGGGTATCCATGGAACAGGTCATCCAATCCACTTAATTTTATTTATTTTATTATTATTTTTTAAATTTTCTTTACTTTATTGTGTTGGTTTTGCCATACAATGACATTAATCCGCCATGTTTTTATATATACTCCCCCTCCAAATCCCCCCTCCCTCCTCCCTCCCGATTCCCTCCCCCTGGGACATCTCGGTGCACCAGCCCCGAGCATCAACCCTGGGCTGGCAATTGATTTCACATATGATAATTAACATGTTTCAATGCCATTCTCCCATATCATCTCACCCTTGCCCTCTTCCACAGAGTCCACGAGTCTATTCTATACATCTGCGTTTCTTTTGCTGTCTCGCATGCAGGGTTCTCGTTACCATCTTTCAAAATTCCATATATATGTGTTAGTATACTGTATTGTTGTTTTTCCTTCTGGCTTACTTCACTCTGGATAATAGGCTCCAGTTCCATCCACCTGAGTAGAACTGATTCAAATGAATTTTTTTTTTAATGCTGAGTAATATTCCATTGTGTGTATGTACCACAGCTTTCTTATCCATTCATCAGTTGATGGGCATCTAGGTTGCTTCCATGTCCTGGCTATTGTAAACAATGCAGCGATGAACATTGGGGTACACATGTCTCTTTCAGTTCTGGTTTCCTCGGTGTGTATGCCCAGCAGTGGGATTGCTGGGTCATATGGCAGGTCTATTTGCAGTTTTTTAAGGAATCTCCACACTGTTTTCCATAGTGGCTGTACTAGTTTGCGTCCCCACCAACAGTGTAAGAGGGTTCCCTTTTCTCCACATCCTCTCCAGCATTTATTGCTTGTAGATTTTTGGATGGCAGCCATTCTGACTGGTGTAAAGTGGTACCTCATTGTGGTTTTGATTTGCATTTCTCTGATAATGAGTGATGTTGAGCATCTTTTCATGTGTTTGTTAGCCATTTTTATGTCTTCTTTGGAGAAATGTCTGTTAAGTTCTTTGGCCCACTTTTTGATTGGGTTGTTTATTTTTCTAGAATGGAGCTGCAGGAGTTGCTTGTATATTTTTGAGATTAATTGTTTGTCCATTGCTTTGTTGGCTATTATTTTCTCCCATTCTGAAGGCTGTCTTTTCACCTTGCTTATAGTTTCCTTTGTTGTGCAGAAGCTTTTAATTTTAATTAGGTCCCATTTGTTTATTCGTGCTTTTATTTCCGATATTCTGGGAGGTGGGTCATAGAGGATCCCGCTTTGGTTTATGTCAGAGAGTGTTTTGCCTATGTTATCCTCTAGGAGTTTTATAGTTTCTGGTCTTATGATTAGATCTTTGATCCATTTTGAGTTTATTTTTGTGTATGGTGTTAGAAAGTGTTCTAGTTTCATTCTTTTACAAGTGACTGTCCAGTCTTCCCAGCACCACTTGTTAAAGAGATTGTCTTTTCTCCACTGTATATTCATGCCTCCTTTGTCAAAGATAAGGTGTCCATAGATGCATGGATTTATCTCTGGGCTTTCTATTTTGTTCCATTGATCTATATTTCTGTCTTTGTGCCAGTACCATACTGTCTTAATGACTGTGGATTTGTAGTATAGCCTAAAGTCAGGTAGGTTGATTCCTCCAGTTCCATTCTTCTTTCTCAAGATTGCTTTGACTATACAAGGTTTTTTGTATTTCCATACAAATTGTGAAATTATTTGTTCTAATTCTCTGAAAAAGACCTCTGGTAGCTTGATAGGAATTGCATTGAATCTATAGATTTCTTTGGGTAGTATACTCATTTTCACTATATTGATTCTTCCAATCCACGAACACGGTATATTTCTCCATCTATTTGTGTCCTCTTTGATTTCTTTCATCAGTGTTTTATAGTTTTCTATATACAAGTCTTTAGCTATATATGACAAACCCACAGCAAACATTATCCTCAGTGGTGAAAAACTGAAAGCATTTCCCCTGAAGTCAGGAACAAGACAAGGGTGCCCACTCTCACCACTACTATTCAACATAGTTTTGGAAGTCTTGGCCACAGCAATCAGAGCAGATAAAAAAATTAAAGGGATCCAGATTGGAAAAGAAGAAGTAAAACTCTCTGTTTGCAGATGACATGATCCTCTACATAGAAAACCCTAAAGACTCTACCAGAAAATTGCTAGAGCTAATCGGTGAATATAGTAAAGTTTCAGGGTACAAAATCAACACACAGAAATCCCTGGCATTCCTATACACTAACAATGAGAAAACAGAAAGAGAAATTAAGGAAACAATTCCATTCACCATCGAAACAAAAAGAATAAAATACTTAGGAGTATTTCTACCTAAAGAAACATAAGACTTGTATATAGAAAACTATAAAACACTGATGAAAGAAATCAAAGAGGACACAAATAGATGGAGAAATATACCGTGTTCGTGGATTGGAAGAATCAATATAGTGAAAATGAGTATACTACCCAAAGCAATCTATAGATTCAATGCAATTCCTATCAAGCTACCAGAGGTCTTTTTCAGAGAATTAGAACAATCCACTTAATTTTAAAAGTCTTCCAAGGTTAAACTTTTGTAAGCGTACAATGGGACACAAGTTATCTTTTATTTTTTTGCTGAATCAGGTCTTTCACATACCGCTTCCTTAAATTTTGTAATTTTCTGATCATGTTTCTTCCGAGTCCCTGACCATCGTCTAAATGTTAGTCACAGCTCGTGAACTGGTATATAATTGCACACATGGCCATTTCTCCTTCAAAGCAAAATGAACAGCCAGGTACACTTTTCAAAGTTCTGCGCACTGGGAGTATGTCCGTTCACTGCTGTCCTTTAGGTATATTCCTGAAAGCGGCTGTAGTTCCACAGTTGTATGCTGCCTACGTATTGTAATCCAGTAATCTGTAAACCATGATTAAGTCTTCTCTTTCTGTATCTACTGGTCATAAAGAACTCCCCATGAGGCCATGGTGTAGGCTAGGAGAAAGAAGATAGTATAACAGGAGTGGGTAATCATGGACAGTTGGGCTACTCCTTCATGTAACTTGAGCCTCAGGGCCAGATTGGACACAGTCTCATATATAACTGCTTTCACTTGATCATGAAGTGCTGCTGTGCTCTCTCACCTTTATGTGCGGTGGGTTAGATAAAACCTGGTTCTTGACAGGCAGCCCAGGTTACATGGTTACATTCACTCTCTACTAAAACCTGGAAGCAAACTCGAAGAGCTGTTTCTCAGAAAGAGAGTAGTTATCAGCAGGGGATGGTAGATTTTTGTTTTCTCTGCCAAATCCTAAGGACTTGTGCTATGATTCAGCTCTAGGAACCTGCCAAAGGCAGTTCAGGCTCCATTAGGTCTGTTGGATCATGTGACCACAACTTGTGTGGCAGTTTGGGCCTGATGCAGAGCCTTCTCTTGTTCTGGACTTCATTCAAAACCAGCACCTTTTCAGGTGCTGGATCACTCAGTACATAGGCCAAGGTACAAGAGGAATATCCTCCAAATCCAAAGAGGCTCTCTTGGTTGTGCTTTATTTTGGTTGTAAATAGGGTCCTGAGCACCAAATTATTTTTTACCTTAGAAGGGACATCTTCACATGCTCCACACTCCTTGAACTCTAGAAATTTCACCGAGTTTGAAGGCGTCAAATTTTTTGCTGGATTTATTTCCCACTTTCTGAAATACAAATTTAAGTCCAGAGAAGTTGCTGCATGTTACTCACTGGGTTCAGTCAGCATAATGTTACCACTGTAATGGACCAGCATGATAGCTTATTGAAGGGAAAGTCAATCAGGATTCCTTCAAATAAAGTATGACATAGAGCTGGAGAATTAATATACTCCTGAGTTAGGACAATGTAAGTGTATTGTTGGCATTGCTAACTTAAGCAGATTGCTTATAGTGGTCCTTATTGACACGTATGGAAAATAAAGCATTTGTCTAATCAGTAGTTGCATACCAGATACCAGGAGATAAGTTACTTTCTTTACGCAGTGAAACTGTATCTGGTATATACTACCTGGTTAAGGCTATAACAATCCCCTGTAACTCTCTAAGAGTCTTCTATCTTTTGCATAGGCCAAATAGGCAGGATGAATGAGAATGTGATGGCAATCACCACCTTGCATCTTTCAAGTCCTTGATGATAACACTAATCTGTGCAGTTAATCCAGGAATGTATTTACTGTTTTCTTAGGTAGAAGCAGTTGTAATAACTTCCACCTGGCCTTTCTGACCATAGTAGCCCTCACTCCAGAGATCAGGGAATCAACATGGGAATTCTTCCAGCTTCTGTTTCAGTTATACATTCCGGAACCACAAAAATAACCACAAGATGAATTTGGAGCCAATTGGGCCCTTTGAAGAACGATCTGTGCTAAAACTCCCTTATTAACTTGACCTCCATAAACCCCGACTTGGTTTGGTGAATGTCAGTGACATTTTGAGTCACTTTGCATCAGTGTCATTTTAGAGACAGTGTCCAAAAATTCCTGAAAAGCCTGATTATTTCCTTTCCCCCAGTGTGCAGTTACTGTGGCAAAGGTCCACAGTCTCTTTGGGGGAAGCCAGGGGAAAGTCAGTTTCAGTCTGGTTGATCCTGTAGAGTTCGCAGGCGTCATTTAATGCTGATGAAAGTATCAGGGGGTCTTTTCAAATGAGTCACCTCTTCACATCAGGTAGCCATAAGTATTGGAGTTTCAGCTTCAACATCAGTGTTTCCAGTGAACACTCAAGACTAATTTCCGTTAGGATGGACAGGTTGGATCTCCTTGCAGTCCAAGTTTCATCTAGCTGATGTAAACTGAAAGTAGTATATTCATCTCATGTAACTGACATTTTATGTAATAAATATTCTCTCCCAGACTATGTTTTTTAATAATACATTGTGTTTTCCTTGTGGCAAAGACTCCCCTCCCTTTTTACCTTAACTTCTCTCACTTGAATGCCATTTGTTTCCCCACTCCTCACCTGTTCAGGGCTTCCCTGCTGGCTCAGAGGTAAAGAATCCACCTGTCAGTGCAGGAGATATGGGTTCAATCCCTGGGTGCATAAGATCCCCTGGAGAAGGAAATGGCAGCCCATTCCAATATTGTTGCCTGGGAAATCCCGTAGACAGAGGAGTCTGGCATGCTACAGTCCATGGGGTTACTAAAGAGTGAACACGACTTGGTGACTAAACAACAATAATTCCCTTTTTAAAATCCCTGCAGTAATTTTCATTGCATGAATAATAAAATTTAACTTTTAACAAAGTCAATTAAGACACCACCATCCCCCACACCTTGATAAAGTCCCTACTTCTTTGGACTCATTCATATGATCAAACTACATTGGGTATTTTCTTGTTTCTCTGAGAACCCCAGTTTGACTTTTATAACAGCGAAAATATGACATATGTCGGATCACATTATTCTTACTCTTTCTTGACTAATGAACAGTCAGGGGAAGATTGTACCCTTTACATGGCAGTTCTTGTTATCACTGTAAACTTACAGTGTGACAAGGTGTTGAAACACTTAAAAGTATTTGGTTAATGGCTGTGTGGGTATTCAGAACACTGTTCCAGGAAATGGATATCAAAATAATTATGGATAGGCCCTGAAAATTTGCAACCATACAAATATGGAAGAAATTCAAATTTGAAATACTTCAAAAAGTTCTTATTTGCATACTCCATTTTTCAGCTAGTTCCCTTTTCACAAGTGTTTGTACAGCTCCTGAAATTGTTGAGAAATGGGCTGTCTGTGGTTTTGACAGATGGCTAACTTGGCAAGCTTCAGCAATCTTGATTTTATCTTCCAATTACATAAAACCTTTCCAGTTTCCTGTGAGCAAGCCCTCAGCCTGTCTGTAGAAACTGCATGCTGAATCCACATCCCTGTAGAGTCTTAGTGGTTTCTCTGTATAGAAGCAATATTCAGAAATGAAAACATGGTGTAAAATAAATCTGTTCATGGAAATGCAAACCATAGTGTTCATGTTTGTTGCATACATATTCTGTATGCTTTTATATGCAGTTTACATGTTGATGTATGTATTTAATATTTATCAATTGTTGTTTCCAGTTTAAATGGCATCATAATAAAATGAAATAGTCCTTTCTATGTTTTATGGCTTGCCAAGGCTAGGTCTTAAAGAATTTGACTAATATGACCTGGACAGTCCTTAAGTTAGTAAAAATAAGATTGACTTTTAAACACATGATTTTGATTCAGTTGCCTATTGTTGATTCCCCTTGTACTACTTGTGTGTTTTTTTTTATTTGCATAAGTTTTGATAAAGGCTTCCCTGGTACCTCACCTGGCAAAGAATCCACCTTCAATGTAGGAGATTAGACCCAGTTCAATTCCAGGGTTGGGAAGATCCACTGGAGAAGGGATAGGCTACCCACTCCAGTATTGTTGGGCTTCCCTTGTGGCTCAGCTGGTAAAGAATCAGCCTGCAATGGGGAAGACCTGGATTCGATTCCTGGGTTGGGAAGATCCTGTGCAGAAGGCAAAGGCTATCCACTCCAGTATTGACGCCTGGAGAATTCCAGGACTCTATAGTCTGTCGGGTCACAAAAAGAGTTGGACACGTCTGAACAACTTCCACTTAGAAGTTTTGATAGCTAGAGTGTTCCTCATTGTAAAAACCAGTAATTTAGACTTGAACAATAGCTATTGTTGTCTGTATTCATATTTATTTTATTGTACAGTCATTTACGTTATACCCTTAGTGGAAAAGGAATATACTGGAATATACTGAGATAGTAATGTCAATCCCAGGGTTACTTGAAAATACAGATTTTCCTTTCATACTGTAGAGTTGCCCAGTTAGCGTGTGGTTCAGGTTTATTGTGTTTCAAATTCTATTTGAACTCAGTTAGTTACAGAGTTCTAAGTAAAGTTTCATACTTATCTTCCTACCTGTAATCTAGGTCTCTACTTTTCTCTAATTTATAAGATTTTATTTAAGAAAAGGATTTGTGAACATTTGAAAAATGATACTTTAAGTAACAAGTGTTCATAATAAATTTATTTCCTTGTATGTAATATATTTGTCATGAAGCACATACTGTTTTTACTTTAGCTGATTACCCTGCCTGTATGTTGTAGGGAGGAGAGTTAATAGGGAAATGGTTATCGGTTAATAGTACCACGTGATATTATTTTTAACAGAAATGAATTTTGGTGGTGTGCAAACTTATTTTTCAGGTTGAAGCACTCAATAAACTAAAAACTTTAAATAGTTTAATCAAACTGAATGCAGTGAAGCTAAATAGAGCCAAAGGGAAAGAAGCGATGCACACTTGTTTAAAACAGAATGCTTACCGTGAAGCCCTCTCTGACCTGCAGTCACCTCTGAACCCATGCGTTATCCTCTCAGAACTCTAGTAAGTGACCTTCTGTACTGTGCTTGGTGAACTTCCCTTTAAATAGCATTGCAGGAGGGATTTCCGAGTGACTGCCTTAGGGGAGCAGTGAAGACAACGGTTGGTAATTAGAATACAATTAAAGAAGGAAAATCTTAAAGTTCTCAAAACTTATTCTTATGTTAATTGTATTTTTGCCTTCTAGCTAAATTTACCAGTAGGCTTAGTGGAAGTTAATTTCCTTTCAATTGTATGCAGTTAAATTTGCTTTCTGTATTACTGGTTTCTTAGAGTTGAAAGTCTTCTGTAAGCAAAATGTTGGCAGCCATCATAGATTATTAACTAATTAAACTTTCCTTCAAAATGAAATTTTTGAATGAACTTGATTTTTTATTTTAACTTTTCCTGCAAAAGTAACAATGGGAAAGTAATAATTATGTTCAGTATATCAGGATTCAAAGTTGATCCCTCTTTAGGAAATCACGAATGAACTCACAATCCAGTGTTATATTCTTATTGTTGTTGTTCATGTATGATAACAAAAGTTAAAGAAGAATAAGGAAAGAAAAGGAGGAGCTTTAAATATAGCGGAGAGAAGGGCAAAGCTGGGTTTTCAGTTCAGCTCATTTGTCGTCACTGTGCTGACCAAGGCTAGTGTCACAGTTGCTTTTCTGCCAAGAGGAAATGTTCTAGTTCTGACTTCTGTTGACTTGAATGGAAGAGGTGAGGGGTTTTCCCAGGCCTAGTATATCATTGCAACATTACAGTCTTGCCATATGTTTTAACTGAAGTGGGCTTGTTTTTCCCTTTCTTCCTTTCAGTGTTGAGAAGTGTAAATACATGGATTCCAAAATGAAGCCTTTATGGCTTGTGTACAACAACAAGGTGTTCGGTGAGGATTCAGTTGGAGTGATTTTTAAAAATGGTGATGGTATGTATTGAGTTCTTTACAGGGCCAAATTCCTTAGCATTTTTCATTTGTTGTCTGTTTGCTTTCTCTGAAAGGTGATGTGAAAATGTAGAACAAACAGATGGCAGCCAATAAGTAGCTGTTACTGGTCATGAAGTTGAATTTGACCTATCATAAACCCTCTTTTTCTCCTTTTGGAAAGTGAGTTATATAGCTTACTTACATGCGTTGTTCTAATAAACCTTCCCTTTTCCCTACAAAATACAACGCTGTGTATTCCTTTGGTTAAAAGCATATAAAGTATAAGAGAATATTTGCAATATGTTCATAACATTGTTTCAGTGATAGCAATTTTGATATTGCTGCCATAGTTTTACATTTTAATTAAAACATTTTACCCATATTTTATAAAAGAAATGCCTCTGAAGTAATCACACTGACCAGAAGGTAGTCATGATTGCTACCATTCATTGGTTTTGTGATTGCAGGCAAATCATGTAAAATTCATTGAGCTTCAGGTTCTTCCTGTCCATGAAGATTATATCTTCTCTGGGTTGGGTCTGTTAAATGGAATTAAGTGAACCTAAGTGTATGTGCTTACAACTATTTTTTAAAGAAATTTAAAATTCTGGGAAAAAAATTAACAGAACAGTTATTTGTCAGTGTTTTTTTTCCAGCCAGTTAATTCTGGCTGAATTAGTTAATCTTAAGTTAATGTTATTAAGCATCAAGTATAAAGCACTTATATAAGGGCTTTTCCCCCTTAGATTTACGGCAGGATATGTTGACACTCCAAATGCTGCGCTTGATGGATTTACTCTGGAAAGAAGCTGGTCTGGACCTTCGGTAAGATTTCTAGTGAATTTCTTTTTATCTCATGTTGTGTTCCTTCCATGGCAGAGTTTTAAAAACTTCTTGTTGATTTCTTCCTGATATTATTATTTGTTGTTGTTCATAATCATATCCATATAGTACTTTATAGTTTACAACAATTTCTCAATACATTATCTTACTGAAACCTCATCAAGCGTAAAACTATGCTTGTGACAGCAAGAGTCACATCCCAGTCTGCAGCTTTGAAGGTGATCTCAGGAAATTTACACTGGTGGTTGCAAGAGTGATAAGCCAGAGAAGAGCCTGTGCCTCTATTTTTTCAGCCTAGTAATGCTGATTCTTCTAACTTTGCTGAAAGGGAAGTCTTTAGGTGGACTTCCAGGGTTTGTTTGCTTGCCACCATTGGGAGGGGTAGACAGTGAGCAGAACAGGATGGTGACAAAGAAAAAGCAAATATAATGGATTTTTAAAGTTTAATTATTATAAACCTTTAAAGATAAAGAGCAGATAATTACAAACACTGTTGATATATTTAACTGTATAAAAATATAAGGTTTAAATGTCAACAAACCAAAGTCAAGCCTCACCCCAGATGTTATATTCATAATGAACAGGACAGGGGGATAATAATTCTAAATATTAAAGGAGTTCATAGAAATAAATATATAGGGAGAATATGTGAAAAGGCTTTTAAAGTTGTAAAATAAATAAGCTAATACCATTAGTTCTAAGATAGAAATTCAGATTAAAAGAACAATTAGATACCATTGATTTCTTACCAAAATTTTGTTAAATGAAATAAAATCTGGAGCACTGTTGCAGTAACAGAAACACAAATATTGTCATATACCATTGTAAATTAATATAAACCTATCTGTATCATTTGTTTTTACGCTATATCCAATATTTTCATAAGTTAATTTAAAATTAAAATGTAAAAAGAGATTTATGCACAAAGGTACTCATTCGTGCTTTATTTACAGTAAAAAAAAAATTGGGCCATCCTTTTCAATGTTTGCTCAATAGTATAATGGTTTAAAAAATGATGAGCTTTCACATGTGATGAAACATCTCAGGTATTTAAAAGTATTGTTTATAGAGAATCACTATCAGTTTGGAGAAAGTACTATCTTCGAACATCAAATGAAACAAGTGAGATGAAAAAAGTATTTTAATAGAATGATTTCAACTATTTAAAAAACTTCTTGAAAAACGATACACATTTTAAAATGTCTAGAGAAACTAAAATGGTATAACAGACATTACTTATGGGTAGTAGGATTAAAGATGATACAATCCACTCTGCCCTTGGTATAACTGGTTCTCTAGTTTTCTACAGTGTACTCCTTTTAAGGAGAGAAAAACATTAAACATATTTCATGATATAATATAGGGCCATACAGTTAAAATATTTTTTCCATACTAGTTATTAATAACTTCATCTTTTACTTAATTCTTTGTTTCTTTATACTGAAATATTTTAAACATGAAATATAAATGATAATTGACAATAGTTTTGTGCTCTTAAACCCAGATTTGAGTAGATATTTAATAGTTTAATGACAGATGTTAACGTTTTCATATTTACTTTTTTAAAAGAGGAATTAAATGTGCAGATAAAATTGATGCATTCTTATCATCTCCTTTCTCACAACTCAGAATTTACCATTATTCTAAACTGTAATATATGCATGTTTATGCTTTAACTATATATTATGTATCCATTGAATGTTTTGAACTGCCATAAATTACTATCATATCACATGTAATTTTTTGCAGTTTACTTTTATTAACATGTTTTGAGATTTATCGAGATTAATATGTGAAGCTCTGATTTGTTATTTTCACTTCTGTATTATTTTCACTTTTGTATTTGAGTAAATGCAAAACTTTATCCATTCTCCTATTAGTAGCTATTTTTATTCATTTGTTGTTGTTTTTTTAAAAAAAGAAACCTAAAGTTTGCACACTTCTCTTTACTTACATTTGAAAGAGTTCTTTAGTTTATATAGCCAGAAGTGGAATTGCTGGGTCATAAAGCATGTATACTTTCAACCTTACCACTGTTGCCCAAGTGGCTTCCAGAAACATACCAGTGTTATGTTTCTCCCCAGAAATATCTCCTTGCCAATCAGACTTGTAAGTTTTTACAAATCTAGTGGATGTAACATGGTATCTCATAGAGTTTTAATTGGCATTTCTTCGGTTGAATAATTTTTCAGTGTTTTTAATTAGTGTGTTTTCTTTCTGCTGTGAATTACCTAGGTTACTTTAAGGTTTATCCTTTTTGTATTACTTTTTAAAAATCCTTCACTGTACAGTTATCTTAAAGACGCTGTCTTTTATTTTCCGAATTTTTAACTTGACTTCTTTTCTGTCTGCAAAAGTTTAGTCCTAGTATTGACTTTTTTGGGATTTAGGTTGTTTTGACTACTCTTCTTAAGTCACTTTTGAGGCTAAAAATTGTCTATTTCATCATTTTCTAAAAATTTATTACCCTACTGTTTATAATATCTTCTTGTGATTTTACAGCTCCTGCTGTTTTTTTCTCCTTTTACATTTGTGAAATTATTTTGTATGCAGTATTTTTTCCATATTAGTCTTCTCTAGTCTCAGAGGTTTGCATCTTAGTGTTTTTAAAAGAATGAGCTTCTAAATTTTCTGTTTTTATCATTAATTTCATCTTAGAGTTTCCATCCTTTTACTTGTGTTAATTCTGTTTCTGATTTTTTGAAACAGAACATGATATGTGTATGTGTGTTAGTCGCTCAGTCATGTTCGACTCTTTGTGACCTCATGGACTTTAGCCTGCCAGGCTTCTCTGTCCATGGAATTTTCCAGGCAAGAATACTGGAGTGGATTGCCATTCCCTTCTCCAGGGGATCTTCCCAACCCAGGGACTGAACCCAGGTCTCTTGCATCGCAGGCAGATTCTTTACCATTTGAGCTATAGGGACATTAATTTCCGTTTTTTAAAGCCATACATATATTTCTTCTGATTGCCTTAACTGCATCCCATTAATTTTTTTCCCTTAAGTTTTTTTTTTTCTTTCTTTACATTATCGTGTTGGTTTTGCCATACATTGACATGAATCTGCCATGGATATACATGTGTTCCCCTTCCAGAACCCCCCTCCCACCTCCCTCCCAATTCCCTCTCTCTGGATCATCCCAGTGCACCAGCCCTGAGCACCCTGTATCAAGCATCAAACCTGGGCTGGTGATTGATTTCACATATGATAATTTACATGTTTCAATGCTGTTCTCCCACATCATCCCACCCTTGCCCTCACCCTTTTAAAATGTACTTGTTTGTACTTTTTTATAATATATCACACTATATAGAACTTACTTCTAAATGTTTTATTATCTCCATTTTTATTTCTTCAAGTCCTGAACTAGTTTAAATTATTTTGACTCCCAAATTACATTGAACTTTTTTGTTGGTGGTGTCTCTATGATGTCTTAATTTTATTGTACCTGACTACTGTCAGATTTTGTGGTCTGTGTAAGATCAGTGTCATATTTCTTAAGATTATTTATGCATTAATTACCATATGCCTAGTTTTTCTATAACATTGATTGTGATATTCATTGATTGAAAATATTTCACATGCTGTAGTTGTTAACTGCAAGGTCATAAACTTGTCTGTTATATCAAATTTGTTGATTATGCCCAGATCTCTATCCTCATTAAAGTTTTACTTGTTTGTCATTTCAGAGTTACGTTAAAACCTCCCATTATAATTGGTATTTGTCAGTTTCTAGCTTGCCATTTTGTTAATTTTCTAATTGTGATTTTAATTTACATTTTCCTAATGACTAATAATGTTGGCCAGATTTTCATGTGCTTGTTAGTCATTTGTATGTCTTATTTGGAGAAATACCTATTCAAGTTTTTTGCTCATTTTTGAATTGGGTTATTATATTTGTCTTTTGAGTTATGAGTTCCTTATGTATTTTGGATACTAGACTCCTGGTGAATACATTATTGGCAAATATTTTCTCCCATTCTGTGAGGTTTTTCACTTTCATGATAGTGTCCTTAGATGCACAAAATATTTACTTTGATGAAGTTCAGTTTATCTATTTTTTCCTTTAGCTTCTTGTGTTTTTGGTGCCAGGTCTGAGAAACCATTATTTAATCCAGTGTCATGAAGATTTACACCTATGCTTTCTTCTGAAAATTTTAGTTTAACCCTAATCTAGGAGGTCATTAATCCACTTTTAGTTAATATTTTTGTATGGTACATGGTAGGAGTCCAGTTTCGTTTTTGTGTGTGTGTGTTAGTATCCAGTTATCATAGCACCATTGTTGAAAAGACTGTTCTTTCTTCATTGAATTATCTTGGCACTTGTGTCAAACATGAATTGACTATAAATGTGAGGGAATTTTCCTAGAATCTAAATTCTCTTTCATTTACCTATTTATCTTATTTCTATGCATAGTCTTGATTAATCTGTATTAAGTTTTGAAATAGGAAATTGTCTGCCTATATTCCATTGTAGGAGTTCTGTGGTTTCAGGTCTTACATTTAGATCTTTAATCCATTTTGAGTTTAATTTTGTATATGATGTTAGAAGATATTGTTTTCATTCTTTATATGTAGCCCTCCAGTTTTCCCAGTGACCCTTATTGACGGGACTGTCTTTTCTCAGTTGTATAGTTTTGCTTCCCTTGTTGTAGACTCATTGATCCATTGAATGAGTTTGCTTTTGGACTCTCTGTTCTGTACCATTGATTTGTGTGTATGTTTTTGTGCTGGTTACATGTTGTTTTGATTATTATAGCACATTCTGAAATCCAGGTATGTGATAAAATTTAGGATTATTCTAGTTCTTTGAAAAATGTCTTGGTAGTTGGTTCATTTAAATAATTTCTGTCTATTTAAATATAGTCTCTGGTGATTCATCATTTTTTTCCCCTAACTTTTTAAATTTATTTTTGGGTGTGCTAAGTCTTAATTGCTGCATGTGGGCTTTCTCCAGTTGTGGCAAGTGTGAGCCCTTCTCCAGTTGTGATGCATGGGCTTCTCATTGTGGTCGTTTCTCACTTTGGAGCATGGGCTCCAGGGTACACAGCCCTTCAGTAGGGCTCTAAAGCCAAAGTACGTGGGCTTAGTTGGCCTGCAGCATGTGGAATCTTCCCAGATTCCAGGGATTGAACCCATGTCCTTTGCATTGGCAGGTGGACTGTTAACCACTGGACCACTAAACAAAATCCAATCCATCATTCTTATACTTCTCTTTTGTTCTTTAGACATGGCTCCTTTTTTTTCTTTGAACATACTTAATATAGAGTTTTAATCTTGTGAACCTTGAAAATCAGGTTCTCTCCCTTATTCAGGCTTTTTTTGTTATTGCTGCTTGTTGCTTATGTCATGATTTCTCAACTAATTTTTCAAAGTTTGCTTTCTTTGTCATGTGTGGTCACTGATTTCTCTACTTGGTTAGTTTATTGGTCAGCTAATGATTAATCCCTGATTTCCTATGCCTAGAATTCTTAAGTTTTCCAGTCTTTACTGAGGTTTCTTTGTGCATGTTGGGACGTATCTTGAGGAGTCAGCCAGGTAATTTAGAGCTGTGACCCCTTATTTGTGTAAGCCTCAAAATTAGTAAGAAGGGAGTGCTAGTGCCTTCTTGATTCTTTTCTATCCCTTTGCACAACCCCAGAAATGTATACAACCATGCAGCTTCTAGATTCCTTTGGATGTGTTGTAGTCTTTCATGTCTTTTATGAACATCTCATTCCACAGTTTTTCCTGTAAGTTTTTTGTTAAAGTTTTTCTTTATTATTTAACTCAACTATTATTTACCCTTAAGACAACCTCATTGTTAAACATCTGATTCCCGGTTATTTTTGAGAAACACCCTTAGCTAAAAGGCAGTTCACAGTAGGCAAGATTTCAATCAGGTCAAAGAAACACAGAATTGTTAGTGGGATCTTCTTGGAAATTGCCAGAGAGTTCAAAGAATGACAGTTATGTAGAAATGAGGCTTTGAAGGTGCTCCAACTCCTTTTTTGTCCCCTCTAGAGACTACAGATTGCTGTAATCACAGTGATTATGGGACATTTGTTGCCATGTCTACTGAAGAACTGGGAAGTAGGTGGGATTAGAATAAGTAACAGTAAAACACAACTGAGATCCAGCCATTTTCTTCAAGAAATACTCCCCAGATCAGTGCAGACCATTTTTATATTTCCATATTACTGAAACAGTTGATTTTTGACAATTTTTTGCCAGTGTTCTTGTCATTCTTATAGAAGAGGGGATTATCAAAAGTCCTTAACTTCTTGGTTTTGCATATATTACCTGGTTATAGAATTTGAAAGTACAGATTGACAGCTGCTTTCCTTAGAAATCTTGAAGATGTTATTCCATAGTATCCAAACCTCTGTTGTCATTTTCTAAAGTCTGCTGTCAATCTAAATAAGCTTTTTTTTTTTTAATTCCCATTGCAGAAAAAATTTTTCTTTGCCTTTTGTTTCTACAGTTTTACTATATAATCAGTCTGTTTTTGGATTTCTTTTGATTTATTTTTACTTACCCATTTTCATTGTATCTTTTTAAGAAAATCATATCTTTTAGTTCCTGCAGAATGAATCTGTATTTCTCAACATTGCAGTTTTCTTCATCTTCTCTTGAAACTTTAGTAGATGTATTTTGGTTTTTCCTGTTCTGTCCTACATGTCTTCTTAATATCTTTGCTATTTCTCTCCTCTTTGTCTCTTTTGTAGTTTCTTTTATTCTGTCTTCCAGTTCATTAATTATCTCTTCAGTATTGTCTAATCTCTTGTGTATCAGTGTAGTGTGTTTGTTTTGATAACTGTTTATTTAGGAGTTGTATTTGATTTGATTTTTGTTAATATCAAAAATATTTATTTCTCCTGTTAATACTGTACTTTTCTCTTTTTATATTTTCTATTCCTTTTCATGTCTTTTATCATCTTAGCATCTCTTTCATACTGTTCTCTCTTAGAGTATCACCTTTTAATTTATATGCTTGCTGCTGTTGGCTGCTAAGTCACTTCAGTCATGTCAGACTCTGTGCAACCCCATGGACGGCAGCCTACCAGGCTCCCCCGTCCATGGGATTTTCCAGGCAAGAGTACTGGAGTGGGGTGCCATTGCCTTCTCCAATTTATATGCTTAATCTTATTTATTTCCTTGTGTAGTTAATATTTAGTTTTGAATTCATTATTGGTGAAGATTGTGTTTTCTGTGAGGGTCCTTTGCACCCTAGGGTGTGAAAGTTCCTCCCAAAATGAATTTTGGTTTAGTTTGTGCTTTTGCTGAAGATCTTTATGCATGATCAACCACTTTTTATGTTAACTCTTTGCCTTCAGAAGGTTCTCATACTTCATATTATATTTGAGTTTCATAAGGATAAGGGAAGGTTTGAGTTTTTTGCACTTTCATGAATCTCTCCTTTTTTATTGCCCACCCCGGGCCTAGGTTAGATCTAAGGCAAACTCTCATGGTATATCCTGTCATCAGTGAGCAGACGGTTTCTAGTTCTCTTCATACATTTGACAGCCCTTTTATAGCCCCAGCTTTGTGTAGGATTTCAAGTCCAGATCCTGCCTCTCGTGGGCTTAATGCCATGTCTCTCTTCTCATGCACATTAAAATGTCAGCCAAGTCAGTAACTTCCTGAGCCACTACTATGAATAATCTATATCTGGAATATAGAAGTCTTCTTTTCTTTCTTTATTAATTGTAACTTAGGTTGCTAGCAACAGTTACACTTGCTTGACTTTATCCCTGCAAGATTAGGAGTATTTATTTATTTTTAAGTTTAATTTATTAAAAACTTAAAACAGGTGATATTTATTGACTGAACAAAGTATTGTATTAGGTTCTTCACATGTGTAATGTCATGTAATTTACAAGTAAATGAGAAAATTCCTTTTCAGTGGATGAGAAAATTAAAGTTTGAGCGATTTTAAACAATTTGTCAAAAGTTACAAAAATAGTAAGTGGTGGAGCTAGATGGAAATTGTGGTCTGTCAGACTGAAAACTTGATTCAGTTGTTTTATTATTTGGCAGTCAGAAAAAATTATGTTAAGACTTACCTAGTAACTCTTTGTTTATAAAAGTATTCTGGTGGCCCAAGTATGTAACTGTCCGTTGTTTTGTTTGTTTGTTTTTAAGAGTTCTCTAGTCTTTCAATTTTTCCATTGTAAACTTTTCCAATACTGTTGAGGTAGAGTGAACAATTTGCCGTAGGTTTTGTTCCATAAATAGGACTTGTAGGTGTGACTGGAATACAGAAGTAAGATTACAGTACATCTTAAAAGGACCATTGAGTTCTGTAATTTTAAAAGATTTTTGCTTTTAAATTAGCAGAAATTTCTAATACATATGTGTAAAAATAGAACAGGTAGGTTTTTTTTTTTTTTAAATTTTCTTTACTTTATTGTGTTGGTTTTGCCATACAATGACATGAAACCGCCAAGGGTTTACATATGCTCCCCCTCCAGAACCCCCCTCCCGATTCCCTCCCCCTAGGACATCTTGGTACACCAGCCCCGAGCATCAATCCTGGGCTGGCGATTGATTTCACATATGGTAATTAACATGTTTCTAAAATAGAACAGGTAGTTTTGAATAGGTAGCAAATTTTTGGTCAATAACTTAGTCATAAGGAGTATTATATAGATAAGAAGGGAATGGGTGATTGTAAGAAATTATTCCTGAGGAACCTTTTTTCTTTTTCCTTCTTGTTTTTTTTTATGGCCACTTTTATGCCATAGATACAAAATGATTTAATTACCTGCAGCGCCTAAAATATTTACTATCTGGTTCAGTTCAATAAAAGTTTATTAATTGTTCTTATAAAGTTAACCCCAATGAAAATGATTTTACTTGATTTGGCCATAAAAAATGAGGAAAACTTTTAAAGGTTTGGCTGGTAACTTGTCACTTGTTTCCATGGTCAGCACATAAAGCTCCACAGTGGGCTCCTATACTAAAGTAGAGCAGATTCTAGCCATATGATGAGTCTTTTTAATTACAAAAGGCTAAACTAAAGACTATCCTTAGTTTAATCAGACTAATTGAAAGCCCCAACTAAGTTCTTTTCTCCTAGTTTTTTGTTTTGGCCATTCTGTTTAACTATAAAGCATAGTTAGCGTCAAATGAAGTTCATTGTGACCTCAGGCAAAGGGAGGCAGCCACTTGTGGGAGTGCTAGAAATAAACCTGGTATCTGTCTCAGGGGAAACAATGTGTGTCTAAAAAAAAAAAAGGAACTTGTCTGTTCTGTGAGATCTTTACTGACATTTTGTACTCTGACCCCAGGTTTTAAAAAATATGCAGGATTTTAATTCTTTTGAGTTCATTTTCAAACCAATAGCTGTTTTTTCCATCAAACTTTTTTTTTTTTTTTTTTTACTGTTTCTATAAATATACATGCCCCAGTGTTCCTGTTGTGTTTGTTTTTCTTTCTGCCAGCTGTTCAGGTTAAACTGGTTCATGTAGCACACACTGTTTTTTTTAAAATAATTGTATTTATTAATGAGTTTTGGCCCTGCTGGGTCTTCATGCTGTGCTAGCTTTTCTTTTCTTCTTTTCCCCTGGCTTTTCTTTAGTTTCTGTGAAAGGTGGCTAGTCTCTAGTTGTGGTAGAATGGGCTTCTCATTCCAGTGGCTTCTCTTGTTGTGGAGCATGGTCTCTAGGGTGCACGGACTTCAGTAGTTACAGCACATGGGCTCAGCAGTTTCGGCTCCCAGGCTCTAGAGCAAGGGCTCGGTAGTTGTGGCCCACGGGCTTAGTTGCTCCATGGTATGTGGGATCGTCCCAGATCAGGGATAGAACCCGTGTTTCCTGCATTGGCAGGCAGATTCTTTACCACTGAGCCTATGGCGAAGTTAGAGGCATTTAAATTCAATGTCAAATCTTCATATACCTTCTACACATTACTATTTTAATCAGAATATTTTAGCTCTTGCAATAGTGCTACATTAGCTTGAATTAAAGTACATATTTTTCATTTTTCTCTGATGTCACAACATACTCTTGATAGCTTCTCTGCCAAATTAGAACTTTGTGAGCCATCCGTATTAGAACGCTGACCACTGGTCATCAAATAGGTACTGAATTTTGGAGAGTTGTCTTCATTGTAACTTTATATCTGAGTTGTACTAATGGAGGTTTACTTCCCTTTTAAGAGAGCTACACAGCAGTTCTAATGACACTGGTATCGGCAGTTAGAAGGATGAAGGAAGAAGATGGAAGCAGTGCAAGCCTTAGTTAAAAGAATTATATTTGCCTCCTTTTGAGGCAGTGGGGTAAAGTACCACCAAAACTTGGGTCAGTGTGTCAGAGTCAAGGCCAGAAAAAACTTTCTACATACCCATTCAGAGTAGGGTGATGGGGCTGCTATCCGTGTTGCTGTAGAATTTATCTCATTTTACAATTCTTGCTTTAATGGAAAGATAACAAATTGTGCCTTGGGTCAGAGAGTCTGAGAAAGGAAGATAAACTTTGCCAAGTGTTGTCATGGCCTTAATGAGAAGTTGAGTGCAAAAGGGGCCCCCGTAAGGTGGTCAGGGCTCCAAGAGTTTGTCCCCAGCTTGACTTCTGTCAAACTGTCTTTATGACAAGGATGTTTTTTCCTACCCATTGTGAGTATTCCATCCTCAAGACACTAAATGCTTTCATCAGTGTCTGCTTTTGAAGAGGAAGTTGTTGGACTTTTGCCCAGTTTGACTACAAGTAGGGTAGGAAGAGATGTCGGAAAGTGAGCCAAAGTGCACTCTGCCGGGCCATGTTTACCTCACATGTGCTGTGTCATGATAAAGATGGGGGTTGGTAAAAACTGTCATGTTCCACAGCTGCCTTTTCTAGTGAAGGGTAAACTTTAAAAAGAGAAATCAATAGATAATGCAGATGTAAAGGCAGGCTATTTGTATATCAGGCTGTCAGCATGTAGTTTTACAATTTTGCTCCCAACCATATTTTATTAGAACTAGGAAAGAGCTTAAAGAGCCATAAAATTGAATTGTTGGTAGAAGGAAATTCAAAAACTTTTAAATGAAACTCTCGTCTTTTATCTGATTATTACTCACACTAACACACTCATTCCCCCAACACACACACACACACACACACACACACACACATTTTTTTCTCTTTGGTAAAGTCCTTATATGACAGATAAAGCTCCACCTGGTCTTTCCAACACTGACTGTTTCCTCTCCTCACCTGGCTTTTATTCTCTAACTTGAACTTGCCTCTGTCCCTTGTGTCCTTCCTCGTCACAGAGCTTTCTTCGTCCTTGACATGTTCTAGTGGCACTTCTCATTCATCCAGCAGTCACATGCACATTATACATTTGTGGTTTATCTGATCAGTGAGAACAGGGAGAGTGGTTTTTGCTCACTTTTTTGTATCACCAGCAGCTAACACAATGATTGACATAGAGCTGCACTTGTATGTATTGAATCAGTGAATTCTATACTTTGCATTTTCTGTAGATACCAGCCTTATATTTGAAATTTACAAGGTATCTTATTCCATTTTGTATTTCTTCTAGTGATAATATAGTTTTTAGGAAACCAAAGAAAATGTTGACAACCAAAATGAGAGGATAATACTAATATATAAAGAATTCACATAAATCTCTAAGAAAAATGTTTAGCACTCTAATAAATAGACCAAATATCTGATTAATTGACAAAAGAAACTCTACTTGAAATGTCTAAAAGAGACCTGAGAAAATTTTTATTTTTACTAGGGATCATATAAATGAAAATTTAAGCAAAATGCTATCAATTTAGCTAAAATTGTTTTGTACAGGAAGCAGCCTGAGAGATCTCTGATATAATCAGTGACTCTGTAGACTGTATCAGGTTAAAAACATAGTTTTAGAGCCACTCAGACCTAGTTTTAGGTCTTGGGTCTTCTACTTAAATGGACAATTGTTTTTGCAAATTAAGTTTACATTTTGCTTGTAAAATTGATAAGTAAGAAACTCACCTTACTTATAGGCATTTTGTAGTTAAATTTTTTGTTTCATTCAGAAATACTTATGGAGTGTCTGCTTTGTACACACTCTCAGGTACTGAAGATACACAGTGAACAAATTATCCCTGTCTGATGAAATTTATATCCTAATGGTAGAGACAGACAATAAACAAACACATAAAAAAATGTACAAGATTTTGGAGTGTTGATGGCTATTAAGGAAAATAAAGCAGGGAAGAGACAGCAGGTAGTTTGTTGTCATATAAGATGATTCAGGAATTCTTTACTGAGATGGTGCCATTTCAGGCAAGATTTCAGAGTGGTAAGGGAATAAGCCATGTAGATGTCTTGGGGAAGAATGTTCCAGGCAGAGAAAATAACACAGATAAAGAAATGAAAGAGTTGTTCTACCTGATATGTATGAGGAGTAGCAAGGGAGCAAGTGTAGTAAAAACAAGTGAACAAGGGAAAGAGAGGAGAAGCAGGACTAGATTGAAGGTCTTGGGAGTGCCAACAAGCACGTTGGCTTACACTCAGGTGGGAAGCCATTCCCGAAAATTGCAATCGGGAATGACATGAATGGTTGTTTTTTAAAATCTTTTGGCCACAAAGTGTAACATGTGGGATCTTGGTTCCCTGACCAGGGATCAAATCCCCACCCCCTGCATTGGCAGCGTGGAGTCTTAACCACTGGACTGCCAGAGAAGTCCTTTGAATGTATTTTAAATGGAGGTGCAGTGGTAAAGAATTTCTCCTGCCAATGCAGAAAGATGCAAGAGACGTGGGTTCTATCCCTGGGTCGGGAAGATCCCCTGTGGGAGGAAATAGCAACCCACTCCAGTATTCTTGCCTTGACAGAGGAGACTGGCGGGCTACAGTCCATGGGGTTACAAAGAGTTGGGCACGACTGAGCAAACAGCACATATTGCTGTTGCATTTAGACCAGACTATATACTGTCGAAGCAGGTAGACTAGTTAGGAAATTTGAGTAATTGAATAGGGGTGGTGGTGACCTGAACTAGGGTGGTAGCTTAAGGAAGGATGGAGACAAAGAACTTCTTAAACTGTGTATGCATTTTCAAGATAAATAAATATTGGGAATGGGTGGGCTTGAACAGCAGAAGGATGGCTTGCTGTTAACCAGGTAATGTGTAAAGTGCTTAGCCTGCAGTATGGCACCTAGATCCTCTGTAAAGGTTGATTCTCTTTTCCAAAATTTGGGGTAAAAATGAAAGATTGTTCTTTTATCTAATATGCTTCTGTCTACCTGCATAAATGAGTAGAATATTGCACCAGAATAATCAGATAATAAGTTATACATTTAGCTGGCACTTTGCAGTTCTAAAAAGTATTCTATTTGTTGGCCAAGATATTTACATTCAAAGTGGAACTAATATTTTTTTATATGACTGATACAATAGTGACAAGGGTATCAATAGTAATAAAACTTTTTTAAAAATTCAAAGAAAAAAATAACTGTCAGTCTTTCATTTTATGGATGCTTAGACCTGTGACTCTCTATATCTCTTTTCCTCTTTTCAGGATGCTACCTTACGGCTGCTTAGCAACAGGAGACCGCTCTGGCCTCATTGAAGTTGTGAGCACCTCTGAAACAATTGCTGACATTCAGCTGAACAGTAGCAATGTTGCTGCAGCAGCAGCATTCAACAAAGATGCCCTTCTGAACTGGCTTAAAGAATACAATTCTGGGTTCGTGTGTTTTTGTTTGTCATTCTTCTGGAACAAACTGTCAAACAAATAACTTTTATTAGCTAGACTCATCAGTGTCATAGAGGAAATATTAATATTATCTATTGCTTTATTTTTGGTTAGATCAAAATGACAAACAAGCCTTCCTAGAATCTAACAAGATTAGCATTGAATTCTACTTCATCTAGATCAAATTTCAGAGCCGAGCAATCATTTAACAAACCTAAGGGTTTTAAGTATTTAACAAGTAACATATAACTTTTTAAGTGCATGGACTTCTGTAATTATGGGAATGTATGAACCTAAGTAAATTTTCAGTAGAAGTAAATGAGTTTGTCAAGTGGTCTCTCCAAACTAAAAAATACAGTGCTAGGAATTGTGTTATGCTGTGTGTGCTTAGTTGCTCAGTCATGTCCAACTCTTTATAACCCCAGAGAACCACCAGGCTCCTCTGTTCATGAGATTCTCCAGGTAAGAATACTGTAGTGGGTTGCCATTCCCTCCTCCAGGGGATCTTCTCAGCCCAGGGATCGAACCCAGGTCTCCCACCTTGCAGGCAGATACTTTTACCACCTGAGCCACCAGGGAAGCCCAGGAATTGTGTTATTTGTGGTCATTGTGTTGGACAAGCGCTAATACATAGAAAATTAAAGAATTTTCAATAAGAAGAAAAGTATTATTGGCTTAAGACTTTGAAGTCAGACTTAAATGTTTATCATTCGTAAAGTCCAAGAACTTGTACATGAGAATTAGTTTTCAGATTCTGATTTAGGGCCTTGTCCCTGAAGGGTCTATATTAGTTGCTTCTGATTTAAATCAGTGACTTAAATGATTGGAACCTCAATACTTAACTCTTAAATATGGATTTTAGTCTTTGGTCAAAACTACAAAAGTGTTCCAATGCCCAGTATCATCCAGCAAAGCTGATGGTCTCCTCTCATTACTATTCAAATGAATCTTCCCCCCATCCCCACTGAAACATGAGTCCCACGACACAGCAGTTTGAATAGTTGATTTCTAGTTATCTGGTATCTGAGCCAGCCTGCTGACTCCTCTCTGCCCTGCTCCTCTGACCATCATCCTCACTCTATTGGCTGATCTAGCATCTTCTCCTCACGTGGTTTTGGCAGCTCTGTGTTACAGTTCTCTTTACATTAAAAAGGAAACAGAAATGTGGATTGGGTCCATCCCATACCTTTGGAGACGTAAATCTTTTCTTCTGTTTTTTTTCTCTTGTTCAGGGATGACCTGGACCGAGCCATTGAGGAGTTTACCCTATCCTGTGCCGGCTACTGTGTAGCTTCTTATGTCCTTGGGATTGGTGACAGACATAGTGATAACATCATGGTCAAGAAAACTGGCCAGGTAAGCAGCTCGCCAGAGTCTGCCAAGGACCTCAGTGATGCTGTTACATGCAGCACAGTCTCTTATGAAACTCAGATTCTTTATGATTCTCTGAATCGTGTCTTTGTCTTTTCTTTTATTTCCCACCCCTTGTTTCATATACTGTCTGCTTCATATATTGGTTAGTTTGCCTAAAGTTAGGTAATAAACATTTATTTAAAAGCTTAAAAATTATTGGGGTTATTTATAAGTGACTTATTCCTTCAATATAAGAAATTGTATTTGGGGGACACATGTACCTGCAAATGGCAGAAGCAGGTATTATGTAGGGTGTAAAGAAAGAAAAGAGAAAGTTGAGACAAATCCCACTTTATTTTTTCTTTTAGAATATCAAATATAATCATCTGTGGGAGTAAGGAGAAATGGAGTGTGAGTAATACATTTTGGGGTATAAAGAAACTCTTAGTTTTGAAATAAAAGATTTCTAAATCTTCAGAGTGACTTTTATTTGTAAATCTTTATTTTAAGCAAAGACAGATAAAATAATTTGAGATATTTTTCAGTTTAGCTATAACTCCCTGACACTAGAGGAATTCCAGAATAAAAATCTCTGGGTCACTATGTGAACTCTGAATCTTAGAGGGACCCAGAGTTTTATACCTCCTTGGAGATCTGAGTAGTTCTGACTTTGGCTTTGAGAGATGAACCTTGTGTTCACACTTAAAAGAATCCCCTCAGACTTCTGGTTAATCAGATTGAAACACAGGTTTTTTTACATTCTTTCTTGACTCCTTTCTAATAAGATAATGAAGAATAAGAAATATGTAGGGTCACAAATCAAACCTCATTAAATTTCAGAAAATTGAAATCGTATTAAGCATCTTCTCCAACCACAACAGTATGATACTATATATCAGTTACAAGAAAAAAAACTGTAAGAAACACAAACACATGGAGATTAAACAACACTTTTTAAAATAACCAACAGGTTAGTGAAGAAATCAAAAGGGAAATAAAATTTCTAGAAACAAATAATAAGGAAACCACAACAACTCAAAGCAGCAGAAACAGTTCTAAGAGGGAATTTTATAGCAATATGATCCTACCTCAAGAAACAAGAAAAACATTGAATAGATAAACCTAACTTTACACCTAAAATAACTGGGAAAAGAAAAAGAAAAAAAAAATTAGTAGAAGGAAAGAAATCATAAAGATCGAGCAGAAATAAATGAAATAAAAATGAAAGAAACAATAGTAAAGATTAATAAAACTAAAAGCTGATTCTTTGAGAAGATAAACAATATTCACAAAACCTTAGCCAGACTCATCAATTAAAAAAGAAAGAAGAATCAAATCAACAAAATTAGAAGTGAAAAAGGAGAGGTTACAACAGACAATGCAGAAATACAAAGGATTGTAAGAGACTATTATGAACAACTGTATGGCAATAAAATAGATAACCTGGAAGAAATGGACAGGTTCTTAGAAAGTTCAATCTTCCGTGACTGAACCAGGAAGAAATAGAAATTATGAACAACCCAGTTACAAGCACTGAAATTGAAGCTGTGATCAAAAATCTCCCAAAACACAAAAAGCCCAGGATCAGATGGTTTCAGAGGAGAATTCTATTAAACATTTAGAGAAGAGGTAATGCCTATCCTTCTCAAACTCTCAAAAAATTGAAGAGGAAGGAACACTTCCAAACTTATTCTACAAGGACACCATCACCCTGATACCAAACACAGACAAAGACAACACAAAAAAAGAAAGCTACCGGCCAGTGTCACTGATGAACATAGATGCTGAAATCTTCAACAAAATTTTAGCAAAGAAAATTCAGCAACACATCAAAAAGCTCATATACCATGATCATGTTTTTTCCAGGGATGCAAGGATTCTTCAACATATGCAAATCAATCAATATGGTATACCATGTTAACAAATTGCGAGATAAAAACCATATGATAATCTCAGTAGATGTAGAAAAAGCCTTTGACAAAATTAAGCACCCATTTATGATTAAAACTCTTCAAAAAATGGACATAGAAGAAACCTACCTCAACATGGTAAAGGCCATATATGATAAGCCTACATCCAACATTATTCTCAATGGTGAGAAACTGAAAGCATTCCCCTTACATCAGGAAGAATTCAACATAGTTCTGGAAGTCCTAGCTATAGCAATCAGAGAAGAGAAAGAAGGAATCCGGATTGAAAAAGAAGTAAAGCTTTCACTGTCTGCAGATGACATGATACTGTACATAGAACCCTAAAGATAGTATAAGAAAATTACTAGAGCTAATCAGTGAATTTAGCAAAATTGCAGGATATAAAATCAATACACAGAAATTGCATGCATTTCTATATATTAACAATGAAAAATCTGAAAGAAATTAAGGATTCAATCCCATTCACTATTACAACAAAAAGAATAGGAATAAACTTACCTAAGGAGGTCAAAGAACTGTATACAGAAAATTGTAAGACACTAATTAAAGAAATCAAAAATGACATAAATAGATGGAGAAATAGTCCATGTTCCTGGGTAGGGAGAATCAATATTGTGAAAATGACTATACTACCAAATGCAATCTACAGATTCAGTGTGATCCCTACCAAATTACCAATGGCATTTTTCACAGAACTAGAACAAAAAAACAATTCATATGGAAACACGAAAGACCCAGAATAGCCAAAGTAGTCTTGAGAAAGAAGAATGGAGCTGGAGGAACCAACCTTCCTGACTTCAAATTATACTACAAAGCTGCAGTCATCAAGACTGTATGGTATAGGCACAAAAACAGAAATATATGGAACGAGATAGAAAGCCCAGAAATAAACCCATGTACCTATGGGTGCCTTACTTTTGACAAAGGAGGCAAGAATATACAATGGAGCAGAGACATTCTCTTCAATAAATTTTGCTGGGAAAACTGGACAGCTACATGTAAAAGAATGAAATTAGAACACTTCCTAACACCATACACAAAGATAAACTCAATATGGATTAAAGACCTAAATGTAAGACCAGAAACTATAAAACTTAGAGGAAAACATAGGCAGAACATTCAATGACATAAATCAAAGCGCGATCCTCTATGACCCACCTCCTATAGTAACAAATAAAAGCAAAAATAAACAAGTGGGACCTGATTAAACTTAAAAGCTTTTGCACAAGCAAAGGAAACTATAAGCAAGATGAAAAGACAGCCCTCAGAATGGGAGAAAATAATAGCAAATGAAACAACTGACAAAGGATTAGTTTGCAAACAGTTCATACAACTCAATAACAGAAAAACAAATAACCCAATCAAAAAGTAGGAATAAGACCTAAACAGACATTTCTCCAAAGAAGACTTACAGATGGCTAACAAACACATGAAAAGATGCTCAGCATCACTCATTATTAGAGAAATGCAAATCAAAACTACAATGAGATATCACCTAACACCAGTCAGAATGGCCCTCATCCATAAGTCTACAAACAATAAATGCTGGAAAGGATGTGGAGAAAAGGGAACACTCATGCACTGTTGGTGAGAATGTAGATTGATACAGCCACTATGGAAGTTGGTATGGAGATTCCTTAAAAGTACTAGGAATAAAACCACCATATGACTTAGCAATCCCACTCCTAGGCATATACCCTGAGGAAACCAAAATTGAAAGAGATATATGTATCCCATTGTTCATTGCAGCTTTATTTACAATAGCTGAAACATGAAAATAACCTAGATGTCTATCAACAGATGAATGGATTAAGTTGTGGTATATATACACAATGGAGTATTACTCAGCCATAAAAAGGTACACATTTGAGTCAGTTCTAATGAGGTGGATGAACCTAGAACCTACTATGGAGAGTGAAGTGAGTTAGAGAAAGATAAATACCATATTCTAACACATATATACGGAATTTAGAAAAATGGTACTGAAGAATTTATTTACAGAGCAGCAGTCGAGAAACAGACACACAGAGTAGACTTATGGACATGAGAGGGGAGGAGAGATGTATGGAAAGAGTAACCTGGAGACTTACATTACCATATGTAAAATGGGAATTTTCTGTATGGCTCAGGAAACTCAAACAGGGGCTCTGTATCAACCTAGAGGGGTGGGAAGGGGAGGGAGTTTCAAAATGGAGGGGATATATATATACCTATGGCTGATTCATGTTGAAGATTGTCAGAAAACAGCAAAATTCTGTAAAGCAATTATCCTTCAATAAAAATAATTTTTAAAAAGATGTAAATCCAAGATGTCAAAGATAATATGGAAAGAGGCTACAGTGGGTGAAAGACATCAGCAGATTTGGGGATGAGCAAAAGCAAAATGGAGAATTAGCAGTGACTTAGCATAGCTGAGAAAATGGCTACTTGTAGATGGATGTGTCACCTTAAGGAATTAGAGGCAATGGGTGCTCCTGAAGATGGGGAGAGGAGAAGAAGCTAAAAACAGGATTGACTGGTAGTGTATATATGGAGCAGTTAGGTACTCATGTCTCCTTCCCAACTCTAAGAAGGACTAGACGGTTCTCTGGAGAAACCAGTTCTTCTGACTCAAGGACACACAGGTTCTACAGAAGCTTAAGAGTAAGTTACTATATTAAAAATGAAGTGATTATGTTGTCATGATAAACAGTATGATTCCCAGCCACTTCTGGTTGCTTTGCTCCAGGAACATAGCAACCAGGTGTGTATTCCCACTCTCCCAAGAGACTAGATGGTTATCTCAAGAGAATCTGGTCTGTCCCAGTGAAGAGGCTCACAGATCCTGACTATTAGGTCTCTCTCTAGTCATTCTGCAAGGAAGCCCACTGATCAAGAATCCTACCACATCCTTAGACTTTTCATTCATCTTTTTAGTAACTCATTCTTAAACATGAAAGGTCAGCCAAAGATTATTAGACAGTTGTAGAAAGCCTCCACCAAGAAACAGATGGAGATAGAGACCAAAACAAGCAAAATAGTGGGGGAAAGAACTCTGGGAAAACAGAGTAACTACAGTAAACAGGATGATTTCAAAGGTGAAAAAACAAAAGACACTATATCTATGAAGTAATAAGATTGTATTTTTAAAAATCAGAAAATGGAATTTTTGGAAGTTAAGAAGAACAAATAAAATTAGAATAATATAGATTAAAGATCAACTAAGATTTCTTGAACTCTTTTACTTGTAGATAGCACAGTTCTTTAAATTCTTTATATGTTAACTCCTTCAGTCAGCATTATGACAACCTTACAGAGTAAGTAGTATTATCCTCATTTACAGGTGAGAAGATTGATACAAGCCAGGATTTAAATCCTGGCAGTTTGGCCCTGATTCTGTTTTTGAGGCACTGTGGTATATATTGCCCTTTAATGTCCCCAAAAGGAACAAAATGTCTAATAAGTAGAATAAAGATCCAGAAATGACAGAGAATCAGTCCAGGGAGGTTTACCATCTACCCTAAAGTTACAGAAGGATGTAGCTCATAGAAGAAGGAAAGGAACTTACCCAGAAAATAAAACAAAGACAATTCCCAAAGCTGATGTTCATGAATATCCAATCAAAAGGGCACAAAAGTTCCTTTATAGTGGATGAGAAGACCCTTACTAAGGCCATCCACCAATGACATTGCAGTGCGTCAGGCATAAAGTGAAGGTCTTCAGACCTTCCCAGAGACACAGCAGGCCACACACTAGGGTTCATGAATCAGAAAGATGGACTTCTCAATAGCATCATTAGAGACTATGAGAAGTGGAAATTAGCTTTCATAATTTTGAGTGAAAATGATTTCTAACCTAGAATTCTGTACCAGACTTTCAGTAGAAAAGTAGAAAAAAAAATTTTCAAACATAACAAATGTTCCAAAAGCTGTATCTCCTCCACGCCTTTTTTTTCAGGAGGGTGTCAGAACAAAGGTCTAAACCGGTAGTTCTCAACTGGGGATACTTTTGCCCCCTGGGAACATTTGTTAGTGCCTGAAGACGTTTTTGGTTGTCTTGACTGGAAATGGGGGTGTTCTTCAGGCATCTCTGGGTAGAGGCTAGAGATGCTGCCAGATATCTTACAGTGTATATGATAGAACCTCACAACAAAGAATGACAGGACCCAGAAATCAGTGGTGCTAATATTGAGGAAGTCTGGTGTATACCAGTAGAGACAGTGATGTAAGATCTGGGAAACAGGGACTCCAAATAGGAGCAGCGTGAAGGTTGAGCGCGGGGTGATGGTTCTGCGGCAGGCCTTGAGAACAGCCAAGCACAGTGAGGAACTGGCAGATTACCTGACTGTATGGAAAACTGTTTTGAAATGATTTTTAGACTTTTAAGATTTTGTGAAAAATTAATGGCCAGATCGTAGAAAACTAAGAAAACAACAACAATAAAAGTTTTGTCAAGGAAAAAGATGAGCAGAAAATGAAATGTGTATCTTCCCTGGTGGCTCGGTGGTAAAGAATCTGCCTGCCAGTGCGGGAGATACTGGTTTGACCTCATCCGGGAAAGTCACACATGTTATGAAGCTGCAGAGCCCATGAGCCACAACTACTGAGCCTGTACTCTAGAGCTCGGAAGCCACAACTACTGAGTCCACGTGCTATCACCACTGAAGCCGGCACGCCCCAGAGCCCGTCCTCCACAACAGGAGAATCCACTGCAGTGACAAAGAAACCCACCGCTGCAACTGGAGAAAAGCCTGTGGTCAAAGACCCAGCACAGCCAAAAATAAATAAATAAAATTGTAAAAAAAAGGAAATGTTATCATAGTGTATACCATTACTGCATGACTTAACTCTGAAATGTGTTTACACAGTTTGAATAATATAAACGATAGATAGTGGAGGACAGAGGAGCCTGCCATGCAGCAGTCCATGGGTTGAGAAGAGTCAGACACAACTTAGCAACTGAACAACATTGATTTAACCATAAATTATGATATAGTTGTGCCGCATTGTGTGTCACCTCATCACAAGACTACTAAATCTTTACTTTTCACAATAATCCAAAATTATGAAGTAAAAAATAAATATAAGCATACTAATACTATTAGGAAGATGGAGGCAGATATCAGGAAAAACATGTGAAGGTGTGGGAAGAAGTTACCCCTAGTAGCACTTAAGGTGGTGAGGGAACTGGTGGGGCAAGGGTGTACTCTCTTTTGGTTTGGTTCTGTGTGTAAAATCAGACATGTTTATGATTTGCATGTATTTTTCTTTTTTAAAGATATACCCACTGGTATATGCAGTTTAATATCAGGGTTATTGTTAAATATAAAAGACCTATGACTATCGGAAGCACTGTTTCCCCAAATGATCCAAGAGTCTATGAAAAGTGCAAAGGGCTCTGATGACTTTGGGTGTAGTACTTCAGAGTCTAAGCTAAGACCTTGCCTTTTTATTCAGAACCCACCAGAAAAAAAGGGGGTGGAAATTAAATCCCATTTGTTTTCCAGCTCTTCCACATTGACTTTGGACATATTCTTGGAAATTTCAAGTCTAAATTTGGCATTAAAAGGGAGCGAGTGCCTTTTATTCTTACTTATGATTTCATTCATGTGATTCAACAAGGAAAAACAGGAAACACAGAAAAATTTGGCAGGTGAGTATTGTCCTCATGTCAGAGTAGTGCCCAGTTAGGCTAGCACTTTTTAGCTGAGAGATATTTTACTGGGGAGATAGTCTGCTAACAGGAGGTTTTAGAGAATTTGCCTGTGAGATCCATGTTCTGATTCCGAGAAGAATGAAAAATGATGCTAGGAATTTGAGATAAATTACTGTTTTATTCCAATAGATTAGTGCCTTTTACCTGCATTTGGAAAGTTCTCTGAAACTATTATGACATTTGATAGCTAGTTGAAATGCTGAAAGGGACTGGCATTTTGCTGTCATTCAATGTCAAGTATATGATAAGAGAGTCAGGGTTCACAGAAACTTTGTAATCTCGGATCTATTCTTTGCTGTTTGATGTTTCCAGACACGTTACTTATCATCTCATCTTTGTTTCTTCATTTTCAATGGTGCCAAAAATAATTAAGCTTCAGGGGAATTTTGGTAATGAGAGATATGTTATATGGTGTGACCAACTCATACGATAGGCTTAACAAATGATTTCTAGTATTATTTCTAGATCTGCCTGGGCTTCTGTGGAATATATCTCTGGATCCATTTTTCTCTTTGGCAAAATTAGGGAGATAGGTCCTCTAGAATGACCATCTGGAAGAGGAGAGAAAGAAGGGAAGATACATTTGGGGGACATTAAAGAAATTAAGTCTCTGGAGTCAGACCACAAATCTAGAATCTAGAAATATGGTTAGAAATCCTTATGGAGTATAATTGCCACTTTTTTACAATTACTTTTTTATGTCTCACAGAATAAAAATGTGTAGATTAAGTGTAACGTTGTCTTTTATATATTTCTGTTTAGTTTTGTTTCTGGGAAAGATACATGTCGTTTTACAGAGCTTGATTTATTTTATGTAAATTTTAGTCCTGGGACAATTTTCAAAGAAGTAAAAATTCTAGCTTGTATGGAAAGTCTAGCTATATCTCTCCATTTTCATTTATGAAATATGCTGTTTCTGTTTTGATGTCATCTCTTGCTTGCATCAACTGAAGGTTCCGCCAGTGTTGTGAGGATGCATATCTGATTTTACGCCGGCATGGGAATCTCTTCATCACGCTCTTTGCACTGATGTTGACTGCAGGGCTTCCTGAGCTCACCTCAGTCAAGGATATACAGTATCTTAAGGTATAAACCTCTTTCTTTTGTAATTTGGGCCTTGTAAACATAGAGCTCAGTTCTATCTACCTGTTCATCCAGACATTCAAAGGAAATGGAATAAAATCATTTACCTTTAAGTGGTGTTAGCAAGTAGCTAAATATTTGTCTCGCAGTAATTGTAAATTCATTTCATCTGCGAAAACCCTTTGGCAGAGGTCATATTATCACCATACCTCGGTGTTCATTCTCTCTCCTGTAAATGGTATTTGAATAAGAACATGGAGTACACTGTATGGCCAAGCTGGCCTTCTATAGACTTTGTGGTTTGCACCTCACTACAGAGAATATGTAAATAAAATCACATTTTTCTCTTTCATTGCCAGGACTCTCTTGCCTTAGGGAAGAGTGAAGAAGAAGCACTCAAGCAATTCAAGCAAAAATTTGATGAGGCACTCAGGGAAAGTTGGACTACTAAAGTCAATTGGATGGCCCACACAGTTCGGAAAGACTACAGATCTTAGCGATCAGCCTTTGCTCCTAATGTGTTTGTTGGATTTGTTTAGTTTTCATTTTGCATTTGCACTAAATTGAACGTGACCCTGCCAGAGATGTTACAAAGGGAATGAAATCCTGGAACCGAGAATTAAATTAAGAATGGGGCATCCCACAGAAACCTAATCTGAATAATCCCTGACAACACCCTCTGCTTTTTGAATGCTTCCAAGATTCGTCATGAAAACTCAACATTATGGATAATCATTTCCTGCTGACTTTGCACGCCAAGGAATGCTACTAGAGATTGTTTTTTGTCTTTTTTTTTTTTTTAAATATTTGGTACTTTTCTGGAAAGATGTAAATACTTCCTTTTCATATTGTGACCAAGTGTTATCACTCAGCCAACTTATCCATACCTGGGGACTAGTAGCTATTCTTACTTTCCAAATGAGGCTTAAAAGCAAGCTTTCTTTCCTCCCTTTTTAAATTGTGTAAACTACAAATTATAATATAATTTGAAATCATGATTATTTTTCAAGAGAAATCTTTTAAACCTGTGGAAACATTAATTCTTTTGTTGATATTTATCTACTGTTATAACATCATCCCAGCCAGAATTGCTGAAAATCTGCTTGTTGAGGCAAATATAATTTATGCTGCATATATATTTATAAAATTTCTAGTGGGGGTTCTATATAAAAAGATATTATTTTGATTTTCTTCAGCCTGTGTTTTAAAGTTTTACAAAAGCAGAGCTTTTTCCTAAGTTACCTTTTGGTTAATATGTGATCCAGTTCTTCCAGCTGCTTCTATAATGAGGCACATATTAATACAGTTTTTACATGGTATCTATGAAAGAGTTCACTTCATAGAGCATAATACTTGAGCAAATGTATCCAAGACAGAAAGCAGATGAACAGGAAACTATTTATGGAATAAACTCCAGACCTAAAATTCAGTGTTTTAGTAAAATGCCAACTGTTCTTACTGTATTTATTAAAACTTGTAATAATGTGATTTTTCAAGATTATTAGTTCAAATTGAAATGTTTCATGTCACATGGAACTCTTTAATTTATTTGTTGAGGTACCATATATAGGGTGCTAGATTGCAGATAATGTTAATATGTGCAATAGGAACTACTGGTTTGAATGTGTAAATGGAGGCTCTTTCTGATTACTGGTAACATCCAGCAAAACTACTGCTTATTCTCCAAAGACTATTGGGAGCTCTCAGTCTTCAAAGACATGGAAAAGAGAACTGAATATTTGCCCTGAGACTGAGTTTTCTATAGGAATTTTATTAAAAATTGTTTAATTTTATTGTCTTCCTTAATGTTCTCAGTCAAATAAATGGGTGAGCTGGTTTTGGTTGCTCTTGGGATGTGTGGACCTCTTCTTTATGGGCAGCACAGGCCTTTGAACTTTGGTGCTAGGACTGTAAGAAATGGTCAAGTCAGTAGACAAAGCAGCCTCAGGAGTAAGCTGAGGATCATGGTCTCTTCGGTGACTTCTCTCCTTGTTTCCCAGCCCACCAGGCAGTATGGGAGGCCTCTTGGACTTTGGGAGCCTGAGACATGAGGGTGTCCTCACAGAGTTCCCATGCCTTTGGGAAGGATCCTGAGGTCTGGAAAAATGTCCTTTCAGTTAAACTTGGTACCCAAGGCCAGGTTAGTCACTCTATAGCTCTCTTCCATTAGGCAGATGCTCAGAGCACAGTTTCTTGGAAATAACTCAGCTGATGGTGGGATTGAGCTCTGAATTGACTGAACATTCAGTTCAGTTCTTGATGAACAGGGACTGTTGTAGACTCAATGAGAGTTCCAGGAATAGGACTGAAGAAGGACAGGTTTGTTTGGGGAGTCTCTGTCCGATAGCAGTCCACCGTTACACACCCCAGGATACAGGTCAGGGGTTTAGAAGTGGTGAGCATCGCCATGCAGAAGTGGGTACCACTGTTTCCAAAGATGTCTCAGCCCATGGGTTCCTTGGTAAACCGCCATGCAGAAGTGGGTACCACTGTTTCCAAAGATGTCTCAGCCCATGGGTTCCTTGGTAAACATATGCTTAATCAGCAAATGTCTTGATGAGTAAGAAAGGGAAATGAACCTGCCCAGACAGTGCTGGACCTGAGGCTGGTGTGGCTCTTGACTGTCCTGCCAGCTGCCATAAGCCCCCATGGATAGCAATGGTAGCACTCCGTAGCTGCTGAGCACTCCGAGCAGGTACTCCATACGCACTTGCTGACTTGCATGTCTGATTCTCAGGGGCTTCCCCTGAGTCAGAAAGATGAAGGATAGCCAATGTCCAGGGTGGGCTAGGGGTCTGGGCTGCAGGAAAAATTCCCTACCTGGTTACTCAGTGCCTCGGCTCCCTGCCTTTGGTTCTTTCCCAAAACAAGGTCTTGGAAACCCTATACATTTCCATATTTGAGGACAGCATCTATGTCTACCCAGGTCTGACTTTGTTATCTCGAGTATTCTCCTCATGTCTATAATCAGACCCTGAGCTACAGAGGCTAGTATTTGCAATCCAGCTCTGCCTCTCTGACCTTGGAATAAGGTGTTTATTTTCTTTCTCAGGGTCTGAGCTTCCTGTTTGTAGTGTGGGATTGGTAATAACTATTGTACTCAATTCTGTGGAACAGGCTAATTTAAAATTGAATGGAAGCATGTGCTGAGTCCCAACTCAGAGGCAATCTCATTTATTTCTCTGCTTCCCCCTCCTGAAGGCCACTGAAGGGAGGAATCTCATGGAAGGGTCCAGAGCTCTGTGCCTGTCTCCAGTCTTGGAGTGTCTTCTCAGTTCTCCCTTGTCCAGCCTAGAGCCCTGACTGTCAGTGCCAGATCTTGGCCTGAAATGCAGGGATCGCTTGTCTGTAGAGCTGACAGGTTGGTCCACAAGGTGAAGAGCAGAGAGGTACTGTGCCATGTGACCCTGACTTGGGGACAAGCCACTCTTAGGAAGGAGGGAGCAGGGACTGCAGTTTCCTGGAGAGGTGGGCCTCTGAGCTGAGTTCTTCAGGTACAGATAGGAGCTAGGTAAAGGGGTAGTAGGAAGAGCAGGGAGGTACAGCATATATAAAGCATGACTCCTGGGCATTAACAGGATCAACAGTCGCTTATTGCTACCTGCCTCTTCCCTTTCCTCCACACCAGAATGCTGCACCTCTTCCCAGGTAGGATCATGTCATCCTGGAGCCTCCTTCTCTTTCAGTATCGGTAGTGGTTTTATTCCCTTTTCCAATGAAGAAAAAACTGTCTGACACCACTTTCTGGGTTATTACTACATGAAAATATATAACAGATTTTTGGAACTCCTGATTCCCTTTCACTTTAAACAAAACCCAGGTTTAATATTTACAAGTCTGGTCTTTCAGATCTTTTCCACCTTCTCTTCTACCATTTTTATTGTGGAAAAGGCACATACTGTAAAGTACATAAAACAATAATACATATAAATAATACTAGCATATAGAGGGAACATCCAGGTCACCACCACACAGACTGGGAAAGAATATTGACAAAATCTCAGCTTTAAAGTTCCCCTTCCTGGTTAAAGGCTCTGCCAAGGTAATCACCATATCTTCTTTTATGGCAAGCAATCATCAGGATTCTTTCCCTCAGCATTGTGTTTTTAAGATTCAGCCACTTAACTGAGTATATCTCCATCCTTTATCATCACTGTGTAGTATTCCATGTTATGGATACCCTATAATTTATATATCCTGTCTACTTGGGCACATAGAGGTTGTTTCTAGTTTGAGACTATTACAAATGATGCTGCTGTGATTGTTAGAATTTATCTCCTATTTCACATGTGTATGTATTTCTTTGGATGTATATACTTAAGATTAAAATTGATGGGTCACAGAATTACATACATCTTTATTTTTACCAAGTAATGCTAAAATGAGTGGTCATAACAATTTTATTTTCCCCTGGTACTTAATTCTTATTGCTCCACATTCTCACCAACACCCACTTAACCAATATTTAAAGAATTTTAGCCATTTGTGTTTATAGTATAGTAAGCTAATTTGCATTTCCCTGACTAGTAATGAGATTAAATTGCTTTTTCATTATCTTTTTTTAGCCATTTGAATTTTCTCCTTTATGAAATGCCTGCTTGTGAAAGTCACTCAGTCATGTCTGACTCTTTGCGACCCCATGGACTATACAGTTAATGGAATTCTCGAGGCCAGAATACTGGGGTGGGTAGCCTTTCTCTTCTCCAGGGGCTCTTACCAACCCAGGGATCAAACCCAGGTCTCCCACATTGCAGGCGGATTCTTTGCCATCTGAGCCACAAAGGAATAAGTCCTTTATTTACTTGGTTACTTGTCATTTTAGATTTTTGTTTTGAGGAAGGATATTTTTAATTTTGCTTTTCAATTTTTGTTAAGTGAAATTCTGTATATATTTTGTATACAAGCCTTATGTTTCTTCTAATAACATAAAATCTTAATTGTAATGTCCAATTTATCATTATTTTCTTTTCTGGTTAATGTCCTTTGTATAGTGTTTAAGAAACATTCCCTATCTCAGGGTCATGAAGATATTCATCTGGATTGTCCTCTGAAAGCTTGATTTTTTTCCTAATCTGTTTTGATCTGTAATCTACTTGGTACTGCTTTTTACATATAGTGTGGTATTTTTCCTAATACCTTTCATTTGGAAATATAATCCTCTTTCCCTCTATATCCCCCTTGGTCATAAACTATTTGTCCACATATTCATGAGTCTGCATCTGAACTCTAGAAGATATCCAGTAGATTTCATTTTCCTATTTTTATTTTATTTTACTTAATCATTAAACTCATGCATAGTACTTAATGTGTGCTGGGCATACATCTAAACTATATATATTGAATCTTTTTAACAATCATGTGATAGTTCTTTCCTATTTTACAAGTGACAGAATGCACAATCATTAAGTAGGAGGCAGTATTCAAATTCAGGGAGTCTGTCTTAAGTGTCCATGCTCTTTACTCACAGTTATCTGTGGTGCCTCAGTATACATTTCAGAATCTACTTGTTGAGATGATCCAAATATGAAAATTTTATATGGAGTTGCACAAACTTAGGTTGAGGTAAATTGACATATTCAGAATGTTGACTCTTAACAATCCATGGCAATAGAGTATCTATCCACAGTGATTTGACTAGAGGTAATATTCTCACTTTGGAACTGAGCAGAATTCAAATTCTTGACCCCCACCCCAGAACTAAATCAGAAATTTAAGAGTTGGAATCCAGAACCTGTTTTAATAGTTTTAACTAAAGTTTCAGAGCAATCAATAGATTTTGATGTTTCTATTTAGCAGACAGATATTAACATTCTTATTAACTAACCATTTATAGAAATCATTTTGATTTTGCATATATCATGTGCAAATGATTAGTAGCTTTATTTCTTCTTTTCCATTCCCTTCAGCATTTTATTTCTTTTTCTTGTGCTTCTGCACTGGTTAGGAATACAACAAAAGATTAATAGAAGCAGTATTTAACCTTTTGCTGATCTCAAAGGGAAAATCTCTAATAGATATAGTGTTTACTTTGGAATCTGGATCTTTTATCAGGTTAAGGAAGCATGTTTCAGTTCCCACAGGACTTGTTTCAAAAATCATGAAGAATGCTGAATATTATCAAGTTATTTTATTACCTTTTACAAAAATGATCAAATAATTGTTCTCATTTGGTGAGTTATTATTACTGTGTGCAAGCTAGTTGCTCAGTTGTGTCCAACTCTGAAAGCCCAAGAACTGTAGCCCTCCAGATTCATGAGGTTTCCCAGACGTGAATAATGGAGTGAGTTGCCATTTCTCCTCCAGAGAATTTTCCCAACAGAAATCAAACCCACATCTCATACTTTTTATGACTTAGTCACTTGAGAAACTCTGAGTTATATTGATTGATGTTCATATATTTAACCAAATACTTACATTGCTGGAATGAGCCCAAATTGATCGTGATGTATAATTTTTAAAAAAATATATTCCTGGATTTTATTTGCTAATAATTAATTTGAGATTTCTGTATCTATTTTCATCAGTTGGATTGGTCCATAATTTTTTTTGAAGGTCTGTTTCAGCCTTTGTCATTAAGTTTTTGGTGACCTTACAACACAGGTAAGATTTGCATTATTTCTTAAATGTTTAATAGATAGTGACCTTATGTCTGATGTTTCTTTGAGGTATGGATTTAGTTTCTTTAATAGCTAGAAGAATATTCAGATTATAAAAATATGCTTTTGAAGAGTTGTGATTTTCTAGGTATGTGTCCATTTCACCTACAGTTTCAAAGCTATTTTTATAAAGTAATCCATATGTTAACAGTTTATTAATGTTGCAGGATTGATAGTGATATCCTCTTTTCATTCTTGGTTTTGGTTAGTGCCTTCTCTGTTTTCTCAGTTACTTTCACTAGAAATTTTTCAATTGTCTTACAAAAATCAGTTGGCTTTTTTTGATCCTCTGTTGTACATTTGTTTTCTACCCTCCTTTTATCCTTATTATTTCCTTCTTTGTACTTTATTTAGGTTTATTTTGCTATTATTCCTCTCCTACATCTTTATAAGAAGGTTGCTTAGCTAATCAGTTTTAGCTTTTATGATAACAATCTTTATCTGCATCCTATAAATTTTGATACGAAGACTTTTCATCACAATTCAATAGAAAATATTTCCAAAATTATCATTTTGGTGTCTTTGTGACCTGCAGGTTACTTTGAAGTAGATTTATTTCCAAATACACATGGATTTTATTATTATCATTTTGTTACTGATTTCTAGATTGGATGGCATTCATAGAACATAAGAGTTTAAATTCTTTCAAAATTGTGGAACTTATTTTTTATGACACAATATTGTCATATTATGACATGTCAGGTTTCATAAATGTTCAGTGTACACATAAAAAAACTCCTATTTAAGTTATTAGAGCAACTGTTTTATATATGTTCATTAGAACTATTCTGCTATTAAGTTTATTATTTAAATTTATTTATTTATACTGAATTTTTGCCTAGCATTTATACAAGTGGTAAGTTAAAATATCCTACTATAATTTTAAATTTGCCTATACTAGTTATGTCAATTTTATTTTATAGTTTGAAACAATATTATTAATTGCATCTAAATTTAGAGATGATTTATTGTTGTTGTTAAGTAGTTCAGTCATGTCTGACTGTTACCCCATGGACTGCAGTATGCCAGGCTTCCCTGTCCTTCATCATCTTCCAGAACTTGCTCAAACTTATGTCCATCAAGTCAGTGATGCCATCAACCATCTCATCTTCTGTTGCCCCCTTCTCCTACCTTCTATCTTTCCAAGCATCAAGGTTTTTTCCAGTGAGTCAATTCTTCACATCAGGTGGCTCAAGTTATGGAGCATCATCTTCAGCATCAGTCCTTCCAATGGATATGCAGGACTGATTTCCTTTAGGATGGACTGATTGGATCTCCCTGCAGTCCAAGGGACTGTCAAGAATCTTCTCCAACATCACAGTTCAAAAGCATCAATTCTTGAATGTTCAGCCTTCTTTATGGTCCATGTCTCACATCCATACATAACTACTGGAAAAACCATAGCTTTGACTATATGGACCTTTGTTGGCAAAGCAATGTCTCTGCTTTTTAATACACTGTCTAAGTTTGTCATAGTTTCTCTTCCAAGCAGCAAGCATCTTTTAATTTCATGGCTTTGGTCACCATCTGCAGTGATTTTTGAGCCCAAGAAAATGAAGTCTTGTCACTGTTTCCATTGTTTTCACATCAGTTTGCCATGAAGTGATGGGACTGGGTGTCATGATCTTTGTTTTTTGAATGTTGAGTTTTAAGCCAGCTTTTTCACTCTTCTCTTTCACCTTCATCAAGAGGCTCTTTAGTTCCTGTTCACCTTCTGCCATAAGAGTGGTGTCATCTCCATGTCTTGAGGTTACTGATATTTTCCCTGGCAATCCTGATTCCACCTTTTGCTTCCTCCAGCCTGCCATTTTGCCCAATGTACTCTGCATATGAGTTAAATTAACAGGGTGATAATATATAGCCTTGACACACTCCTTTCCCAATATTGATCTAGGCTGTTGTTCCATGTCCAGGTCTAACTGTTGCTTCTTGACCTGCATACAGGTTTCTCAGGAGGCAGGTAAGGTGGTCTGATAATCCCATGTCTTTAAGAATTTTCCAGTTTGTTGTGATCCACACAGTCAAAACCTTTAGTGTAGTCAGTGAAACAATGTTTTGCTGGAATTCTCTTGTTTTTTTTATGATTCAGCAAATGGTGGTAATTTTGTCTCTGGCTCCTCTGCCTTTTCTAAATCCAGCTTGTATATCTGGAAGTTCTCACCTTACGTACTGTTGAAGCCTAACTTGGAGGATTTTGAGCATTATCTTGCTAGCATGTGAAATGAGTACAATTGTGTGGTAGTTTGAACATTCTTTGGCATTGCCATTCTTCGGGAGTGGAATGAAAACTGGCCTTTTCCAGTCCTGTGGCCACTGCCGAATTTTCCAAATTTGTTAGCATATTGAGTGCAGCACTTTCACAGCATCATCTTTTAGAATTTGGAACAGCTCAGCTGGAATTCCATCACCTTCACTAGCTTTGTTCATTGTGATCCTTCCTAAGGCCCGTTTTATCCCTAGTGAACTGAAAAAAATATTTTAAAATATTAAACATTTTTAAAAATTATTTTAAAATATTAAACTCTCTGATAATGCATTTTGCTTTAATGTCTGCTTAACTGATACCAATAGAGTTATATTAGCTTTCATGTGGTTAGTTTTTGCATGGTGTGCTCTTTTCTTGCAACCCTTTGAAATTCTTATATTTCAGATTTTTCTCTTATAAATAGCATGTAGTTTTATTTTCTTTGAATCCACTCTTCAACCTTCGCCTTTGAAACATTTAGTCAATTTACACTTAATGCAATTTTCATTATAGTAGGGGTTAAGTGAACCACCTTACTATGTAATTTTATTTTTTCATTTTCTTTCTTTGTGTTCTTTTTTCAATTATTTTCTTTCCAATTCTAATGAAATACTGAAATAACTCTTCCCACTAATTTGGAAATTACATACTCTTTTATAATTCTTTTCTTGATTACACTAGATGACAACTTGCATATAGACTTATCCAGGTCTAATGTTTATTGGTACTTGTATCATCTTTCCAGACAACACAAGAACCTAGAACTCATTAAATCTGTTTAAGTTTCTACCAACTATATGCTGTTGTTATTGGATTTTAATCATATATCACTCTTAAATCCCACAAGAAAGTATTATTTTATACAGCCATTGTTCTTAGTTAAATATACAATTAACCCTTGAACAACATGGAAGTTATGGGGGCCAATATCCCACACAATCAGAAATCTGAATGTAACTTTAGTCACCGCTCCCTATATGTGGTTCTGTATCCACAGATTCAGTTAACTGGATCATTCAGTATACTTCAGTCCAAGGGCAGAATGGCTCAAATGGTAGAGAATCTGCCTGCAATGCAAGAGACCTGGGTTCAGTCCCTGGGTCAGGAAGATCCCCTGGAGAAGGGAATGGCAACCCACTCCAGTATTCTTGCCTGGAGAATTCCATGAAGGAATTCCAGAGGAGCCTGGCAGGCTATACTCCATGGGCTCGCCAAGAATTGGACATGATTGACTGACTAACACTTTCACTTTCCCTATGTATGGTTCTATATCCACAGATTCAGTCAATTGTGGATCATTTAGTATACTTTAGTATGTATTTATTGAGGAAAACCAAGTTTGTTGTAAGTCCAACCCATTTTGTTCAAGGGTCAACTATATTTTTACTATTATCATTGCTATCATTTCCTATTTGCTTTTTATCTTTTTTTTCCCCCTGCATTTTCAAGTTTTCATCTGGGATGATTTTTCTCTTATACCAAAGAATACCCTTTCATAATTCTTAAACTTTTTCTACTTTTTTTAAAAAATTTATTTTACTTTCTGCTGCACAGGGTCTTCATTGCTTTGCATGGGCTTTCTCTAGTTGGGGTGAGTAGGCACTAGTCTTCCTTACGGTGTGAGGGCTTCTCATTGTGGTGGCTTCTCTTTTTTGAGGAGCACAGACGCTAGGCGCTTGGGCTTCAGTAGTCGCAGCAAGTGGGTTCAGTAGTTGTGACTAGCAGGCTTTAGGGTGTGGGCTCAGTAGCCGTGGCACATGGGCCTCGTTGCTCTGTGACATGTGAAATCTTCCTGGACCAGGGATCAAACCTGTGTGTCCTGCATTGGCAGGAGGATTCTCATTCACTGTACTACCAGGGAAGTCCTAAGTTGTTCTCCGCTTGACTAATTTGTTCAGCTTTTAGTTGCCTGATTAGTAAATGGTACTTTTGCTGGATACAGAAATTTAGCTTGGTAGTTACTTATTTCAGCAATTTGGAGGAATTTTTCCAATGTTCTCTCATTTCTGTTAAAAAATTAACTATATTTTAATATGCATTTTTTCCCACTAGACACTTTTAAAATTTTTTATATTTTTCTTTGGCTTTTAGCAGTTTTCTTATAATATACTGAGGGTTGGTTTTCTTCCTACTTGGGTCTGCAGATCTTCCTCAGTCTATTGCTTGCTACTTTTTTTCATTTGGAAAATTCTCTTCAAATCTACTTTTTCATAATTCTGTCTTTTTAGAACTCTGTTTACATGTATTTGACCTTAAGTACATATTCTATATTTTAATTTCTATTCTCTATAATCTCTTTGTATTTTTCTCCTAGATATTTTCTTCTCATCTATTTCCCAATTTATTATTTTTCTGATTTTGAGTTATTAATTTCATAATTATACTTTTCAGTTCTACAGTTTGTATATGGTTCTTTTCAAATTTTTCTCTGCCTTTTTATATTTTCTGTTATCTGTGAAATTTTCAGAATTGTCTTTTTATTACCTTGAACATTTTAAGCATAATCAATTTTGAGCTTTATATCTAATGAATTCTTAATCTAAAAATCATATGGGTCTCTTTCTATTGTTGATTATTTCTGCTGATACCCATTTATATATTTTGACCAGTTTTTCAGTTGTTAGCAAGAGATTTGTCAGCATTGCCTTTTCCATTTTTATTCCATCCTCTACTAATTATTTGTCCATTTTCATATGGCCTCTGCCTAATTTCATTGAGGCTTATTTTAATAATTTTGTCACCAAAGTGTGAGGGGGTACCCTTTCTTCCACATCTCAGTCATTGCTCTTTCAAATATCTTTTGCTGTTTTCATTGTTAAAATAATACTCCTAATCATAAATTAATTTGAGCATTAAAAATATGTTTATTTGCTATTTGGATTTCCTTTTCTGTAAATAGGCTATTAATATCCTTTATCCTTTTTACAATTAGCCCGACTTTTCTTATCAGTTTTTAAGAGCTTTTTATATGTATGTTGACTCTTGTCATCTCCATTACAAGTTTCTTCCCCTAGTCTATTGTTTGTATATTGGCTTTGCTTATGGTATCCTTTACAACATTTAGATTTCTAGGTAATCAAAGCTTGTCTTTTGCTTGAGAGCTTTAGAATTTCCTTCTTCATTGAAGATCTCCCTTGCCTAAATGCTATAGCCCTTCAGGACTTAACCTTCCTTTTTCATGTCTCTACAACCTTCCTAGTTGATGTTACTCATTTACATTGCATTAAATCTCTTTTATATACTAACAGTGCTCCTTGTGTAACTCCATTCCAGATCTCTCCTCTGAGCTGGCTACAGTAATACAAATCCCACTGCCCTTCATCTATGAGGGGTGTGCTAGATCCTAGGGGATACAGCAGTACATAATCCCTGCCCTCAGAGCTCATTAGAGGATATAAATAGTGTGTGAGGTGGAAAGCATGACTGGGAGACTTGTTGATCTATTGCACATTTTGTACTGCTATCAGGGAAAGATTACAGTCATGGGATTACGTCTCAACAGAAAAATAGGCAAAAGAAATGAAAAAGGTAATTCTTGAGAAAGGACACCTGAGTGGCCAATAAACATGTAAGATACCCAGTTAGTGATCAGAGGAAATTAAAATGACATACCATTTTTTAGAAAGATTGGCATAATTCTGAGATCCTGATTGTATCAAACTTTGAGGATTTGAGGTAAAAAAACTCAGCTGGTCAAAGTTTATAGTGGCACAACCACCTTTAAGAGTATTTTGATAAATCTCTGATTAAGATCCGAACTCTTCTTTCATTCAGCAACTCTACTTTGTGGCGTACCTACAGCAGTGCTTCTCATTCCTTGATGTATATACAGATCACCCCAGGATCTAGTTAAAACCAGATTCTGGTTTGTTAGGCTGGAAAGATCTGAGATTCTGATTTTTTTTTTCTTTTTTCAATTTTTCTTTTCCTTTTTAAACTGGAGTATACTTGCTTTACATGGCTGGGTCAGTTTCTGCTGTACAGCCAGCCAAGTGAATCAGCCATACACATATCACCACTGTATTTGGATTTCTTTCCGATTTAGGTCACCATAGAGCATTGAGTAGAGTTCTGTGCACTCTACAGTAGGGTCCATTATTATCTATTATAGAAACAGTAGTATATATATGTTGGTCCCAATTCATGAGATTCTTAGTTTCTGACAAGCTCCTAGGTGATGTCATTGCTGCTGGTCCAGGGACACAGTTTAAATAGCTAAGCCCAAGATAAACTCTAGCATATCCTCAAGGGACATACACAGAGACACAAAGATGTTTGTTAGAGCTCTGGTGGTATAGTGATCATTTGAAAACTACGGAGGCAAGTGGACGGCAAATTCATATGGCTGAATGCAAGAGTTGAAAGGAACTAAGTTACATGTACCACCCCAGATCTGTCTTAAAATCAGTACTGAATGGGAAAAAAGCAAGTTGCAGGAAGAATCTATAGAATCTAACATTTAAAATTTTAAGTAATACTGAATATTTTTAGGGCTGTACACCTGTACAGATAAAGAATACAGATTTGCATGGGAGTAATAATCCATCAAGTTGATGATAGTGATTACTTGGCCAAGGGAGAAGTATAGGTATAGCAAGGGCATGTGGCTCTTCAGTTGTATTTTAATGCTTTAATTACTAAACTAGATGATAGATGCATCCAGCAAAATAATACAAAGGTTTGTCATATTTCTATTTTTTGTACATCTAAGTTAAATTCAGTTCAGTTCAGTCGCTCAGTCGTGTCCGAATCTTTGTGACCCCATGAACTGTAGCATGCTAGGCCTTCCTGTCCATCACCAACTCCTGGAGTCCACCCAAACCCATGTCCATCGAGTTGGTGATGCCATCCAGCCATCTCATCCTCTGTCGTCCCCTTTTCCTCCTGCCCCCAATCCTTCCCAACGTCAGGGTCTTTTCCGATGAGTCAACTCTTCACATGAGGTGGCCAAAGTATTCGAGTTTCAGCTTCAACATCAGTCCTTCCAATGAACACTCAGGACTGATCTCCTTTAGGATGGACTGGTTGGATCTCCTTGCAGTCCAAGGGACTCTCAAGAGTCTTCTTCAACACCACAGTTCAAAAGCGTCAATTCTTCGGCGCTCAGCCTTTTTCACTGTCCAACTCTCACATCCATACATAACTACTGGAAAAACCATAGCCTTGACTAGATGGATCTTTGTTTGCAAAGTAATGTCTCTGCTCTCATTAAACTAAACAAAACAAATAGCTTTATTTGTTAGGATGGAAAATTTAGGCTCAAGAACTTAAAAATAGAAGATAAAAACTATCATAAGTAATTTGTATTCTGATTGCATGTTGAAATTAAAATTTGTATACCAGTTAAATAAAATATAGTATTAAAACAAAAAGAGAACTTCACCTTTGGTGCTGAAGTTCACAGGCTGTATCCCTTCCTCATTAACATGTTGCTTTAAATTTACAAAACTAACCAAAAACCACGAGTTCACCAAGTCAAAGGCAAACTACATTCACAAGGTTTAATCTTCAAAAGATTGAATCAGAGTTCAAAATAAAATGACTAAAAATAATTGGTTTACTTTTGGACATGGCACAAAACATTTTTTGTACCAGATAAAATATGGCCATTAAAAGACTCCCTTTATTCAAAGGAAGTGAAAACCACCACACCCAAACACTTGAAAGCAAATGCAAAATGAGTTTACTAAGCCTCAGAAGCATCCCTCTTAGTTCCCACTGGTCTTTCAGTGGCAGTGAAGAAAGTGTGGGGTGGCATGGGAAAAGCAGGAGGATGGTTTTTGTAAAGCTGGTGTGCTGATTTCAAATAAAACAAATGTCAGAGGAGGCAACGCACGAAGCCAGACAGGCCAACTTCCCTCACTGTTCTCCTTAGTTTCTCTGCCTTATGTTAGAGCATGGTTGTACCTCTGTTCTGCCACACATCTCTTAGAAATAAATGAGTGGCAAGGAGAGAGTAGTAAAGCTAATGGGGTTTAGCATTCGAAAACCTGGGCTTAAACCCTGACTGTACTAGTACAAAACACCTCACTAAACTTGAGAAAATGTCTCTAGGCCAGTGGTGTTCAGTTGAACTTGGTGTGATGATGGAAATGTTCTGTTTGTCCAGCATGGTAGCTGCTAGCTTTGTGTGACTGCTGAGGAAATGAAATGTGGTCAGTGTGATAGAGGAATTGAGTTTTTGATTGTATTTCAATTAATTTAATATTTACATGACTAATGGCTACTATAGTGGACAGAACAAGTCTAGAAAATGGAGTATTCTCCCTCTTATGGAGGATCCCCATGTGATAATAGACATGAAATACCCTGATAAAAAGGCTTTACTACTTAACTGTCCTGGCTTAAAAGAACTTCAGAGATGAGTAGACTCTGTGAGTCTGCCTGGGTGGGCCTGCTTCATTCACAAAATGCTGGTTCATTCATTTATTCAAAAACACTGGTGCTACCTCCACATAGGCATTCAACTCTGACTTTTTAAACACTGCCTGACGACACAACTGATGCTGTCTGACGTAAAGAAGCTTTGCTTCTTCCTCTTTTATTTTTATTTTTTTGCCTCATGATGATGAAATAAAAACAATTACATTTTCAGAAACCTATTCTTAATTAAATTTTTATGTGACACTATTTGACATTTCCTTAAGTTTCTGGAAATTTCTCCTTTTCTCCAATTAAGCTAATATCATTGAACAAAAATTGCTTTAAACTAGACGATCTATCTGCACAGGTTAAAAACATACAAAGAGGACTTCCCTGGTGGTACAGTGGTTAAGAATCTACCTGCCAAGGCAGGGGACATGGATTTGTTCCCCGGTCTGGGAAGATCCCACATGCCATGGAGCAACAAAGCCCGAGCACCTCAACTACTGAGCCCGATCTTGGAGGGAGATCAGTGAATGGTCCTGAGGAGAGATCTTAGTTCCTCGCCCAGGAATTAAACCCGAGTAGCCTGAATGAAAACCAAGAGTGCTACCCACTAGACCACCAGGGACTCGGGGCTAGAAGCCAAGTGACCCTGGTTCTTGCTCCTATTTGAAAGCAAGAATGTTACAAGGAGGCAAAAACTGTAAAAACAGGTACAAAGTTTATTATTACAGGCACAGCACAACATATGGGAGAGCACACAGGAAACCAGTTTGTTTATCCAACTCAGAGGCAGGGCAGAGATACACACCCAAGAGGAAGGACATGGGCAGCCTCTCTAAGGGGGAGTGCAGTACATCAGACACTAGGCAGAGACACACCTGGAGAGAAATGCAGGTGTCCTGAGTGAGGTGGAGCAGCACAGTACTGAGGTGATGGCATTCACTTGTTAGGAAAGTCCTTCTGGGTCTTTGTTTACTCTTGGCCAATTGTTTCTTTTTTCACACCTGAGTGGGCTATAGATCCTCCCCAAGATGCATGCACAACTTTTTGCTAAGATGGATCCCACTGTAGAAGCCTATGGCTGCATGTCCACGCTGATTACGGAGTGGGGTCCCCTCATTTTTCGACTCCCAAGAAGACTTCCTGCACATGTAGAGACGGGGAAGTCTTCCTTGACCTCAGGAGTGGGAACCTTATCTCTCTGCTTTAGCAGAACTCAGCTTCTACCACTAGCTTTGTCCTTGGAGTATCTGGGAGAGAACAAAGGTTCAGTTTTACTCCACTTGACAAACAACAGGTGTCTGGCTCAGAGACCCACTGTCTCCTGCCTCAAACCCTTGCTCTAGAGTCTGTGCCCCAGGAGAGAAGCCACTGCAATGAGAAGCCTGTGCTCCACAATGAAGAGTAGCCCCTGCTCATCACAACTAGAGAAAGCCCACACACAGCAATGAAGACAAAGTGCGGCCAAAAAATAAAAACAAAAAAAAAAGTTTAAAGTGAATACATTGGTCAGAAATCCATTTTTAAAAATACATACAAAGACATCCATTTTAAGAAAGACAAATCAAGCAGCACTGATGTTATTTTATAGTGTTTATTATAGTAAAAGTTGCTCCCACATTAGTGATTTTCTAGTCCATCTTATTTTCCATTTGACTTTAAAACATTTTACATTATTTACAAAATAAACTGCAATTTTTATGATACATACATTTTTTCCTGACGCTTAAAACACTAGTTTCAAGCAACTAAAAAATAAACACAAGGTAACTAGATGTACTGAAAAGTACATACTGAATATATTTAATTACCACAGTAATTTAAAAGTCCTGATCTTTTCTTCTTAAGATTAAAATTCATTAACATGAAGTCATTCAAGACTTTCTGGGATTTCTCTGTTATCCACAATTAGACTATGAATAATCCCTTCTTTCCGCTTGCCGCTACTGACAGCCTTTATGTAACAGTCATGATTCCCAATATTGAAGTGAGTTTCAGTCCCATCATCTACAAACTCACCCTAGGAAGACAAAAGAAGGAGGAATTAGTGTTCCAGAAACATTTATGTTTGTCCAGAGCATTAACATCACCGAAAAGGGAGGCAAATGAAGTACATGTTAGCTCAATGGTAACCTTTGCAAAATTAAAGTTAGAAGCTTATTTTTAGGTGTTTTTAGGTCTCAGTCATAAATTGAAAGTCTTTTATTTGTACCCACTATAGTCTTTAAGAATCTTAAGTTTCAGAGGAAAAAAAAGAAGTACATCTCATGGCTATCTGTCTATAACATATACTATGCAGAAAATATAGACTATTTTCAAAAGTAAAAATGATAGGAAATTTGTGATTCCTTCTATACAAAGAATGGTTTACATGCATTGCTTTATGGCATCCTCATAATAACCTGATTGGAGTATAATTATTATCCACATTTTATACATGAGGAAACAAGCACACAGTCATTAAATAACTTGCTAAAGACCCTAGTCAGTAAGGGATGGAGTGTTTTTCACCACTCTGAAAATCAGATTCCTCAGGCTATAAGGTAGCTTACAATAAATTCATAATGTAAATAACATAAAACCTAACACTACTGTAAGAAGAGGTGGCAAGAATACACAGAATATCTATACAAAAAAGATCTTCATGGCCCAGATAACCATGATGGTGTGATCACTCACCTAGAGCCAGACATCCTAGAATGTGACATCAAGTGTGCCTTAGGAAGCATCACTATAAACAAAGCTAGTGGAGGTGATGGAATTCCAGCTGAGCTATTTCATATCCTACAAGATGATGCTGTGAAAGTGCTACACTCAATATGCCAGCAAATTTGCAAAACTAAGCAGTGGCCACAGGACTGGAAAAGATCAGTTTTCATTCCAGTCCCAAAGAAAGGCAATGCCAAAGAATGTTCAAACTACCACACAAATTTCTCTCATCTTGCACGCTAGCAAAGTAATGGTCAAATTTCTCCAAGCCAGGCCTCAACAGTATGTGAACCATGAACTTCGAGATGTTCAAGCTGGATTTAGAAAAGCCAGAGAAAAAGAGATCAAATTGCCAGCATCCACTGGATCATTGAAAAAGCAAGAGAGTTCCAGAAAAACATCTACTTCTGCTTTACTGACTATGCCAAAGCCTTTGACTGTGTGGATCACAACAAACTGTGGAAAATTCTGAAAGAGATGGGAATAACAGATCATCTGACCTGTCTCCTGAGAAATCTGTATGCAGGTCAGGAAGCAACAGTAGAACTGGACATGGAACAACAGACTGGTTCCAAATTGGGAAAGGAGTCCATCAAGGCTGTATATTGTCACCCTGCTTATTTAACATATATGCAGAGTACATCATGAGAAATGCTGGGCTAGATGGAAGCACAAGCTGGAATCAAGATTGCTGGGAGAACTATCAATAACTTCAGATATGCAGATGACACCACCCTTATGGCAGAAACTGAAGAAGAACTAAGAGCCTCTTGATGAAAATGAAAGTGGAGACTGAAAAAGTTGGCTTAAAGCTCAACATTCAGAAAACTAAGATTATGGCATCTGGTCCCACTATTTCATGGCCAACAGATGGGGAAACAATGGAAACAGTGAGAGACTTTATTTTCTTGGGTTCCGAAATAATCACTGCAGATGGTGACTGCATCCATGAAATTAAAAGATGCTTGCTCCTTGGAAGAAAAGCTATGACCAACCTAGACAGCATATTAAAAAGCAGAGACGTTGCTTTGGCAGCAAAGGTCCTTCTAGTCAAAGTTATTGTTTTTCCAGTAATCATGTATGGATGTGAGAGTTGGACTATAAAGAAAGCTGAATGCCAAAGAATTGATGCTTTTGAACTGCGGTGTTGGAGAAGACTCTTGAGAGTCCCTCGGACTGCAAGGAGATCCAACCAGTCAATCCTAAAGGAAATCAGTCCTGAATATTAATTGTAAGGACTGATGCTGAAGCTGAAACTCCAATACTTTGGCCACCTGATGCTGAGAACTGAGTCATTGGAAAAGACCAAGATGCTGGGAAGGATTGGGGGCAGGAGGAGAAGGGGACGAAAGAGGATGAGATGGTTGGATGGCATCACTGACTCAATGGACATGAGTTTGAGTAAGCTCTGGGAGTTGCTGATGGACAGGGAAGCCTGGTATGCTGCCGTCCATGGGGTCACAAAAAGTTGGACACGACTGAGCTACTGCACTGAACTAAGTTTAGACTTGCTGTATGTGGTACAACAGCCCTTGGCCACGGGTGGCAATTGAGCCTCAAATGTGGTGAGTCTGAAATGAGATACACTATTAAAGGTGGAAATATACACTGGATTTGGAAGACTTAGTATGAAGCAAAGAATGGTTTAAAAAAACTCGTTGGAAATTTTATATACTTATTACATTTTAAATCATAATATTTTTGATACAGTGACTTAAATTTTTATTAAGATGAACTTCACCGTAAGACTTTTGAAATGTGGTTACTAGAAAAGTTATATATGAAGCTCATATCTGTGGCTCATACTGTATTTCTATTGAACAGCACTGATTTAGAGTAAAAACATAGGGGCCAAGTAGCACAGAAAAGTAAGGAAGAGCATGAGGCTTAGAGGATAAAAATGAATTATGCCAAGAAGCAAAAGAAGCACTCTCAGATGTACAACTTGGCTATGAGCTTCCTGGCAGCCAAAGCAGGCAGAGCAAGGCCCCATTGCTAACATTATCTAACCAAAGAAAGCACAGGAGGCATCAGAGAGGGAAGCTTTTTCTTTTTCTCTGGGAAGAATCTGGCCAACACGGATGTGTACTGACCACCACAAGAACTGGCGGTGGGGTGTTGATCCTGGAGTCCAGTGTATTCTTTTAGCCCTTTTCACATTGAACTTTGAAAAAAGCCTTTAGGGCATACTTCTGTAAAAATCAATTTAGAGAAGAGAGCAAGGGTTGAGTAATACAATCCTTGTAAGTTGCTTCTTGGCAACTTTACAGATACATAATCTGGCCATGATGCTTTGCGATGAAAAGGAAATGGAGAAAATAAGCTGCAGCTCACAGGCAGCGAGAGCAGGTGTGCACAGTGCTGGGGAAGGCTGCCTGACAGGGCTGCCCAAACTGCCCTGCCAACTAGGCTGCAGCTACAAGGAGGAGACAACTGGGTGAGAGAGCTACTGCCCAGACACTTGTGGCTTCTTGTCAGTCAGGAACAAAGACATTGTGGATGGACATTATTTTAACATCTTGCTTATTTACAACTACATTCTTGAAACAATGCGACTTTTGCACTGGAGAATTCCTGGAGGATTGGAGGGAATGTGACCCCAAACTGCTGACTCTCCATCTAGAAATTTCCATGGTAGGACAGAAAGAACAGAAAGGACCACCAGGTACGGCATCGGGCACACAGCAGGTACCCAATCCATGTTAATGGTAAGTGAATCTGGTCCAAAACAGGCCCTAAAATATTGAAGCGCTCACTAAGCCTCTCTGCATTAAAGTCTCAGTGGGTAGATGGAACCCGGAGGGTGGCTCAAACGCTGAGGTTCAATTTTGAGTGAGCCCTGGCTGCATTTCCCTTCAAGAATTAATATCAGGATTAAGAAACAGAAATGTGTTAATCTTTGTTAACTTCTGATTTCTGGCTTGTGCACTTCCTTAGAAGCAGTTGCAAGGCTCAGCAGATTCTAGCTTGTCTACTGAATAAATTCATTCCAGCCCTTCCCTCCAAGGACATCTCCTCACCCTCCCAGACCTACAATAGATAAAGAAGGTAACAGCAGCAACCACAATGGGTAGCAAACTACAGTATGCCTGGCAAAGAGGGCTTCTCATGCTTTTCATCATCTCTACCTCTGGTGTCACAACTGAAGACAGCATGAAAGAGGACACCCAGGATGGTACGCCCTACTTGCCAGCTGATCCCATAACACGTGGATATTTCCCCCCAGTGATTCCAGCTCCTAGGCCCACACTCCCTGTGTCCAGGACCATCTCTGCTGCTTCACTTCCTCCTTGTGCTGTGCACACTACTCTTATTTCCTACCTACTTGAAATTCACTTCTAGACTCATCCCACCACAGCCATAACAGTGCAAGGCAGCAAAAGTCCAACACACTAGGGTTTTCTCAGCTACAATGAGCAGGGCAGCCTCTCAGCGCTGCTAGTCTACAAACTCCACTCGTCTTTTGGGGTTTGTGACAGTGCCCTTCCCTGTTTGCCTTTGTGGCATCTGACATGTGTGCTTCGTTTCTCTTTGACAACCTTTGCTTTTAGAAAGAACCATCTGTTTTGAGTGTATGATGTAAAGCTTTCCTATTCAGAGTGTGACCATGGGCCAGCAACTTGGCCATCACCTGAGGACATGTTAGGATCTGCATTTTAACAAGATCCGAGATGATTCTGTGCATGCAAACTTGAGAAACAGTAGTATAAAGCACCACTTAAACCAGGATAAAAACAGGAGGATGCAACCTCTGGGGAGGAAGTTTTTAAATGTGGGATAGATCTTTTTAGGACAGAGGATGGTCCAGGAGAGGACAAGCAGGGTCCGAGGCTGGTACCAGTCACAAGATGAGTTGTTTTCAAACTCTTACCACCCCAGGCACTGCCCAAGAAAGGGCTTCAGATTCCGGAGTCAGGATTACTTCATCTCTTTTTTGTTTTTAACCAAAAGGACCTTCATTAATTACAAAAACCTGCATAGTTAGGAAACACAGCAACGTCTCACTGGTCACTCATGCACATGCTGACAGTAATCAAACGATCCACTTACCGCTGTCTCCATTTTTTTACCATTGCACCATACGTCCATAGTGTCTTTCTCTGTAAAAGTAACCGATTACAAAAAGTGATAACCTGTGATTTAAAGATAAAGTTAACTCTTTATTATTTTAAGAAAAGTTTGATGCACTGGATTTTGAAAACCCCATTAACTTTTCATGGCTTTGAAATTCTTCCAAATTTGAAGAAATTGTGTTTTTTTGTTCACAGACAAAATCAAAATGAAGCCAATCAAAATGAAGACAAAATCACAGTATAATATACACTGATTAAGATTTGTTAAAGAAAATCTATAAAGGAGGATACAGACAAATGAATGTAAGCAGAGACTTTCCATATGAGAATGTCCTTTTTTCCCATATCATCTGAAATGCTTTAATTAAATTTCTAAGGTCTGGTAAAGAATGCTTAAACTACTGAACAATTGCACTCATCTCACACACTAGTAAAGTAATGCTCAAAATTCTCCAAGCCAGGCTTCAGCAATACGTGAACTGTGAACTTCCAGATGTTGAAGCTGGATTTAGAAAAGCCAGAGGAACCAGAGATCAAATTGCCAGCATCCACTGGATCATCGAAAAAGTAACAGAGTTCCAGAAAAACATCTACTTCTGCTTTACTGACTATGCCAAAGCCTTTGACTGTGTGGATCACAACAAACTGTGGAAAATTCTGAAAGAGATGGGAATAACAGATCACCTGACCTGCCTCTTGAGAAACCTGTATGCAGGTCAGGAAGCAACAGTTAGAACTGGACATGGAACAACAGACTGGTTCCAAATAGGAAAAGAAGTATGTCAAGGCTGTAAATTGTCACCCTGCTTATTTAACTTATATGCAGAGTATATCATGAGAAACGCTGGCTGGAGGAAGCACAAGCTGGAATCAAGATTGTGGGAGAAATATCAATAACCTCAGACATGCAGATGACACCACCCTTATGGCAGAAAGTGAAGAGGAACTAAAGAGCCTCTTGATGAAAGTGAAAGAGGAGAATGAAAAAGTTGGGCATCCGGTCCCATCACTTCATGGCAAATCGATGGGGAAACAGTGGCTGACTTTATTTTTCTGGGCTCCAAAATCACTGCAGATGGTGACTGCAGCCATGAAATCAAAAGACGCTTACTCCTTGGAAGGAAAGTTATGACCAACCTAGACAGCATATTAAAAAGTAGAGACATTACTTTGTCAACAAGGTCCGTCTAGTCAAGGGTATGATTTTTCCAGTGGTCATGTATGGATGTGAGAGTTGGACTATAAAAAAGCTGAGCGCCGAATAATTGATGCTTTTGAACTGTGGTGTTGGAGAAGACTCTTGAGAGTCCCTTGGACTGCAAGGAGATCCAACCAGTCCATCCTAAAGGAGATCAGTCCTGGGTGATCATTGGAAGGACTGATGTTGAAGCTGAAACTCCAATACTTAGGCCATCTCATGTGAAGAGCTGACTCATTTGAAAAGACCCTGATGCTGGGAAAAGTTGAGGGCAGGAGGAGAAGGGGACGACAGAGGATGAGATGGTTGGATGGCATCACCGACTCAATGGACATGGGTTTGGGTGAACTCCAGGAGTTGGTGATGGACAGGGAGGCCTGGCATGCTGCGGTTCATGGGGTTGCAAAGAGTTGGACACGACTCAGCGACTGAACTGAACTGAACTGAAGGTCTGATATTGAAATAAAGAAGGGTTTATACACTCTTAGGATTACAATATGTTTCCATTTAGGATATCAATATATTTTAGCAAATTAAAGAGTGCTTTGGGCTCTTTAAAAACCTACATATTTCAAGTAATGTAATATTTGACCTTATGCCTTTAATTTTTCATTTTCATTTTCTAGATTGTAGCCTTTCCTTTTTCAGGTTTTTTCCCCTTATAGGTTATTACAAAATACTGAATAGAATTCCTTGATCTATACAATAGGTCCTTCTTTGTTATCTATTTTATAGATGCAGTGTGTGTCTGTTAATCCCAAACTCCTAATTTATCCTTCTCCAAATTTTCTTTAACATCAGAAACTAGATGATTCTCCCTGCCTCTCATACTGACCCACCTTGATGATGGCCCAAAGAGACCACAAAAAAGGCTGCATAGGGTTCATATAGACAGACAGCAATTTAGCCTTAAATTTCATACTGAAGAGTACAATAATCTCCATTCATTTTGTTACTATTTCACTTTGGGGAAAAGTTATCAAATCATAAGAAAAAAATATAGGTATAGTATTTGATGGACTGTGCTGAATACAGTGCTGACACAGTAGAGCAAAATGCAGCCATGAAACACTTGGGCATTAGCTAAGTGGCCACAGCTCACTCCAGTGAAAGTGAGTCGTTCAGTCCTGTCTGACTCTTTGTGACCCCATGGACTATACCGTGGAATTCTCTGGGCCAGAATACTGGTGGGTAGCCTTTCTGTTTTCCAGGGTATCTTCCCAACCCAGGGACCAAACCCAGGTCTCCTGCATTGCTGGCAGATTCTTTACCAGCTGAGCCACAAGGGAAGTCCCAGAATGCTGGAGTGGGTAGCCTATCTCTTCTCCAGCAGATCTTCCTGACCCAGGAATCAAACCAGGGTCTCCTGCATTGCAGGTGGATTCTTTACCAACTGAGCTATATGTGTGCCACGTGCACAGACATACATGCATTTTCGGGAGGATCCCCAGAACCACTTGTGAAGGTCAGGGTCCCCAGGAGTGTCAGGAGAGAAGACTATACTCATCAAGCAGCCAGAAGACAAGCTTTGGTTGTTATAAAAAAGACTAGAGAGAAGCAGGACCTGTGTGTTTACAAGGAGTCTAGGGGTCAAGGCTTCCTGAGGGTCAAGGATGAGGTATCTTTACTCTGACAAGCCATCTACTCCAGGAACAGGGTCTTTTCTCCCTGCACCTCGAGACAGGAGCCTCACTTGGAGAGTGGAGAAAGGACCTGGAGCTGGGCTTGAGGCACAGAAAGGCAGAGGGCCCAGGAGATACGGGAGTGGCCACCCACTGGCAGCCTGAATGGGAAGCATCTATGGCCACAGTTGTGGGAAACCCAGCTCACATGGCATGATCAAAGCCCACAGTGCTCAAATAAACCATGATGGAGGTGATAGTTGGAATTTTATTTAGTTGGCCTCCTGAACATGTACACATAATCAGATTTTCTGTTATAGTTGCATGTACTCAGATTTTCTATAATAGCTACTATTAACATTCCTCTGAAGAACATTGCTAGTCAGAAGCCATAAAAGAAAAATGGAGTAACTCTGACTACATGAAAGTAAAAAAGATTTCTGCATGATTACAATAACCCATATACACACACATAGGCAAAGTCATACAATAAATGACAAATAGAAAAATATCTGAAGCTCACAGCACTCAGAATTCACAGCACTAAGTTCTGTTACAGCGCTTAGTAACAGAAAAACTCCTAGCAATCAAGGAGAACAAAGACCAACAACCCAAAAGAAAACAGGTCACAGGACACACGGCATTATCAGAAACGAAACACAAAAGGACCTTACACATGAAAAGAGGATCAACCTCACTCAATTTTGAAAAAAGACAGATTTTTTAAAATGCTGAAATACCATTTTTCGTCTAAAAATAAAGCACATGGTAAGCCACTACATTTCTAAACACATCACTGTAAAACTTTGGAAAATAAAAATGAGCCCTCAAAAGCTTCCAGACAGAAAAAAGTACTAACTAATGAGGTTCAGACTGGTGTAAACTTCTCATTCAAAATCATGGACGATAGAAGAGACTGGAAAATGCTTTCAAAAATTCTCAGGGAAAAAAGAAACATTTTAAAGCTAACACTCTATACTCAGCCAAAGTATTTATTTTGTATGATGGTCACATAATATATAACTCCTGGACACCCTTATGGAGTTACTAAGGTAAAACTGGCAGTTGTGGGATGCAAAAACTGATGGGACTAAAGCCAGGATTCCAGGAGAGCAATCCCAGGACAGCAACTGGGCAGCAGGCCTGGGAAGCCAACAGAAGTCAACAAGTGCCTAAGAATACTGGGCAATAGACAACAGGAGTAAAATAATGCAAACAGACATTAGGAACATGAGCACAGAAAAGAGACGTATTCATTTCCAACAAGAAAAGACAAAAACCACCAGAAGAGACTGGAAAAACAACAACAACAAAAACTCATGATCCAATTGTGAAGAAGACAAAAATGAGGTACATTTTGAGAAACTGGTAGATTATAGAACAGAGAACCCATTTGACCTTGATACTAACAACTTCCTTTGAGTGGCACAGGTGGTGTGACACTAATCCAGAGAAAGGATGTAACCAGAGCCCCCTCCAAAAATATTTACAGATCATAATAACATAAATGCTATTGGTTTTTAGTTTTAAAATTAACCTATAGAAAAAACACAGGAGAAATTAATTATGGCTACAGAAGAGAACACAAATATTAACTACTCTGACGAGGTCCAACAAAAGGCAGAGGAGACAGAAACTGAAGGTGGTGAAGGTGGGAGAAGAGAAGCAGGGGAGCTGTATGTTCACGGCCTCGTCTCACTCAGTGGATGAGGGAAATCTGAAAGCTGATGATGAAGATGGTGGGATGAAGAAACTTGGAAAACTGATGATGCAGGTGGTGGTGGGGGCAGCAGAGGCATGAGTTTTTTACTGCCTCCAGTAGAGACGATACTGGTTTGCCAATTACAAGGAACTACCACACCAATATAAGATGTTAATAAAAGGAAAAACTGAGGGGAGGGGTGGCAGAGTGAGCATATGTGAACCCAGTGCTTTCTGCTTTAAACTTCAAACTACTCTAGAAAGTAAGTCTACCAATTTAAAGAAAGAGAGAGAGAGAAAGGTAGGCAGGCACAAAGGGAGAAAGGAAAGAAAGATAAGTACTATTAAAAATGATGTGAGATAAATCGACAAATTTAGAAGACAGGCCAAAAGATCCAACACATATATGACAGGCATCCATGAGGAAGAAAACCAAAGCAAAGCAACAGAACAAATTCTTAAACTATAAGTCAAAGTCAAAGAAGATTTGATTCTACCTACTGAAAAGATTTACCATGTACCTGAGAAAACTGACCAAGGATGATCAATACCCTGACACAGTCTAGTAAAATTAGGCAAAAACAATAAGGTGCTTTTAAGAGAATATTAGATTGTCATCAGATTTTTTGACAGTAACACTTTATGCTAGAAGAAAGTGGAGTAATGTATCTACAATACTCAAGGTAAGAAAATGTGAGCCAAGAATGTTGTTTCCAGCCAAACTGACTTTTAGGTATAAAAAACACAGGCATATGTGACCAGTATGCAAGAACTCAGGAAACACTATTCCCATGAATCCTTCTAAGGAATGTAATATAGAACAAGTTTCAGACAAGCAAAATGATCAGAGAGAAGGAACAACAGAATGACTTGAAGGCAATAAATAAGCATTTACCAAATGTGGGTTGGAAGGGACGGGGCATAGTATATAACAGCTGTATGTTCTGACAATGTAGATACAGTACAGTTGGAAAATGATATGCAAAAAGTTGTTTTAAATTGTGGGCAAGCATACTTGTTAAGCTGTATCAGTCGTGTCTGACTCTTAATGACCCTGTGGACTGTAGCCCACCAGGCTCCTCTGTCCATGGGAATCTCCAGGCAAGAATACTGGAGTGGGATGTCATGCCCTCCTCTAGGAGATCTTATCTTCCCACGGATCAAACCTGTGTCTCCAGTGGCTTTTGCATTGCAGGCAGATTCTTTACCGCTGAGTCACCAAGGAAGACAAATTTTGGGCAGTCACTATATTAATGGTGGTAGAGTATTTCTGTTGTTAACTGAGATTACTATGTACATAATTATGGCATAAAGGAAATGAGTAATTATATTCTATTTGCATCATCCTCTATGTCCCTGAAAAGAAGGATTCTCAGTGTGGAAGAATGAACATAAAGATATTAAAGGAGATTAAATAAAAAACTGGTATCCCGGAATTTGAATCACAAGTATCAGTACGAATTCATAGCTATTTTATTTTTTTATAAAGTCTCTCCCTCTCTTCCCCGTTCCTTCTGATATCTATCTACCTATGCATGTACACAGTTTGCTTGACTGAGGAGCCAACCTAAAGAGTACCACACTGGCCAAAAATAGGACAATCTGAGCATCAGTAAGGATAATAATTGCAGTGTACTGAAACACCACAACTTGTTTAAATCCACAAGTTATTTGGGAAGCCCAATGATTAAAAAAAGAAACAACTGATAGTTAAAGGAAAACAAGGTGTGATCCTACATTTGTTATACAAAATGTACCTCTGTGTAACTACACAGCAGACAACAGGAAGTTTCTTACTGTATGAGTACTCCAGCTAACGAACAAGAAATGATGGAATCAGAATATATCCATCTGGCAACTGCCAATGAATTAATAGATATAGACATTTAGGTATCAGTGGTGCCAATATAAAAAAATTAGACAAAGCAAAACCATGTGCCTCTTGATAGAATAAACTATAAAGTGGTCTTGCCTGAAAAATAAAAAAACCCTTAAATTTGATCAATTCTTCAAATACCAATTTGTAGGAAGTACTAATAGAAGAATATCACAGGTATGGAATCCACAAAATTCAGACCATATCCTGTCCTCTTCAAGAAAAATCTGACCCAATTTCTTGAATAAATAAACCATACAGGAGGTTTTTTTTGGCTTCTTTTTTCAACTATGTGCATTTATTACTCGATAAGTATTTATTATTCTTAAAAATTTTTTTCTAGCATTCCATTAAACTATACTCTCTTAAAAGAAATGGACAAAAGTCTTTTCACACACATATCCTCAGGGCCTGGTGCATAAGCTGCCATTTATGAGGTTCTCAATATTATCTAAATCAATCAATAAATCAATGAGATGATCTACATAATCTTGGATTCCCTGGTAACTCTTAACTTAGCTATAGGAGGCTAGTTCATATGGTAAAGAATCCACCTGCAATGCAGGAGACCTGCATTCAATCCCTCAATTGGGAAGATACCCTGGAGAAGGGAATGGCAACCCATTCCAGTATTCTTGCCTGGAGAATTCCATGGAAGAGAAGTCTGGTGGGTTTGAAAATAGTTTTGCAAAAAGTGACTAACACTTTCACTTTCAGTGATATGAAAAGCAGAAAATACTAGGAGTAACCAGTAATGAATAAAGGTAGAAAATACTTGTCTTTCAAGTTTTGTAGGCCCAATAAAATCACGAACACAGATGGCAATCTGTAACAGTAGAATTTAGCTTAAGGACCAATAGCTCACTTTTTATTTTTTAATCTACTTTACCTGGACTTTGATTATTTTGATCTGCTATAGTCCTAAACCTAGAGAAAAATTCCCTTCTTTCTGATAAACCTTAAATTTCCAACTGCCTTTAAACATTCTTTTGATGAGAAATATCAAATAATGACAAATTAAATGTCTATATCAATATATATTTTTTTAAACCCAAGTTTATAATTTTCAAATCTACCAGTATAAAATCTGCCTCTCACATTTTCCATATAAATTGGTCAATTCAACAAATACTTCATTCCCAGAGGACACATGAGAAATACACCTGCATGTAACACTCTCCTATTTAAAGCTCCCATAAAAGGTCTGGAGAGTTAGAGGAACTAAAGTAAATAGCCATCATAAAAATAAAAAGCCAGTAAATTCTGCAGAAATGGCTTTCACTTACCTAACACAACTCTAAAGTCCTCACTATCCAAATGTAATACCCAAGTATTGGTGGTTTTTGATCTGTTCTCCATATACTTCTTGAGACTTTTCCCATTAATTTCCAGAGTATATTCATAAGCAAAACTACGGACGGCATCAATATTTATGGTTGCTTTTGTCTTTGCGGCTCCAACACAGAAGGTTTCTTTGCCCACCAATTTGAACATCCATTCTTTTCTTATTGCCTCCTAAGTAATAAAATACGAAAGTTAAAAACACACAAATGGGAGAAAATTTAATGTTTAACTTTGGAAATAATATAAAGGGAATAAATGGCAATGCTATTTAGATGTGATTTTATTACTTCATGATACAAAGACTTTAGAAAATAAAGGCAGTTTAAAGGTAAATATTAGATGTCATAGTCTATGAATTCCACAACTGTTATTAGTCTTCTTTGTATGGCAAAATGATACAAGCCAATATATAAAGATATAACCACTGTAAGGGAAAGGCATTGAATTCACATAGAAAGAAAATACATTAGCAAAATCAAGCTTCTCTATACACTATATTTCACAAAGTAACATTTTTTCCTACCTTCCCATCTACGTACACCACTCGTTTTCCTGATGTGGTCCCATGTTCAAATTCAATTTTATGGACTCCATCACTTAAAGCAACTTCCCAAACAGCTACAAGATCTGTCATTTTTTCCAGGCTGTAAGGAGGGATAAGGGAATAAAATTAAGCAATTATAATAGGCAAAGACAGAAACAGAATAACCAATTAATCCTTCCAAGATGAAAATATCAGATCTTAAAAATCCCTACAATTATTAAAGTGATATAAGCTAAGAAAGCCTACTTACAACACATGTAACTATTTTTACCCTGTTATGCATTCTTCTTTTAAGATGAAATTACTATCTATGGATATACAGTCAGATAATTCCAAAGTCACCTTAATAGTAATAGGATTAAGAATCAATCAGTTTATCTAGGACAGTATTCTAAGCTTGACCACAGAAAGGTCAGTAAAAAGTCCCTACTCCTCCCTCCTGTCATTTAAAAAGCACAGTATTTAATTTTGGTTTTATCTTTTCAGATCCTATGACTCTAAAGCAAGAATTCTTAAAACCTTTTTTACTTGAACAAGTAACTAGGAATTCATTTTTAACAAAAAAAAAGGTTCTAATTTAAAAATACTGAGAAAAAAAGTCATGGAAGAAATGTTCCATTAACAGACATAAAAATGTTATGGAAGACAGTAATCTTGTCATTATTACAGGAAATCTTTTTAAAAATATAAAGGATTCTGTTTTGTGATGTTTCTGGCACAATTTAAACATGCATTTTATATTAATGTCTTAATATAAAAAATATATATAATGCATATATAATATATAAGAAATATTTTTATACTGATACAGATTTTTAGCTTTGAGAGAAGTAACATCACAGCAGTAATGTTCATAGCTAACAGTTATTCAGTACTTACTGTGTGCCAATCACTGTTTTAAGAGCTTTACACACATTAACTCAAAGAATCCTCACCATGAAGTGGATACTATGATTTCTCTATTTACAGATGAGGAAACTGAGGGTCAGAGAGGCTAAAGGCTTGTCTAAGGTCATAATGACAGTAAGGGGCAGATGGGATGTAATTTTAGGAGTCTGGTCCCAGAGTCTATTCTCTTAACTACATCCTCCTCTTCATTCACTCTAATCTCCTTTGTAGGCTCTAAACCAGAACTAGTAAATAGATTTTATATCATTTTGGAAGTGATTGCCAAGAATTTTGTGCTGAGAGGGATTTGCAGACCTAACATCCAGGTGTTATGGGAAAGGATGCCACATCAGTGGTGGCCACTTCCATGCCAGGTGTTCACCACCCTTGCTGGAGATCACAGAGAAGCAAAACTGTGCATTCTGCAGTATTACAAAATGTGTCCTCATAAAAAGTAGCCTGGATACTCTCCTTAATGATTAAAGCCCATCTTTAAAGGTTCATAATCCAGTTTTATCACAATGCAAGGCATTTACCTTTCGTCATCTTCAAAGATAGGACTGTCATCTCCAGATGCCATAGTTGGCAAAAGTCTTTAGTCCAATTAGGGGCCAGGAAAGAAAAAAGCAGAAGTGCAGCAAAGAAAGATTGAGAGCAACAAAGATGACACACGCAAAGAGTTTTTCTAACTTTGCAATCCATTTCTTAAAATGCATGCAGTTTCTGGTGAAACAGCTTTTACATACAATAGAATTGCAATCTCTAATTTTCAGGGAAAGAAATTAAATCATGCAAATTAGCCACTCATATTTTTCCCTGTTATGGGTTTATAATTTCCTAAAACTAAAAGAATAAACCCTAGTTTATTTCAAGTATCATACCACATCAGAGTTGCAAGAGACGTACAGGTCCTCTGGGTCCCTTGCTTCTCAAACTGAGAAGAAGCCCCAAGGGTATGAGGCAGTAGGTCAGGGAATATAGAAAATCCCAGGATAAACAGAATGCATCCTCTGGAGGCATCCATGTTACATGGTAGTAACAAATTTAAAATTCAATCTTTATATTAAAATTTAGAAAGCTGTATTATGGTGCAATACATAATTTAAAAAAAATTTTAAAGATAACTTCAAAGAAATGTTAGGCTTGCAGGAAGCAGCCAGGAATGTGCTAGTGTATTCTAAGAGCACACTTAATTTGCCCACTTATTCAAACCCACTTAATTTACTAGTGCCAATAATGAATTCACAAAAGTTATATGGTTTTCTCAGGTCACCAGAAGAGTCCAAGCCAAACCCAGAGTCCAGAACACCTGTTTAATTAACAGTATCTGGGCTATAATGCTAAAAATCAGAAGCACGTGTAAAACTCATGTGCATAGGAAACCATTCACATTTGAAGATTTAGGATTAACAACTGTGCCCCTGTCAAACCTACTGAATAATAAATTCAACTATTTTTTTACTTCCAAACCTACTCTAGTCTTTTCCATATAGATGTCCAAGGGTGCTCTCTCCTTGTAAAAATGGGAGATTGCCAATCTTTTTTTGTCTGGAAATAACCAAACGTGACAAATTGCTTTTTAAAGAAGAGCTTATTAAAGAAGAGCTTAGCACCCATAAAAGCAACCCAACAGGCAAAGAAAAGCTAAACATTTTAGAATAAAAACTAAAGATTCAAAATACGTGGTACCTAAAATAAATCCCTTTTTTTAATTAGTACCTTATATATTTGTGAATTTTTCTAGTCTTAAAAATACCTTTTAGGATATCTCCTATGAAAGTGGAGGGTATCGCATCAAGGCATAAAGAACACAGAGCAATAGAGTAAGCGAAATAGCATAATATAACCTAGGGTAAGTATCTTTCATAAATCAGAGTAGAGATTGGGATATCACTCAGATTTTGCTCTACAACTTTTAGGGACTCTAGAAAGTTTAATAATTCAACAAACTTGAAAGAGCTGCCCAGTTTTTCACTTTAAGGAATTTCAAATATTACCACGCTAAGATAAGGCTTACTACCCTCTAAATTATATTTCATATAAAGCATAAAAGACAACACAACAAATTAGAAGAGAGGTTAGAAATCAAGGTCACAGAAAATATTCATCTCTCTACTATCAACATTCATTTATACATTCAACAGTTATTTTGGGAGTATCAGTTGAAGGTGTTGAAAATGTTTTGGAAATAGTGGTGATGGCTGTACATCATAAATGAACTTTAAGTTCATTTATGTCACTGAACTGGACATTTTAAAATGGCAATTTTCACTGATTAGCTCTAGTAATTTTCTCGTAGAGTCTTTAGGGTTTAATATAGAGGATCATGTCATCTGCAAACAGAGAGAGTTTTACTTCTTCTTTTCCAATCTGGATTCCTTTGATTTCTTTATCTGCTCTGATTGCTGTGGCCAAGACTTCCAAAACTATGTTGAAAAGTAGTGGTGAGAGCTAATCAGTGAATATAGCAAAGTTTCAGGATACAAAATCAACACACAGAAATCCCTGGCATTCCTATACACTAACAGTGAGAAATCAGAAAGAGAAATTAAGGAAACAATTCCATTCACCATCGAAACAAAAAGAATAAAATACTTAGGAGTATTTCTACCTAAAGAAACAAAAGACTTGTATATAGAAAACTATAAAACATTGATGAAAGAAATCAAAGAGGACACAAACAGATGGAGAAATGTACCATGTTCGTGGATTGGAAGAATCAATATAGTGAAAATGAGTATACTACCCAAAGCAATCTATAGATTCAATGCAATTCCTATCAAGCTACCAGAGGTCTTTTTCAAAGAATTAGAACAAATAATTTCTCAATTTGTATGGAAATACAAAAAACCTCGTATAGTCAAAGCAATCTTGAGAAAGAAGAATGGAACTGGCGGAATCAACCTACCTGACTTTAGGCTATACTACAAATCCACAGTCATTAAGACAGTATGGTACTGGCACAAAGACAGAAATATAGATCAATGGAACAGAATAGAAAGCCCAGAGATAAATCCATGCATCTATGGACACCTTATCTTTGACAAAGGAGGCAAGAATATACAATGGAGAAAAGACAACCTCTTTAACAAGTGGTGCTGGGAAAACTGGACAGCCACTTGTAAAAGAATGAAACTAGAACACTTTCTAACACCATACACAAAGATAAACTCAAAATGGATCAAAGATCTAATCATAAGACCAGAAACTATAAAACTCCTAGAGGATAACATAGGCAAAACACTCTCTGACATAACCCAAAGCGGGATACTCCATGACCCACCTCCCAGAATATTGGAAATAAAAACATGAATAAACAAATGGGACCTAATTAAAATTAAAAGCTTCCGTACAACAAAGGAAACTATAAGCAAGGTGAAAAGACAGCCTTCAGAATGGGAGAAAATAATAGCCATTGAAGCAACGGACAAACAATTAATCTCAAAAATATACAAGCAACTCCTGCAGCTCCATTCTAGAAAAATAAACAACCCAATTAAAAAGTGGGCCAAAGAACTTAACAGACACTTCTCCAAAGAAGACATAAAAATGGCTAACAAACACATGAAAAGATGTTCAACATCACTCATTATCAGAGAGATGCAAATCAAAACCACAATGAGGTATCACTTTACACCACTCAGAATGGCTGTAATCCAAAAAGCCACAAGCAATAAATGTTGGAGAGGATGTGGAGAAAAGGGAACTCTCTTACACTGTTGGTGGGAATGCAAACTAGTACAGCCACTATGGAAAACAGTGTGGAGGCTCCTTAAAAAGCTGCAAATAGTCCTGCCATATGACCCAGCAATTCCACTGCTGGGCATATACACTGAGGAAACCAGAATTGAAAGAGCCACGTGTACCCCAATGTTCATCGCCGCATTGTTTACAATAGCCAGGACATGGAAGCAACCTAGATGCCCATCAACTGACGAATGGATAAGAAAGCTGTGATACATATACACAATGGAATATTACTCAGCATTAAAAAAAAATTCATTTGAAGCAGTTCTACTCAGATGGACGAAACTGGAGCCCATTATCCAGAGTGAAGTAAGCCAGAAGCAAAAACAACGACACAGTATATTAACACATATATATGGAATTTAGAAAGACGGTAACGAGAACCCAACATGGGAGACAGCAAAAGGAACGCAGATGTATAGAATAGACTCGTGGACTTTGTGGATGAGGGTAAGGGTGGGATGATATGGGAGAATGGCATTGAAACATGTTAATTATCATATGTCTAATCAATCGCCAGCGGAGGATTGATGCTCGGGGCTGGTGCATCCAGATATCCCGGGGGGAGGGAGGAGGGAGGGAGGAGGGAGGGGGGTTCTGGAGGGGGAGCATATGTAAACCCATGGTGATATCATGGCATTGTATGGCAAAAACAATAAAAAAAAAAGAACAGTTGGACAAGAAAAAAAAAGAAAAAAAATGGCAATTTTCATGCCATATATATTGATTTCACAACTTTTAAAAATTAATACTGTAATACACAAAAAACCCATTGAATTGTATCCTTTAGATGGGTGAATTGTATGATATATGAATTATATCTCAACAAAATTATTAAAAAAAAAAAAAAAACAACCCAGGTACCCTGCCGGTAGTGTTTCTTGGAATGATTTTGCTTATGACCAAGAGATGATCACAGCTGTCCATGTCCTGGGTTTCTACCTTACTCATTTGAATAATAAATTTACCTGTCACACAAATCTCTAAGCTATTGTCATATGCTAAATTCATCCGCCATGCTAGCAGTCATCAGTCACTCATACGCCAGGCAGTAAGCTCAGAGTGAGAGACTCTGGAGAGACAAAAGATGATTACAGCACAGCCGTGGGACTGTCCTTGGAAAGGGAAGCGATCAAGAACAGAACAGGGCTACAGGTGGCTCAGAAGTAAAGAACATGTCTGCCAAGCAAGAGACGGGGTGTGGGGGTGTGGGGGTGGGGTGGGGTAGGGATGGTGGTGTTCAAATCCCTGGGTCAGGAAGATCACCTGGAGAAGGAAATGGCAACCCACTCCAGTATTCTTGCCTGGAAAATCCTTGGACGGAGAAGCCTGGCGGGCTAAGTCTCAAAACTAAGTCAGACACAACTTAGGGACTAAACAACAAAGAACCCGAAAAGGCCCACCAAATGGGTGGGAAGACCAGGGAAGCCTACACTTTAAAACTTGAGAGAAAGGAATTCATCCATTATCATTTTAAACTTATACATACATTTAATTATGAGGACCATGAGACCAAACCGGAAAATGATCATTACAAAGAAAAATTCCCTCTATTCCCTGAAATAGCACACAGGTTTTAAAATGTAAGTAAAAAGGATGGAAAAACAAATTCCATTTATTTTCACTGATAAGGACAATGTCACTTTTGAAAGTTTACATGTCTTCAGAGCAAGTTTCTTGAGGCTCTAGTGACACATCCCTCAGCATAATCATTTAAAATCTCTATCCGAGCAACTCAACACCCATGTTTCAGAACAGGACTTCAAAACGTTTCCACTATTTATCTAATCCCAGCCTGAATTTTGCTTTAACTTAGGTTTAATCGTACTGGGGACTGTAATGGTTTATCCAAGCTAAACCTTAGTCGGTTTTAAAAATTACTAGGGTATTCAGTTTCTTTTCAGCAAAGCTCTAGGTAAGGCCAGCTACTGCACAAGGCACGTCAAACTCAACAAAGAGGTGTTGACGGTGTCCGCCGGATCAGCACTGGGACCTCCAGCAAAGTCTGTGTTAGCTCTCTGAGCCAGGTGTTCCCAAATGTGAGGCACAAAAACCGCGAGTAACTTTTCCAAGGAGCATTTTGCAATGAGTATCGCACGCAAGCCTTTCTACATAACCAAAAAACCAGGGGGAACAGTGCTCAACGAATCTTTTTTTTGCAATAGCTAAGAACTGAAAACCACCTGTATGTTCACCATCGCGGAGATAATCCGTGGAGTGAATCACAGTCCTGTCACTCAGCGAGCGTCGAGCCGTGGTCAGGCGCGGAAAACCTGGCACCAAAGCACCCGTTCGCGGCCAATAAAAAGGATGGAGGCAAACATCAGCCGCGCGCAGACGCGTGGGGTGTACTGGTAAGACAAAGAAGCTAGGCTGCAGCACTTTGTGATCCGGGTTCTGCAAAATACAGCCGGCTCATTTTTGCGGGGAAAGGGGGACTGGAAGGAAAGACACCTTAACGTTAACCCGTGCTCCCCGGGAGCGAAGGTTCGGCTCCTGCGCCTCCTTCCCTGCGACGTCTGCTCCACTTTTCCGACTGCGACAACTAAGGGCTTTACAGTCGGGCAGAGGCCGGAGCCGCGGGTTCCAGGGCCCGGCCGGGCAGGAGCCGCCCGCCGCCCGGCCGGGTCTCCGGGGGACGCCCGGCGCCCCCGCCCCGCCCCCCGCGCGGCCTAGGCCTCCCCGCGGGGTCGCTGCGCCGCCCGCCCGCCGCCCGGAGATGGCGGCCGCCCGCACCGCGGCGGGGGCGCCGGGCCGCCCCGCCGGGGCCGCGAGGCTCACCTGGGCGCCGAGGGCCGCTGGGGGCTCTGGGCCCGGAGCCCGGTGGGTTCCGCCGACGGGCCCTCTTAGGTCCTTCGCCGGGAACTGGACGCAGCCTCCGCGGAAGCGAGAGCTCCGAGCGCGCCGACTCCCGGTCGCGCCTCAGGTCCCCGAGGCGCCCGGCGCCGCCCGCCGCCCGCCCTCCCCCGCGCGGCCACCCAACCCCCACCCGCGGTCCCCGCGGCCGGCTTCGCGCTCTCAGCCCTTCCCGAGGCCCTCCGTCAGAACTGACCGGCTGCACGCCGGAGCCAACCGGGTGGGCAAAACCAGACCTTGCCTGCTCTGAAGCCAAGGGGCAGGTAAATCCGATCATGGCGTTGTCTCCTTGAAACTCTCTAAAGCTTCTGATTGCTCCTTGAAAGATCAAAACTCGTTAGGATGGGCAGGAGGCCCCATGTATGATGTTGCCCCGGTCTCCCCTGGCATTGTTTAGATAGATCCTCAAATGATGTGAAGGCCTTCACCCCAGGGCCTCTGCAGATGTTCTTCCCTTTGCCTGGACGCTCCTCCCTGCCTGTTTGTTCCCTTAGTTAATTAACCTCCACTGCGGTTGAGATTGTTCTTCAAATGTCGTTTCTTAAGAAAAACTATCCTAAGACGCGCAACACCTGGAATTCTCCTCAGTTCTGTTCAAGTTGTCCAAGTATTCGTGCAGTCTTTGTTGAATGTACAGCATAATAGGGTTTGCGCAGTGGTTCGGTGGTAAAGAATCCGCCAGCCATGAGGGAGACCTGGGTTGGGAAGATTCCCCTGGAGGAAGCACCACAACCCACTGCAGTATTCTTTGCTGGAGAATCCCACGGACGCAGGTCATAATATTTCTTCCATGGAGTAAGCGTCTTTTAATTTCATGGTTGCAATCACCATCTGCAGTGATTTTGGAGCCCCCCAAAATAAAGTCTGTCACTGTTTCCACTGTTTCTCCATCTATTTGCCATGAAGTGATGGGACCAGATGCCGTGATCTTAGCTTTCTGAATGTTGAGCTTCAAGCCAACTTTTTGACTCTCCTCCATCACTTTTATCAAAAGGTTCTTTCGTTCTTCTTCACTTTCTGCCATAAGGGTATTGTCATTTGCATATCTGAGGTTTTTGATATTTCTCCTGGCAATCTTGATCCCAGCTTGTGAGTCATCCAGCCCAGTGTTTCTCATGATGTACTCTGCATATAAGTTAAATAAGCAGGGTAACAATATACAGCCTTGATGTACTACTTTCCCTATTTGGAACCAGTCTGTTGTTCCATGTCCAGTTCTAACTGTTGTTTCCTGACCTGCATGCAGAGACAGGTCAGGTGGTCTGGTATTATTCCCATCTCTTTCAGAATTTTCCACAGTTTGTTCTGATCCACACAGTCAAAGGCTTTGGCATAGTCAGTAAAGCAGAAGTAGATGTTTTTGTGCCTTTTATATGATCCAGCGGATGTCAGCAATTTGATCTTTGGTTCCTCTGCCTTTTCTAAATCCAGCTTGAACATCTCAAAGTTCTTGGTTCACGTACTATTGAAGCCTAGCTTGGAGAATTTTGAGCATTACTTTTCTAGTGTGTGAGATGAGTGCAGTTGTGTGGAGGTCTAAGCATTCTTTGGTCTTTCTTTGGGATTGGAATGAAAACTGACCTTTTCCAGTCCTGTGGCCACTGCTGAGTTTTCCAAATTTGCTGGCATATTGAGTGCAGCACTTTCACAGCATTATCTTTTAGGATTTGAAATAGCTCAACTGGAATTCCATCACCTCCACTAGCTTTGACTGTAGTGATGCTTCCTAAGGCCCACTTGACTTCACATTCCAGGATGTCTGACTCTAGGTGAGTGATCACACCATCATGATTATCTGGGTTGTGAAGACGTTTTTTGTATAGTTCTTCTGTGGACTCTTGCCACCCCTTCTTAATATCTTCTGCTTCTGTTAGGTCCATTCCATTTCTGTTCTTTATTGTGCCCATCTTTTCATGAAATGTTCCCTTGCTATCTCTAATTTTCTCGCTGCTAAGTCACTTCAGTCGTGTCCGACTCTGTGCAACCCCATAGACGGCAGCCCACCAGGCTCCTCTGTCCCTGGGATTCTCCAGGCAAGGATATAGGAGTGGATTGCCATTTCCTTCTCCAATGTATGCATGCATGCTAAGTTGCTTCAGTTGTGTCCGACTGTGCAACCTCATGGACAGCAGCCTACCAGGCTCCTCTGTCCACAGGATTCTCCAGGCAAGAATATTGAAGTGGGTTGCCATTTCCTTCTCCCTAATTTTCTTGAAGAGATTGCTAGTCTTTCCCATATTGTTGTTTTCCTCTATTTCTTTGCATTGATCACTGAGGAAGGCTTTCTTATCTCTCCTTTTTGTTTGGAACTCTAGGTATATCTTTCCTTTTCTCCTTTTCTTTTCACTTCTCTTCTTTTCACAGATATTTGTAAGTCCTCCTCTGACAACCATTTTGCTTTTTTGCATTTCTTTTTCTTGGGGATGGTCTTGATCCTTGTCTCCTGTACAATGTCATGAACCTCTGTCCATAGTTCTTCAGACACTCTGTCTGTCAGATCTGTTCCCTTGAATCTATTTGTCACTTCCACTGGATAATCGTAAGAGATTTAATTTAGATTATACCTGAATGGTCTAGTGGTTTCCCCTACTTTCTTCAATTTAAGTCTGAATCTCACAATAAGGAGTTCATGATCTGAGCCACAGTCAACTCCCGGTTTTGGTTTTGCTGACTGTATAGAGCTTCTCCATTTTTGGCTGCAAAGAATATCATCATTCTGATTTCGGTATTGACCATCTGGTGATGTCCACATGTAGAGTCTTGTCTTGTGTTGTTGGAAGAGGGTGTTTGCTATGACCAGTGCGTTCTCTTGGCAAAACTCTGTTAGCCTTTGCCCTGCTTCATTCTGTACTCCAAGGCCAAATTTGCCTGTTACTCCAGGTGTTTCTTGACTTCCTACTTTTGCATTCCAGTCCCCTATAATGAAAGGGACATCTTTTTTGGGTGTTAGTTCGAGAAGGTCCTATAGGTCTTCATAGAACCATTCAACTTCAGCTTCTTTAGCATTACCTGTTGGGACATAGACTTGAATTACTGTGATAATGAATGGTTTTCCTTGGAAATGAACAGAGTTCATTCTGTCATTTTTGAGATTGCATCCAAGTACTGCATTTCGGGCTCTTTTGTTGACTATGATGGCTACTCCATTTCTTCTAAGGGATTCTTGCCCACAGTAGTAGACATAATGGTCATCTGAGTTAAATTTACCCATTCCAGTCCATTTTATTTATTTATTTATTTTTATTTTTTAAAATTTTCTTTACTTTATTGTGTTGGTTTTGCTATACAATGACATGAAACCGCCATGGGTTTACATATGCTCCCCCTCCAGAACCCCCCTCCCTCCTCCCTCCCAATTCCCTCCCCCTGGGACATCTCGGTGCACCAGCCCCGAGCATCAACCCTGGGCTTGCGATTGATTTCACATATGTCCAGTCCATTTTAGTTCACTGATTCCTAAAGTGTCAACATTCACTCCTGGCAGCTCCTGTTTGACCACTTCCTATTTGCGTTGATTCATGGACCTAACATTCCAGGTTCCTGTGCAACATTGCTCTTTACTACATTGGACTTTCCTTCTATTACCAGTCACATCCACAACTTGATGTTGTTTTTGCTTTGGCTCAGTCTCTTCATTATTTCTGGAGTTTTTCTTCACTGATTTCCAGTAGCATATTGGGCACCTACCAACCTGGGGAGTTCATCTTTCAGTGTCCTATCTTTTTGCCTTTTCATACTGTTCATGGGGTTCTCAAGGAAAGAATACTGAAGTGGTTTTATAGTTAAGTGAGTCAAATTGCCAACATCTATTGGATCATAGAAAAAGCAAGGGAATTTCAGAAAAACATCTGCTTCATTAACTAGTCAAAAGCCTTTGACTGTGTGTATCACAGCAAACTGTGGAAAATTCTTAAAGAGATGGGAATATCAGACCACCTTACCTGCCTCCTGAGAAACCTGTGTGCAGGTCAAGAAGCAATGGTTAGAACTGGACATGAAGCAATGGAGTGGTTCAAAAGCAGGAAAGGAGTACATCAAGGCTGTATATTGTCACCTTGCTTTTTTAACTACATGTAGAGTACATCATGTGAAATGCATGGCTGGATGAATCACACACTGGAATCAAGATTTCCAGGAGACATAACAACAACCTCAGATATGCAGATGATACCACTCATGGCATCCAGTCCAATCACTTCATGGCAAATATACGGGGGAAAAGTGGAAACAGTAGCAAATTTTATTTACTTGGGTTCCAAAATCACTGCAGAAGGTGACTGCAGCCATGAAATTAAAACACACTTGCTCCTTGGAAGGAAAGCTATGACAAACCTTAGACAGCATATTAAAAATCAGAAGCATCACTTTGCTTACAATGGTCCATATAATCAAAGCTATGGTTTTTCCAGTAGTCATGTGTGGATGTGAGAATTGGACCATAAACAAGGCTGAGCACCGAAGAATTGATGCTTCAAACTGTGATGCTGAAAAAGACTCTTGAGAGTTCCTTGGACTGCAAGGAGATCAAACCTGTCAATCTTAAAGGAAATCAATCCTGCATATTCATTGGAGGGACTGATGCTAAAGCTGAAGCTCCAGTATTTTGACCATCTGATGCAAAGAGCTGACTCACTGGAGAAGAACTTGATGCTAGGAAGAGTTGAGGGCAAGAGAAGGGGATGACAGAATGAGATGGTTGGATGTCATCACCAACTCAATGGACATGAGTTTGAGCAAACTCAGAGAGATAATGAAGGACAGGGAAGCAGGAAGGACTGCCTGCTGCAGTCCATGGGGTGGCAAAGAGTCAGACACAACTTTGTGACTGAACAATGAACAAGCCTGCTTTGTTGAACAATGTTCCAGTAGCTTTCTTGAGTGATCATTAACTTACAGTGGCCTCCCAAAGTTTACTAGGTTTCCTTCTCTATCTATAGTCCCCTGTTGGAACTTCGACAACTAACTGTATAACTCTCCAATTTTATTTCTATCACTCTGTCCTCCACTGCAGAGAAGGCAATGGTACTCCACTCCACTACTCTTGCCTGGAAAATCCCATGGATGGAGGATTCTGGTAGGCTGCAGTCCATGGGGTCGCGAAGAGTCAGACACCACTGAAGTGACTTAGCAGCAGCAGCAGCAGCAGTCCTCCACTATCTCCCAGAGTTTGGTCAAATTCATGTCCATTGAAACAGTGATGCTATCTAACCATCCCATCCTCTCCTGCCTGCTACTCCCTTTGCTTTCAGTCTTTCCCAGCATCAGGGTCTTTTCCACGAAATTGGCTCTTCATATCAGGTGACCAAAGTATTGGAGCTTCTGCATCAGACCTTCTAATCAATATTCAGTGTTGATTTCCTTTAGGATTGACTGGTTTGATCTCCTTGCAGTCGAAAGAACTCTCAAGAGTCTCCTCCAGCACCATAATTCGAAAGCATCAATTTTTCGGCACTCAGGCTTCTTTATGATCCAACTCTCACATTATACATGACTACTGGGAAAACCATATCTCTGACTATAGGAACGTTTGTCAGCAAAGTGATATCTTTGCTTTTTAATATGCAGTCTGGGCTTAGCATAGCTTTCCTTCCAAGGGGCAAGCGTCTTTTAATTTCATGACTTCAGTCACTGTCCACAGTGTATATAATTGAAAGTATACATGAGTAAATACTCTAGGCCATGATACAGTTCTGCTTTCAAAAATTGTATACATGGTACCATAAGTGGCAACTGGGAATTCGTGTGACAGTAAGACGGGATTATAGGAAGCTCATACTTTGGCATTCATATTGTTGCTAGAGCTGCTCTAGGTCTTTGATCAACCCTCCAGCCCTTGCCTTTAGCAGGAGTTAACTTAAATCTTCAAGTTAAAAGGTCCAGAGATAAGAAAGGAATCTATAAACGAAAAAAGCAGAGAGGGGACTTCCTTGGTATCCAGTGATTAAACCTTTGCCTTCCAATGCAGGGGGTCCAGGCTAGGGACCTAAGATCCCACATGCCTTGTGACCAAAAAAACCAAAGCATAAAACAAGCAGTATTGTAACAAATTCAATAAAGGTTTTAAAAATGGTCCATATTTAAAAAAAAATTAAAAAAACCAGATGGAACCAGCTGGGACCAAGATAGTGGATGAATCTGACCTACAACAGACCTTGAGTCTCATTATACATTGATTTAACTACACGTAGTTAATATTAAATGACACACCTATCAGCTGCCATGACTGGACATTAAAGACCAAAAATGCTAAAAACAGGGTGGCACCCCACTCCCTTGGAAAAGGCCCTACCCCTTCCCTGGTACACTAATGCATAGGCCTCCCATCAATAGCCTCACCCCTCCTCCTTTTGTCTTTATTCTTTAAAATTAAATCTCTCTTACCAGGTAGGCAAGAAGTTCATCTGTGAACTTAGTTCCCATTTCTCTATTCTTCGGCCACTGAATAAAGCTTGTGCTATGTCCATCTCAGCTTTGGTTTTCTTATTTATTCAGACTCAAAGGATAAAGAACCCTCTCCAGCTGAGGCAGAGACTGCAGGCCAGGCTAGGGCTGAGTGGGGTCCATACAACTTAATATCAGCATCATCATTACACTTATTCAGTATTTATTGACAGTCTGTTATATGGCAGGTCGCCATGTGAGGGGATATAGCAATGAGAAGCATTGATGGCTTTTCCTCACTCATGAAGTTTACGTTCTAGAGGAGAAAAAAGTCACAAAAACGAGCAAATGGACTGAGGTCGATTTCCTCCAAGATGTCTCCCAAAGACCCTTACTCCTTAATGTTCACATCCTTCTATTGTGCTCACCCACGTTTCAGCAAGTTTGGTTTGTGCAATCAGTAGCATACAGCAGAAGTGATGCTGTGTCACATCCAAGATCATCAACTTCTGTCTTAGGTGCTCACTCATTCTCTTCATCACTTCCTTTGTGGGAAGCTGTCACGTATGTGGACACTCAGGCAGCCTGTGGAGAGGCCCACTTAACAAGGAACGAACTGAGGCCAGCCGACAACCACACAAGTGAGTTTGGAAATGGATCCTTCAGTCCACTTGAACCTTGAGATGACTGTAGTCCTGGCCAGTGTGTTGACTCCACCTTCATCTCATGAAAGATTCTGTTCAGATCTTCCAGTTAGGCTATTCCTTTACTCCTGACCCACAGAAAATTTGAGATAAATTTTTGCTTTAAGCTGCTATGAATAGGGGTAATTTGTTATGCATCAGTAGGTAACTAATAAACAGACAGATGAAATAATTGCAAGTTGGAATAAGCACATACACCAGTCTCATAGTAGAGGAGATGCCCGTCATGAGAAGTGGTATGGTCCACTGATTAATGAAGTGGTTAATGGAGCCTGAGTGCTGGTTTCAGATCCTGGATCTGCCATATACTATAATAACAGTCTGACTTTAGCAAGTCATTTTTCTAAACTTCTACTTTTTAATTTGGTCATTTGTAAACATAATAACAGTATTTACATTAAAATTGTGAAGAGTCAACAGGTTAAAAAATGAATATGCTTAGCCCAGAGCCTGACATGTTTTAAGGGCTCAATTCATACAACTATTGTTGTTCTATATGGATTCTTGAGCATTTGTTTTTAATATATTTGCCTGAGCTGTTTGCTTATTGTCTTTCATACTGTTAGATGGCTACTCAAGGAGAATGCTGTTGAATAAATCTGACTCAAATTTAACAAGATAATTCAGCACTGTATTGAGCATGTGCCAGGGACTAAGCTAGGTTCTGGAAAAAGTTTAGTAAGGTATGATCTGTGTCTCAGGAGTTCAAATTCTCATGAGGAAGTACAGAGCAAACATGTTAGTGTAATAAAGGATTCTAAGTCTGAAAGACTTGTAAGTCAAAGAATCTTCGAGAACTCATCACCAAATGCCACTCATATTTGGTGTACTCCTTGTTGTGGGGAGCCACCTGATAGTGCTACACCCAGGAGAGAATTTGACAGTCAGTTTAGAAGTTTGGAGAATAGATCTAATTGCTAATATAGGCTATAAATTCTACTAGGAAGTCAAAACACAGAGGAAAGCAGTAAGATGAAATGAAGATAGGCTTTGGCTCTCAGCTTAAATATCATTTCTTCAGAGAGGTCTCCTGGCATAACCCTATTCTCTTCCTGCATAGCATGTATTACAATCACATGCTTATTTGTGTTTGTTCCATATTTCTCTTCCCAACTATACTGTAAGCTCCATGTGGGAAGAAACTGCATCTGGTTTACTCACCACCATATATATAACAGTATCAAGTTGAATCTGGGATACATAACAATTGCATAATAAGTTTCTGCAAATGAACAAATGTTAAATTAGTGTTCGAGTCATTTGAATCCTGGTGGGTAGATAAGGCCCATAGAAGACTCTTGAGACCAGCGCAGCAGGACACTGAGCTAAAGACTGAACTTGTGTGCAGAGTCCTTTCCTTTGCCAGCAAACAGAAGAGCTAGAAAGGCATTTGGGCTCATAAGGAATTCCTTTGGAGCACATGATATAGAGCTTCCTTCCCTATACTTGCTACATACAAAATCCAGGAGCGAATAGAGAAAGGTTGTATTGTTAGTAATTAGAAAATCATCAGTCTTTTTGTGCTTTGAAAATTATGAAGGATACTGGTGATCCTCCATCTAGTGTCCATTTTCCTCTCGATCCTTATAGGACTCTGGTTTTACCCAAGTAGCCATGCTTCCACCTTACAACCCACATGACGCAAGGAGCACCCATCCCACTGCTAATTCCAGTTATGCTAACTCCTTCTCCCTTCTGGAACTCAGGCTTAAATCATCTGTATGTTTGCCAGGCAGTTACTGATTGGACGCAGAGTGTGTGCCTAAGTGACCTAATTGGCTCAAAAAATCAGAAGTAAAGATTTCAGATGGAAAAGGAAGCATGTGGTCCTGATTGCTCCTGATAGACATCTGGACCAGCACTTTCATTTGAATTTGAAACTTACTATGTTTACAGCAGAACAGAGGGAAAACTCTTCCTTGATTATTTGATAAACTTGATATCCTTTACTTTCCAATAACTTGTCCTTGATAGCTTGTTGAACCACTGAATCACCCTAGTCCAAAGTCTGTGTTGCTTCTGGATGACTGTTATGTGAGATAATCAATTTTCTTATCGCTTAAGAAGACAGTTTCATTCAGTGTTCTATTTATAGTTCAAATAATCCTAATTGACCAATGATATTTGGCCTCCTACCTATACTTAAGCAGCAACACTCAGAGAAGTGGGTAAGTCCCCATATTACCCTGGAAAATTCAAGAAGTGAGATTCTTTGTGTTCCAAGTGTTTAAGATGAAACTCTGCCCACCATTGCTAGTGTAAGTAGCTGAGTATGGTATGGGCAGGGGGTGGTGGTGAGGTGAGGACATGTTTCCATGGGCAGACAGACAGAGAGATCAAACTGACAGTGGCTCCAGCTGCCTGGAAGAAGGCTGAGTATGGGCCTGAAAGTTGAACCCTAAAAACTGTGACCCTGAGACCTCCTTGTGAGAGACACCGTGACTGAGGCCCTCCATGGGAGATCCCTGTTGGCCACTGTGGGACCTGTTATGCTACAGACCTGCATCCTTTGACCAATTGGAAGGTACAAGTTGTCAACAGTGACATCGTGTGGCTACAAGGTGCAATGACAATGGCTGCCAGACCTCCCCTTCAGGTGTATGGCAGCTGGATTTTTTTACCTTGGGAATTTCTGGGTCGCTTAACCTGCCATGAGTTTTTGAAAAAGGTGGACGGGGGCCCTATTTGTAGATTCTGAATTTATTAAAGTGATCATTAGAGGATTTAGAGAATTTCCTTTCATGGAAAAAAAAGTGCAGTATTTGTACACTGTGGAGATTATTATTATTTTTTTTCATTTTCGTTTTTACTTCTATATCAGGATGCAAGAAAGTTAGGCTTAAAAATCCCCAAACAAAAGCCTTTCCACTTTATACTTATTTTGAAAACTCATCTATGGTTCCCCATCACCTCCAGGACAAAGTCCCAGCTCCTTAGTGCATCTGCTAAGGCCTTCTTCCTCTGACTCTCCAGTGACACAACACACTCCTCAGCTTCCTCAGGAAGCCTGTTGTATTGGCCAATGCTTTGGAAGTTAGAGTTTTAGGGAGAGCAGATATGAGCTGTACCAAAGGAGCCCAGATTTAATTACAGAAAAAAAAAAGTAAAGTTTACTGAGCATTTGTGAACTAGGCATCATAATAACATGTTTTGTTGGAGTTATTAGCTTAATTTGCACATGAAAATTTCCCTAAATACCCATAGGAACAGAGTCAAGGGCCAAAGTATGTGATTAAATAGTTAATCCCACTAGGGGACTAAAGGTAAAGGAAAAGTATGGGAGACTCCTGTAAAGTCAATGACCACTCAAGAAAGCAGGCTTGCTCAGCAACAGAGCCAGGTAACAGAAGCAAGAGACATGTCCCAAAAACAAGAAAAAGATGGTGGCATGAGACATGCATCCTGCCCTGTGAGGTCAGTACATTAACGATTACTAGGACACACTCCTCTGCACATACTAAAAACAAAAATAAAAGTGAAAGATGGCATTATACTGGAAGCTGAAATGATTTACCATATTTTAGAATATAATCCTGCTTTTCTTCTCATTTCCATTGAGCCATGGCAGTCCCAGTTGGACCATGTAGGGACAAAATAACTCCCAGCCTGATATGGAGGAGGAACTGATGATAGAAGCCTGCTGTCTACTTAAGAATGAGGAAAAAGGTGTCATTCTCCCCCTCCCCACTTTTCCTTTGATTATAAAACTGTAGCCCTATTAAGCTCTCTGAGCAGCACTCCTTTGCCCATCTTGCTTGTAATAAATCGCTTCCTGTCTATCACTGCCTCTGGCTGACTTCTTTCTGCATTAAGACATAAACTACCTTAGACCACCCTCGCCCACCCCACCCTCCTCTGCCCTTGAACACATTTCTGTGGTTTCAATGTCTTTCCTATCTGTTTTGTTGGGGAACTCACCATTCTTCTTATGCGTCTCTCTAGGTCTGTAGTGATAGTTCCCTACCTTGGCTTGGCTGCACACTGGAATCACCTGGGGAGCTTTAGCAAACTATTGACACATGGGTCTGATTCTGATCTACTTGGCCAGGGGTCTGAGCATCCGTTTCAAATTTCCCCAGGTGATTCTAGTGGGCAGCCAGGGTTGAGGTCCACTGGAGGAGGCAGAGGTCAGTGACCCAGGTAACCCTCCGTTTCTTTCCCTTCTGTGCCCTGCACACCTTTCTCTAATCAAGCCCACCGTACTGCACGGTTAGTAGCAGGGTGTATACCTAGCTCCCTAACTACACTTGGAACATCTCCAGTCAGCCACTTTTGCACTTCTGGAGCTCGATGTCTGGCCTGACACTTCGTCGAGATTTGGGAAATGCTTAACGGGAGGATAAAATGTCACCAACACACTCATTTGCATCCTCCAAGTGCCAGGCACTGCAGCGCTCAGCCAAGGTCCAGGGAGCTACAGAGACGGAAGTGCGCAGGCGCAGAGCCCTTCCCGGGCCCCCGCACTCGGCAGCCAACAATAACTGAGCCCCGCCCCCAGTCGCGGAGCCAACCAGAGGGCGCGAGGCAGGACCAGCCTCCCCAGGCGGTCAGAGAAAATCGCTCGGGTGTTCCAGCCGGTGCAGAGGCGGATTCCTCGATGAGCTCCTGCTCGATTGGCCGACCTCCCTCGGTGGGGGTAACGGTCGCAGAGGCGGGGCCGGAGGCCGCTGAGCTGGCCGGGTGGAGCGCGCTGCGGGAGGTAGGCGGCGGCTGAGGAAGGTGAGCGTGGTTCTAGGTTTACGGAGGGTCGGCCGGAGCCCCCGCCTGAGGAACCCCTACCTGAGGAACCTCGGGAACTGACCTCACCTGCTCCCTGAGAGTGGTCGGACTGATCCTTGCTGGGGTCCGGAAGATCAGAAACGAGCCGTCTTGGGACTGGTTCGCGCCAATTAAAATCCCAGTGTAAAGGCCGAGGGGAGGAGGGTAACCTGGTTCGAGTCTGGCTTCCCGCCCTTTGCGGTCTTTGACTCCCCTTGTAACGACTCAGCGCCTCAGTTTCTTTATTTGTGGAACACAGCTGGTAATTCTTGCCTTACTTGGTGATTGAGAAGGTTAAATGAGGCAGTGAGTGTGAAGCTTGGAATGATTTTCGGCGCGCCCCGGATTCTGGCTGAGTAGGTAGGTAGTTACTCCATCCCCAAGAGTCCACCAGGACCGACCCGCTCCACTTTTCAGAGTCAAGGTGTCGCTTGACTAGTGAAGGCTAGGAATAGAAGGTGGGAGATACGTGAAGGTGTATCTCTGTCTCCGGTTTATTAGGCCCATTTCCGAGTGCGGGGCTCTTTATGCAGAGTCTAATTTGATTTTTATTAAGATCAGTAAGTTGGAAATAATTGCAAGGCTAAGAGACTTGTAACACGCGTTCCAAACAGAAGTGTTTTTCTACCACCTTTGTTTTCTAGCCATAAGGTTAAACACTGCACGCATTATCCATGTTGGTTTCAATCCTCTGTATGAAGTTTTTGTTTTGTTTTTTACTTTTGGTATTGCCAAATTGCCCACCCCACCTTGAGGAGGAGGTGGCTGACAAGGGAATGCCGCAGCTTCTGCTTAGAGGTGTGTTCTGATCCTTTATGTAACCTCTCCTGAGGGAGAATGATTTGGTCTAGAGGAGATCCAGTCCAAATTTCCTTTACTTATTTGCAGTAAATTCAGTTTTTCTTATGAACGTTAAATAGACTTTGAAAGCATTTCATGTTCCATTTATTGCAGCAAAGTATGTACCTTTGAGAAAGCTAATGACAGATTTTGATGTGTCTTGCCTTGAGAAAGAACAGCTACAGCCTATGCTTTATTTCCAGTTTCCTCCCCAAAAGTAGTGAGAAATAAATACGTTTTAATGTATGGTGCATGTTACAGAGGCTTCAGACTTATAAAGGGCAAGTTACCCAAGGATTTTGGGTCGACCGGACAGTGCAAGGAGATAGAACTTTGTTTTGCTTCTCTGCATGTGTCTTTCTAGCCATGTATAAATTAACTCTTACCCTGCAACTGCTATTCCTACAGTCTTAACTTTAGGTGTGGCATGGCACTGATTAAAGCAAGCTGCAGCTTCTGCTTTGGCTTTGGGGAAGCATTGGGTTTCTTCTTCTGATGCAAAGTTCCAGACCTGTGTCTTGTTACAGTTTGTAGTGGGGAGAAGACGGCTACAAACCATTGGCACATTAATTTCACAGCATGGGCCCCTGAAAAGGAGGGCTTGGTCACAGGTGAAATTGTGATAGTTGCTCTCCCTGCTTTTGCTTTTTGTATTCAGTGGTTTTTGTCTGTCTGAGAGTACCCCTGACAATAAGAATTATTCTGCCTTTGAAGCCAGAATCAGAATTGATGCTAGACAGTGATAGAGTTGGACACCCAGCTAAATGTTTTAGCACAGCTGGGAGAGGAAAGATAAGTGGAAAGAAGACACCAGTGAAAGCACTTGGTGGTGACCATCGACGTCCATTAGCAATTAATCTGGTGAGTCCAGCTTCTGTTTAGTGGTTACCACCAGTACCATAGATGCCTGCTCTGGGAATAACACAAAACCTTTCTTACTAGGAGATGAGCATTTTAAGATTTGGATCTCTTATCTTTTTGAAACCTAGATGAAGATCCAGTTTCAGACGTGAGACTCACTGAGTGATCATTTCATTGAGATCAACTTGAATGACAAGGTGATAAGTGCAAGAGGAATGTGTTATGACTGAGGTATGTCTGATGTGATAGATAACTCTCTCTGGGAATTGAGAGACCATGGAAAGGATCTACTAATTATGGAATACTGTACATATATTTCCTTTTGACCTCCTCATAATCCTATCAGGTGTTTGAAGCTCCATAAAGGAAACTGAAGCCCAGAGAGGCTAAGTAACTATTTAAGATGACACAGCAGGTCACCAATTCTAATCACCACCTCTATCCTGCTGTGTGCCAGGCACTGTCCAGTTAGTCCTTTCTATGTTAACTTTCCTAATCTTCCCAAAAACCTATGAGCTAAGTACTTTTATTATCCTCATTTTATGCTAAGGAAATTGAGGCACAGCGATTAGTGGTTTCTTGGTTGCGTGGCAGAGGCCATGATTTAAAACCCTGCTATCCTGGCTATACCAGCCTTCTTTTGGTTAGTATTTCCTTTACTTTTGGTTTTATTGTTATTTAATAAAGTTTTTTTTATTAAATAGTGAGCTTTTATTATGAAATCAAACAGAAAGGAACACACATACTGAATGTAAACCTTAACAAATTAAGAGATGATTCCACCTAGGTCAGGGTAGAGAACCATGCTAGCCATGCTAAGACTGGTCTATCCCAATTACAACTACTTCTCTACTCCCATTAGTAGCATTCTTCTAACTTACAGTAATTTCCTCCTTGTGTTTAAAAAAAAAGTTTTTTTTCCTAAATCTGTATTCTTCAGCATTATAGTGTACCTCTTGCTCATTATATTAAAAAAAAAAAATCTCTTAATCTGTAGGTTTTTCCCCTATTCCTTTCTTTTCCTTACAATTTATCTGAAGAACTTGGCTCATTTGACCTATATATCCTACAGTCTGGATTTTGCAATTTGCATACTCATGTACAGTTGATTATGTTCCTCTGCCCTGGGTAATTCCTACACATTTGTAGCTGGATCAAAGACTGGATCAGACTCAGATTCAATTCCTTTGGTAATTCTCTAGGTGGTATTTGGCAGAATCATAGGAGGTGTAGAATGTCTCATTTCTCTTTGTATTTCCAGCACCTGTTGATACTTGATGCCTGTATCTGTTCATTGAAGGCTGTAAAATAGTGATATTCTAATTCTATCATTTCTTTTACTTGTTAGTTAGAATATTAGCCCCTCATTTGAATATGTAGCAGTAAAATCTCTTTAGGAAAGGCAGCATAAACAATTTGTTCCATTTATTTACCAATTTTTGAGAAAATGAATTGGTTCCTTATCTTCTGAAGATAATTCTTTTAAAAAATATCAATATGAAGTCATAAGTTTAAACATTTTATGGGTTTCAGTTCATTGCTGTTATTATAATTATCAAAGCTATTGTGCTCTCATCTTTGAGTGGGAGGAGCCTACTCAAGCCTATCCTTTTGATATGACCCTACTAGTCTTTTTTTTTTCCTTTGGCTATTTCCTGACCAGGGATTGAACCTGTGCCCCCAGCATTGGAAACAGAGTCTTAACCACAGGACCATCAGGGAGGTCCAGCACTATTAATCTTTAATAACTCCCTTGTTGTCTGATATCTTGAATCAGTTCTGTCCCAAATCTGAAATAATTTCTTCAAGAAACGTTTCTTTTTTTTTTTCAAAAGGAAATAGCATTTCAAGATCATAATCTGTATTCTAGGGATCCTGAATCAGTCATGATTTTAGGTTTTTCTGTAGATAGGTAGATATAACTATCCTAGCTCTGTCTCTGTAAACACACACAGAACTCTTGATTTGTAAAACTGAAATTCTATACCCATTAAAGAACTCATCATTCCCCTGGCAATCGCCCGCCATTCTACTTTCTGTGTAAGTGGAATCATACAGCATTTGTTTGTGACCAGGTTCATCCATATTGTGACTTAGGTAAACATTTCCTTCCTGTTTAAGGCTGAATGGGCTTCCCTTATGACTCAGATGGTAAAGAATCCACCTGCAATGCAGGAGACCCAGGTTTGATCCCTGGGTCAGGAAGACACCCCAGAGAAGGAAATGGTTACTTACTCTAGTGTTCTTGTCTGGAGAATTCCATGGACAGAGGAGCCTAGTGGGCTACAGTCCATGGGGTAACAAAGAGTTGAACACCACTGAGCTGCTAACACTACTACTTAAGGTTGAATAATATTCCACTGTATGGTTTATAGCATATTTTACTTATCTATTCATCTGTTGATAGAACTTGGGTTGCTTCCACCTTTTAGCTCTATTTTGTGAATAATGCTGCTGTGAACATGGATGTTCAATATGTTTTTAAGACCCTGCTTTCAGTTCTTTTGTCGAATTGCTGAATCGTAATGGCATTTCTACATTTAATTTTTTGAAGAACCACCATGCTATTTTTCATAACAGCTATACCATTTTATATTTGACAGTGCACAAGGGTTTGTTTCTCTACATCCTCACCAGTATCTGTTATTTCTGTTTCTTTTAGCCATCCTAGTGGGTTTCTTTTAGCCATCCTAATGGGTATGAGGTGGCATTTCATTGTAGTTTTGATTTGCATTTACCTAATGGGTAATGTTGAAATATTTTCATGTGCTTATAGCCTTTTTAATATTTTCTTTAGAGAAATGTCTGTTCAGGTTCCTTGCCCATTTTTTAATCAGATTTTTTTTGTTAAGTTTCTGGAATTCTCTGTATATTCTGGATTGTTTATTTAGTTGCTAAATTGTGTCTGACCCTTGTAACCCCAGAGAAGCCACCAGGCTCCTCTGTCCATGGGATTTCCTAGGAAAGAATACTATAGTAGGTTGCCATTTTCTTCTCCAGGGGATCTTCCCGACTCAGGGATCAAACCTGTGTCCCTTGTGTCTCCTGAATCGGCAGGGAAATTCTTTACCACTGAGCCACCATGAAAGCCCCATATATTCTGGATATTAATTCCTTATCACATAAATGATTTGTGAATATTTTCTCCCATTCCATGGATTGCATTTGTACTCTGTTGACAATATCTTTTGATGCACAAAAAATTTTAAATTTTTGTAAAGTCCAGTTTGTCTGTTTTTACTTTTTGTTGCCTGTGCCTTTGATGTCATGTCTAAGAAATCATCAACAAATTCAGGATTGTGAAGCTTTCACCCTGTGTTTTCTTTTAAATTTTTAGTTTAAGCTCTTAAATGTAGGTCTTTGATCCTTTTGAGTTCATTTTTGTGTATGGTCTTAAGAAGGGTACAACTTCATTCTTTTTACAGTTTTCACAGCTGAGGAAGAGACTGACAATATCCTTTTGAAGGCTTTTTGGCTCTCTTATTGAAAACCATTTGACAGTCAGTTCAGTCACTCAGTCATATCCAACTCTTTGCAACCCCATGGACTGCAGCACGCCAGGCTTCCCTGTCCATCACCAACTCCCAGGGTTTACTCAGATTCATGTCCATTGAGTCGGTGATGCCATCCAACCATCTCATCCTCTGTTGTCCCCTTCTCCTCCTGCCTTCAATCTTTCCCAGCATCAGGATCTTTTCCCATGAGTCAGTTATTCCCATCAGGTGGCCAAAGTATTGAAGTTTCAGCTTCAGCGTCAGTCCTTCCAATGAATATTCAGGGTTGATTTCCTTTAGGATTGACTGGTTGGATCTCCTCGCAGTCCAATGGACTCTAAAGAGTCTTCTCCAACACCACAGTTCAAAACCATCTTCGGTGCTCACATTTGACAATAAATGTGGGGAATTATATCTGGGCTCTTTATTCTATGCAATTGGTCTATGCCAACACTGCTCTGTTTTGATGTATGTAGCTTTGCAAGGGAGTTTTAAATCAGGAAGCTGTTACTCCTTCAGCTTCATGCTGTTACTCCTCCAGCTTCATTCTTCTTTTTCAAGATTACATTCAAGCTATTCAGTCACTTGAGATTCCGTATGTATTTTAGGATGGGTTTTCTATTTCTGAAAAAAATATAATTGGAATTTTGATGGGGATTACACTGAATCTGTAGATTGCTTTGATTAGTATCGATGTCTTAATATTAAGTCTTATGATCCATGAATATTGAATGTAATCCCATTTACTTATGTTTTTTTAATTTCTTTGAGCAATGTTTTGTAGTTTGCATTGTGTAAGACTTTTCACCTCCTTAGTTAAGTTTACTCCTATTTTTATTCTTTGATACTGTTGTAAATGGAGTTCTTTTATTTTCCATTTTAGGTTATTCATTGTTAGTGTATAGAAATGCAAATGGTTTTTATATGCTGATTTTCATATCCTGCTGCTTTGCTGAATTCATTTATTCTAATGTGTGTGTGTGTGTGTGTGTGTGTGTGTATTCTTTAATGTTTTTGGTATATAAAATCATATCGTGCAAATAGAGATAATTTTACTTCTTTTCCAATTTGGATGCCTTTTATTTCTCTTGCTTAAATGCTTGGTGAGACCTTCCATTTCTCTATGGAATAAAAGTGGTGAATGTGGACATCCTTGCCTTGTTCCTCATCTTAGAGGGAAAGCTTGTAGTCTTTCACCATTGAATATGATGTTCGCTGTAGCTTTTTCATATATGGCTTTTGTTGAGTTGTGTACATAGTAGTTTGCTTCAATCATGTCCTATACATTAAGACCTCAGGCTCCTCTCTCCATGGCATTCTCCAGGCAAGAATACTGGAGTGGGTTGCCATTCCTCCTCCAGGGGATCTTTTGTTGAGTTAGTTTCCTTCTATTCCTGGTTGTTGAGTGTTTATCACAAGAAGGTGTTGGATTTTATAAAATGCTTTTTCTGCATCAACTGAGATGATTGTATGTTTTTTCCTTCATTCCATTAATGTAGTGTAATATATAATACATTCTTTTCATGTATGATTTCTTTTCATATGTTGAACTAATTCCTGCATTCCAAGTATAAATCCCACTTGAATATAGTGTATAATCCTTTTAATATGCTGCTGAATTTGGTTTACTAGTGTGTGCATGCTCAGTCGCTTAAGTTGTGTCCTGCCCTTGCGAACTCACGGACTATAGCCCTCCAGGCTCCTCTGTCCATGGGATTTTTTCCAGGCAAGAATACTTGCAATGGGTTGCCATTTCCTCCTCCAGGGAATCTTCCCAACCCACAGTTCAAATCCTCATCTCCTGTGCCTCTGCATTGGCACTCAGATTCTTTATCACTAAACCCCTGGGAAGGCTTTGGTTTACTGGTATTTTGCATCAATGCTTGTAAGGGATATTACTATTTTTCTTGTATTGTCTGACTTTTTAATATTAAGGTGATGCTATCCTCCAAGAATGGGTTAGGAAGTATTCCCTTGTCTAATTTCTTGTAATAGTTTGAGAAGAATTGTTAGTAGTTCTTTAGATGTTTTGGTAGAATTCCTTAGTGAAGCCACTCGGCCCACGGCTTTTCTTTTGGGGAGTTTTTTGATTACTGATTAAGTCTCATTACTAGTTACAGATGTATTGCAATTTTCTGTTTCTTTATGATTCAGTCTTGGTAGGTTTTGTGTTTATAGGAACTTGTTTATTTCGTTTTGGTTATCTAATTTGTTGGCATACAGTTGTTCATAATGTTTAATACTTTTTTCTCTCTATAATTGGTAGTAATGTTCTCACTTTCATTTCTGATTTTAGTAATTTGAATCTTCCCTTTTTTCTGTTCATCAGGTAAAATTTGTCATTTTTGTTAATCTCTTCAGATGTCTTTCATTGATTTTTCTCTATTGCTTTCCTAGTCACCATTTCCTTTGTTCCTGCTCTAATTAATCTTTATTTTTTTCTTTTCTCAGCTTTGGATTTAGTTTGTTCTTTTTCTAGTTCCTTAAGTTGCAAACTTAGGTTGTTAATTTGAGATCTTTTATGTTTTTAATGTAAATTTTTATAACTCTAAATTTCCCCCTTAGGATTGCTTTCACTGTGTCCCGTAAGTTTTGAAATATGGTGTTTTGTTTTCATTAATATCTTAAGAGTTTTCTAATTTCTCTTATGATTTCTTCTTTCATCCATTGGTTATTTACAAATGTGTTGTCTAATTTCCATAAACTTATGAATTTTTGTTTGATTTTTCGATTTCTAAGTTCACCTCTTCGTGGAGACTTAATTTATGGTTTAACATATAGTCTGTCCTGATAGTGTCCCATGTGCACTTGGAAGGCTGTATTCTGTTTTTGTTGAGCAGTGTTCTTTTTGATCATCTTGTGGGATCTTAGTTTTCTGACCAAGGATCAAATCCATGCTCCCTGCAGTGGAAGCATGGAGTCCTAAACCACTGGACTACCAAGGAATTCCCCGGAGTATTCTTTAATCTACTCGATCTGGTTGTTTTACTCTGTCACACTGTTCATTACTTTTCTTCTGTCTGATTAATATGTATTCTTGAGAATGGGGTGTTAAAATCTCCAACTATATTGTAGAACTATTTCTTCCTTCAATTTTGTCAATTTTTACTTCACATGTTTCAGTGGTCTGTTAATAAGTGCATAGTGTTTATAATTGTTATGTATTGTAGCTGTATTGAATCTTTTATTAATATGTAATGTCCTTTTTTAATTTAAAGTCTATTTTGTCTGATACTAATATAGCTACCCTTTCTTTTTTTTAAAAAAATTATTTTCATGAAATACCTTTTACCATTCTTTCACTTTTGGTCTCTTTGTGTCTCTGGCTCTAAAATGGGTCTTGTTTTAGGCACATAGTTGGATCATATTTTCTTAAATTCATTCTACCAGTCTGTCAAGAGTTTGACCCTTTTACATTTAAAGTGATTACTGATAGGTAGGGGAAATTACTATCTGTAATTTTGCTATTTTTTTTGTAACATCTTATGCCTTCCCCCCCTCATTTCCTGTATGTATGTATTTTCTTGTGTTTAGTTGATTTTTTTTGTAGCAGAATGTTTTCTTTTTCTATGTATTCTATCACTGTCTTCTTTGTGGTTACCATGAGGATTACATTTACCATTATAAAATTACAATACTAATTTGAATTTATCACAGCTTCACTTAAATAACGTATAAAAATTCTGCTTCTTTATAGCTCTATCCCCACCTCTTTCAGTTGTTGATGTTGCACAGTTACATCTTTATACATATGTGCCTGAAAACAAATTAAAAATTCAAGTAAACGAGTTAGTCTCTTAAATTAGGTGGAAAATGTGACATTACAAACCAAAGTTACAATAATATTAGCTTTAGACTAATGATTGTTTTTTAAAAAACAATCTGTTTAAGTCATGTAGAAAGCAAAGAGTAGAGTTACACATCTTTGTTATAATAATAGCAGCTTTTATAATTGCCTGTGTATTTACCATGCCATTTACCTTTGTTGAGATATTTAGTTTTTCATATGGCTTTGATTTACTGTCTTGTGTCCTTTCATTTCAACCAGCAGGACTCCCTCTACCATTACTTGTAGGGCAGGTCTAGTGGTAAGGAACTCCTTAAACTTTTGTCTATCTGGAAGTATCTTTATTTTGTTTTCACTTTTGAAGGATAGTTTTGCCAAACATAGGATTCTTGATTGATGGTTTCTTTCTTTCAGAAAGAAATATATCATCTCACTACCTCCTGGTCTCCAAGTTCCTGTTAAGAAATGTGCTGGTAATCTTATTGATGATTTCTTGTGTGTGATGTGTCACTTCTCCCTTGCTACTTTCAAGATTCTTTGTTCTTTCAGAAGGTTGAATGTAGTACTTCTTGGTGTAGGTCTCTGAGTTTATGTTTCTAGGAGTTTGTGTCTTTCAACAAATTTGGGAAGTTTTCAGCCATCATTTCATATTCTCCCTGCCACTCTCTCTTTTCTCCTTCTGGGACTGCCACAATTCATATGTTGAAACAACTGATGGAGTCTCACAGGTCCTTTAGGTAAGGTTCACTTTTATTCAGTTTCTTTTTTTTTTCCTCCTATTCTTTAGACTTGATAGTTTCCATTGTCTTACCTTTACACTTACCGGGATTCACTCTTTTGCCTGCTCACATCTGCATTTGAATGCCCCTAGTGAATTTTTTATTTCAGTTATCATACTTTTCAACTCAAAATATTCAACAGAATATTTTTGATTTTTTTTTTTTTGGTTTTCTGTCTCTTAACTGATATTTCTCTTTTGATCATATATTTTTTCTTAATTTTTCTCCACATCTTCCTTTAGTTCTTTGAATTTTTTAAGGTGCTTGTTTTAAACGCTTTGTATAGTAGATCTGCCATCAGGGGGTTTTTTTTTTGTTTTTTTTAGGGGCAGGTTTTTTTTGATTTTTTTTTTTTTTTCCTTTAAATGAGCCATGCTTTCCAGATTCTGTATATGATTTACTTTTTATTGAAAACTGGACATTTGAATCTAGTAATATCTGTGGAAATAAGATTCTCTTTCTTTGCCATGGTTTGCTGGGTTTTGTTTTTCTTTGTTTTAAATTGTGGCTGTCTTTTTGCTGAGGATCAGCCTGACATATAAACTTGAGGTATTTTTTAGCCTACACCTTTGTCTGGGTACATGCAGTGGCTTTCTAATTCCCCATATATGCATTTAGGAGTGCTATATATGAACCTTGCTTGGATTCTGATTTGGAAAAAAAAAATAAGACTTTTTTAAGACATTTAGGGGAAAATTGAACATGGACTAGATATTAAGTGATAGTAAGGAATTAATATAATTGGGTGTGACAGTGGTATTGAAGTTATGTTTAAAATGAGTATATATTTATTGGAGGTGAGTACTGAAATACAAGTGGGTAAGAGAAATGAAATAAATATGGAAGAATGTTGGTAATTATTGATCTTGGGTTAATGAATATACATGGATTCATTTTACTCTTTGTCTACTTGTATGTATTTTTTTAAATTTCTCTAATGAAAAGTTTAAAAACTAGCTGAAAGGTGGTAGCCATTGAAGTTGGCTGATACTTTCCAAAAGTATCTTTATTTAAATTGAGAGAGATGAACATAGTGCATTAGAGAGCAGAGTTTAAAGGGGAGAGAGTACTCTATGATGTCAGCAGCAAAAATGTCAGAATTGGAGAATTTGCAACATGTTACTAGATTTAGCTGAAAATGAATTATTGGAGACTAGTACTGGTGGATTTCACTATCTGAAACAGAAATAGAAGGCCAGAAGGATGATTTGCAAGAAAAACTGAACTAGTAGTAGGGAGGATCATTTTACTTCTCTGGGTCTCACATGGATATAGCAGCTGATATATTGGTACAGTTCTCCCAGAACTCTTTCCTGCCAGTTGTGGACAGCTAGAGATGTTGGATTAAACACTTCCCAAGGTTCTCTCATGTTGTGAGATTCCATGATGCTAATGAATATGTGTGTATGATTGTGCCTCTGCAAAGGAAGAGGTAGATACCATAAGAATTTAAGGAAATTTTTTCCTATAGAATGGCAGTCTTAGACAACAAGAGTATGTGATGGGAAGGTAGACTGAATATAAAGTTGTGTGTGTGCCAGTCAAATAGAATACATTGTGTTGCTAGCTTTTGATCTACTTAGAAATAAAGACCACCTAATAATGTGGCATTTAATTTACCCTTTGAGTTAGGCTAGGGAATTAATTGTTAAACTAATGAATTCAGACAATTCTTTCAGTTTTTTGGGAAGCAACTTCCAAAAAATGTTTGTTTATTAGCATCACTTGCTTTTTACATTACCTAGTTAAAATAAATAGTTTTCTTTGTGTATGTGTGTGTAGAACTCCATAATGTTTCATTTCTAGAGAAGGACATTATAAAATTCTAAAAATTAGTTTTCTTAGAAGTCAAAGAAGTTTTGGCCTAGGAATGCTTAAATTGCCCAAGAGTAGTAGGTTCTTTTAAATATAATTTTCTTTAACACCTATTGCACTTTTTTTTAATTTAGGCAATTCAATTTTATATTGCCAATCTCAACTTCTTTTGACTCTACAAAAGAAATTGTATCTACAGCAGCCCCTAAAGCCAAGGAGTTCAGCAAATCATCAGATAAGACTCATGACTGAAAAACAGGTAAACCTGAAATATTTGAAACCAGTGTTTATCAAAGTATGTGTCAAAGAATACCATATCTACAAATGTGAAAAATCTTACTTTAAAAGGCTACTTTACTTTAGTAAAATCATTTTGAGAAATGATGGGTTAAAACTATTAAATGGTATCCTTATTCTAAGACTTCACAACAGTATCACTCTCCAGAAGGAGGCTTTATTATACAATTTTCCTACTTACATAATACTAATTTCATGAATATTTCATTAGGCTGGTCTTCTTCAGTTTATACTTAGAAAATGCCATTCTCAATTATTTTGGAATTTGCAAATAGTTGTTTTTCTTCAAACATAATTTAACTCAAATGACCATTATATCTACTACTATGGGCAAGAATCCCTTAGAAGAAATAGAGTAGCCATCATAGTCAACAAAAGAGCCCAAAATGTAGTACTTGGATGCAGTCTCAAAAATGACAGAATGAGCTCTGTTTGTTTCCTCGGAAAACCATTCTATATCACAGTAATCCAAGCCTATGCCCCGAACAGTAATGCTGAAGAAGCTGAAGTTGAATGGTTCTATGAAGAACTACAAGACCCTCTAGAACTAACACCCAAAAAAGATGTCCTTTTCATTATAGGCGACTGGAAATGCAAAAGTAGGAAATAAGAAACACCTGGAGTAACAGGCAGATTTGGCCTTGGACTACAGAATGAAGCAGGGCAAAGGCTAACAGTTTTGCCAAGAGAACGTATTAGTCATAGCAAACACCCTCTTCCAACAACACAGGAGAAGACTCTACATTTGGACATCATCAGATGGTCAATACTGAAATCAGATTGATGATATTCTTTGCAGCCAAAAATGGAAAAGCTCTATACAGTCAGCAAAAACAAGATTAGGAGCCGACTGTGGCTCAGGTCATAATTCCTTATTGCCAGATTCAGACTTAAATTGACGAAAGTAGGGAAAACCACTAGACCATTCAGATATGACCTAAATCATATCCCTTAGGATTACACAGTGGAAGTGAGAAATAGGTTCAAGGGATTAGGTCTGATGGACAAAGAGTGCCTGAAGAACTATGGACGGAAGTTTGTGACATTGTACAGGAGGCAGTGATCAAGACCATCCCCAAGAAAAAGAAATGCAAAAAGGCAAAATGGTTGTCAGAGGGGACCTGATTGTGAAGGCTATGAAAAGAGAAGCAAAAGGCAAAGGAGAAAAGGAAAGATTTACCCATTTGAATGCAGAGTTCCAAAGAATAACAAGGAGAGATAAGAAAGCCTTCCTCAGTGATCAGTGCAAAGAAGTAGAGGAAAACAGTGAAATGGGAAAGACTAGAGATCTCTTCCAGAAAATTAGAGATACCAAGGGAACATTTCATGCAGAGATGGGCTTGATAAAGGACAGAAATGGTATGGATCTAACAGAAGCAGAAGATATTAAGAAGAGGTGGCAAGAGTTCACAGAAGAACTATACAAAAAAGTTCTTCACGAACCAAATAATCATGATAGTGTTATCACTCACCTAGAGCCAGACATCCTGGAATGTAAAGTCAAGTAGGCCTTAGGAAGCATCACTATGAAGGAAGCTAGTGGAGGTGATAGAATTCCAGTTGAGCTATTTCAAATCCTAAAAGATAATGCTGTGAAAGTTCTGCATTCCATATGCCAGCAAATTTGGAAGGCTCAGCAGTGGCCACAGGACTGGAAAAGCTCAGTTTTCATTCCAGTCCCAAAGAATGCTCTAACTTCCACACAATTGCACTCATCCCACATGCTAGCAAAGTAATGCTCAAAATTCTCCAAGTCAGGCTTCAACAGTATGTGAACCGTGAACTTTGAGATGTTCAGGCTGGACTGGATTTAGAAAAGGCAGAGGAACCAGAGATCAAATTGCCAACATCCGTTGGATCATCAAAAAAGCCAGAGAGTTGAAAAACATCTACTTTTACTTTATTGACTTTTGGTTTATGCCCAGGCCTTTGACTATGTGGATCACAACAAACTGTGGGAAATTCTTAAAGAGATGGGAATATCAGACCACCTGACCTGCCTCCTGAGAAAAAACAGAACTGGACATGGAACAACAGAGTGGTTCCAAATTGGGAAAGGAGTCCATCAAGGTTGTATATTGTCATACTGCTTATTTAACTTACATGCAGAGTACATCATGTGAAATGCTGGGCTAGATGAAGCACAAACTGGGATCAAGATTGCCAGGAGAAATATCAATAACCTCAGATATGCAGATGACACCACCCTTATGGCAGAAAGTGAAGAGGAACTAAAGAGCCTCTTAATGAATGTGAAAGAGGAAAGTGAAAAAGTTGGCTTAAAGCTCAACATTAAGAAAACTAAGATCATGGCATCTGGTCCCATCACTTCATGGGAAATAGATGGGGAAACAGTGACAGACTTTATTTTTCTGGGCTCCCAAATCACTGCAGATGGTGATTGCAGCCATGAAATTAAAAGACACTTGCTCCTTGGAAGAAAAGTTATGACCAACCTAAACAGCATATTAAAAAGCAGAGACATTACTTTGCCAACAAAGGTCCGTCTAGTCACCACTATGGGTTTTCCAGTAGTCATGTATGGATGTGAGAGTTGAACTATAAAGAAAGCTGAGCACCGAAGAATTAATGCTTTTGAACTGTGGTGTTGGAGAAGATTCTTAAGAGTCCCTTGGACTATACGGAGATCCAACCAGTCCATCCTAAAGGAGATCAGTCCTGAATATTCATTGGAAGGACTGATATTGAGGCTGAAACTCCAATATTTGGCCACCTGATGTGAAGAACTGAGTCACTAGAAAAGACCTTGATGCTGGGAAAGATTGAGGGCAGGAGGAGAAGGGGATGACAGAGGATGAAATGGTTGGATGGCATCATCGACTCAATGGACATGAGTTGTAGTAAACTCTGGCAATTGGCGATGTACAGGGAGGCCAGGCATGCCCATGGGGTCACAAAGAGTCATACACAACTGAGTGACTGAACTGAACTGATGGTTTTCTTTCTCTTTAAAGAGTTATCAGTACTTCCATGGCAGTCCAGTGATTGAGATTTTGTCTCCCAGTGCGTAGGGTGTGGGTTCAGTCCCTGATGGGGAGCTAAGATCCTACATGCTTCTTTGCCAAAAAACCAAAGCATAAAACAGAAGCAATATTGTAACAAATTCAATAAAGACTTAAAAATGGTCCACATCAAAAAAAAATCTTAAAAAAGTTATTAGGGAACAGTATTTGTGTAATTTGGTCATTCAAAATGTGTGACTTTTTTATAGAGCATTTTTTTTTAATGAGGCATAGTAGGTTTTCACTTATATACCCACACAGAGCTTTTGGCTCCCCAAACAGATACTAGCAACAGTTTTAGTTTTGTCTCTTTAATCTATGTGGCCAGAAGACAAAAATAAGGGGAAAAAAATTGTCAGGGGGAGGAGAGTTACAGAAAAAATAAAGAAACAGAAGAAAAGTCAGCAGTCAAAAGGAAAGATTTGTTTGGTACTGTGAGCCATAATCCTATCAAAGAGGCATCAGAACAATTTGGTTTTTGCCTTGATAGGTTTTTTAAAATTGAAGTATAGTTGATTTACAGTATTAACTTCAGGTATGTAACATAGTCAATCAGTAGTTTTACAAATTTTACTCCATTAAAAGTTATTACAAGATAATGGTTATAATTCTTTGGCTATACAGTGTATCCTTGGTGCTTATCTATTTTGGTAGATTTTTTAATGTTTGAGGGGAATTTGGATGTGAGTGTGATAGTTGCTCAGTCATGCTTGACTCTGCAACTCCTTGGACTGCAGAGTAGCCTGCCAGGCTCCTCTGTCCATGGAATTGTTCAGGCAAGATTACTAGAATGGGTTGCCATTTCCTTCTCCATTGGATGTGAAGAGTAATACTTTTATTTGAACTTTTAAAAATTTTCTAGGAGGGAGGGAGGGGAAAAATTATCCAAATTATTAATATTAACATTATTATAATGTTTACATGCTATTCACTAATAAAATAGATACTTTCCAAGCATTTAAATAAATTGAAAATTTACTCAAATCACCTTCTTACAAGTATACTTACGTTATACTATATAAGATAATTAAGGTCTTTTAAAAAGAATGCAAAGTATCTCACACACTGATTTCAAAATTGATCATTGTACTTAAGAACCTGTTATTGATGTTAACATCACGACTTTAAATGTCATTTAAAAAATATCTGTTTCTGTAAACTGTATTTTCTTCCTGATTGTTAAGTTTTTATTTATTGTTAGGTTTTTATTCTTTTATAATTTGGAGAGAGTTCCTTTCTCAGTTTCATGTGGTAAATACATATTTAGAATCAGGGATGCAAAACTTAAGAGTGTCTTTCAGAATATTTCTACTAGAATCAGTTATCTAGATGGACAGACTCCTGTTCATAGCTAAACCTTATCTATTATACAAGGAACTACCTAAATTATTGGCTCTTCCAGTCAGATATATTTGATTTTGTTGTGATCCTGGTCGTTGTTAAGGTGACAGTTAAATAAAAAACCTTAAATAAAAAGTTCAGTTAAATAGAAAACTTAAGGTCTGTTTAATTCACTGAAATTATAAGGCTTTTAATTTATTCATTAAGACCTATATATGTATTCTGGAATTATATAATTCCAGATATAATGTAACTATCTGTGCTTATTTGCATCGTTTCTAGTCTCATTTTGTTAGAAACAAATCTGTTTGATTTTTAATCATTATGTGTGTATAAAAATTCATATTAAAGCTTTTGAAGAAAAAATCTGTTGTTCTGAAAACAAAGGAAATTATTTATAAGAGGGCATTTCTTCATCCTATATCTTAACATTGATCCTTTTCTGTCTCCTTGTAATTGTAGCGGGAAGAAGCAGAATGGGAAAACATAAATGTGCTGTTGATGATGCATGGCTTAAAGCCTTTATCTCTAGTCAAAAGAACAGATATGAAAGGTAATCAAATTATATTCTTGCTCCTTAAGAAAAACGCTTCTTTTCTTGTTAAAATTTTTCAATCTTAATTTTTTTCTTATCTTCATTTTTACTATGTGTATTACATTTCAAAAAATGTAGATCTCATCATTTTTGACAAACAGTCATCACAAAAGATGAGGGAGAATTTAAAAACAATGATGGAGGAAACGTCACGTCAACAGAACATGATCCAGGAGCTCATAGAAACTAATAATCAGCTTAAGTAAGAAAATGGAAAAAAATCTGTTTTGAATTGTATGTGAACCAATGATATGCATTTTAAAAATAACTCGCTTGAAAAGAATCTTGAAATTTAATTTTCCATTGATTAAATGTTAAGTAAAAAATATTTTTAGTAGGTAAATCTTTTGGTGATAGCTTTGATATATAATGATACCCTATGTTTCCTCTGTTGGTTTGTTACAGAAATTTTAAGAATGCAAAAAATTTTAGAAAGTCATTATGTTGTTAGATGGATATGTTGGTTGATATGATTTATTTCTATTACTAAGAGAAGGAATTGTGTGTCTCTTACTAGAAATGAACTTCAGCAACAGCAAAGCCGAGCAGCAGATCAGGAACAACGAGCTAATGACTTGGAACAAATTATGGAAAGTGTGAAGTCCAAAATTGGTGAAATGGAGGATGAATCTGTAAATAGGGTTTGCCAGCAACAGAATAAAATAAAAGAACTTCAAAAGGAGCATAAAGCTTTACAGGTACTGAGTTAAACATTTTCTTACATGATAGTCTTAAAACACCTTGTCAGTCTTACAGGCGACTTCCATGTTGCTTAATTTAGTGATCCTTATCTTCCTTTACCTATTATTGTCATTGTCTTGAAATTCTTTATTTGCTATTTCCAGAATATCGTCTCTTCTGGTTTTCCTCTAACCGCACTGGTTATTCTTCAATCCCTTGGCTGATTCTTTGCATTTTTCTCAGACTCATCCCTTAGACCTTTCTTTTTCCTATAAATTCTAACTTCCTTGGTGATGCTCAGTATAATTCATAGTACTTTTAAATCTGTGGCACAGGCTTCTTCCTTAATTCCAGATTCACATCCTGCATCCTACTTGATATCTCTATTGGATGACTAATTAGGCATCTAGAACTTTTTCACATGTCCAAAACCATACCTGGATTTCCTCTCCAAACTTTTGTCTTTTAGTTTCCACTCTGGTCCATGTCACTTTAATTTCTTTCCTGTTTCTTTCTTGGTTTCTCTACTCCCAGCCTTGACTTTTTCAATGTGCTCTCAACATTGTAGCACAGAACATTCTTGACTTTGCTTTTTTTATTTTAATAAAGGGAAAAATCCAAAACTTTTACCATAATCTTACATGATTGTCCCCGTGTTACCTTCTGACTACATCTACTGTACTTCTTGCATATTCTACTTCAGTCACACTGACATTCTTGAACATTTTCCTTGAACATTATCACCTCAGGGACTTTTTATATTTTGTTCTTCCTTTTCCTCTCTACCCTGCGTACTTTTCTTTAGCTGCGTGGTGTTTTCTCTCTGCTTACTCAAGTGTCACATCACTATCTCTCACGGATTCCTTTTTTGACTACTTCACTTACAGTTGGCAGTTCTGTCCCCCACATCATATTGCCTTCCCTGCTTTGTTTTATTCATAATTCTTGCCACCATCTAACATGCTGATATATTATACACTTTGTTTTGTTTATATATTTCTGTGTTAGAATGCAAGCTCCATGAGGACTGATATTTTTGTCTGTTTTGTCTAGGGCTGAGAAAATGTCTGCTTTAGTATTAGTTGTAGATGCTCAATAGGTATTTGAATTATTGACTATAAGTTTTTTACTTTTATTTTTGTTGAAATAGCAGTGTTATAACATTGAATATTTAATTTCCTAATTTAAAAAACCTCTTTTAAAACTTGGGTGTTTATTGTAATTGAAAGAAAGAAATCTTTTGTAGGGAAAATCAATATTTAGTTGTATATCATTATAAAAGTTTTTTGTTGGCACAGCATTATATGTACCTGTTGCATACAAGGTGTTTAGGCTGCCTAAAGGGATAGTACTCCTTAGGCAGGGTCTGGATGTCCCCTCAGTTTATGCTAGCAGCATTGGAATGATCTGATAAGTTAAATTTCAGGGATCAGAGAGAATCAGCTGGAGATACTAAGAATTTCTGGTATGAAGCTGCAAGCAGTTGGTGTTCTGCCCTTATTTAGGCTGCCAGCTTGGGGCCAGCAGTGCTGGACCTGTTGGTGTTTTTCATAGCTCCAGAGAATACAATGGCCAAGTCTGATTCTGTTATTCATCAGTCAATAAGATCTAGCATTTACATTTTTAGGTTTGCTTTGTTAGGTGGCTTTCCTCATCAACAGTATATTCTAAACTCTCTCTGTTGGGAGGGGGTTTTAGAAATATTGCTATATGCATTTTGATTTTGACCTTCATCTCAGGTATAGGACATATAGAAATACCAAGCTCTTTAGGTCAGGGGTCCCCAGTCTCTTGGATCTAATACCTGGTAAGAGGTGGAGCTGATGTAATAATAATAAAGTGCACAGTAAGTATAATACACTTGAATCATCCCAACCCCCCTCCCCCATCCGTAGAAAGATTGTCTTCCACAGAATCAGTTGCTAGTGCCAAAAAAGCTGGGGACTGTTGCTTTAACTCATCAACTTACTGATGTGAGAAGCAGCCATCAGGTGGTACTGATAGAGGGAGTTGAGGGCAGAGAGATCTGTGTGTTTTTTTTTTTTAAGGAAGATACCTATTTTTTTTTCCTTAAAGAGGTTGATCTATAAATAATCACAAGCCGAATTATTAAAATGTAAGGCTTATGAGTTTACCAGGGTTTTAGGCAATTCAGAGAAAAATGCTTGAGTATTCATTGGTAAGGAGTGATTTGAATAGAGTGTCACATTTTCTGTCAAGTATTTCATCTGTCCTAAATGCATTATAAGCCATTTAACTTTTCACTTCTGGTTTCAGAGTTTTGTTACATAGCTTTTAAATGTGTACAGAGGAAGTCTCATGTTCCAGTCAGCCATGGGAAATGGACAGAATTAGGGTCGGGGCGTGAAAACTTGGTTTTGTGGAAGGGTGTGTGTGTGTGCTCAGTAGTGTCTGACTCTTTGCCACCCCATACACTGTAGCATGCCAAGCTCCTCTGTCTGTGGAATTTTCTAGGCAAGAATACTGGAGTGGGTTACCATTTCGTACTCCAAGGGATCTTCTTGACCCAGGGATTGAACCCACATGGTTCTTCCGTCTCCTGCATTGGGGGTTGGATTCTTTACTGCTGTGCCACCTGGGAAGCCCTGGGGAAGGCTATCTTTGCTAATTTGATCAATTGAAATTAGTTGCTTGCTTGTTTCTTAAGTTCGTGAAGGGTACTTTTTATAGAATGATGACAGAAATTGGCAAAACCTCAAGGGCAGTTCCCAAGGAATTGCTGCCCCTCAGTGTTGCCTGATTTTTTGTCAAATTCTATCACAGATTGGTCATATATTCTGTTTTGTACTAGTTAATTTGTGCTTTCTTGGGAAAGATGGAGGTGCTCCTGGAAAACAATTATTTCACAGTTTGAGGTGCATTTTTTTTTTTTTTTGCATACACTTGTTTCCAGTTTTAGAATGGTTTAGTGCTGCATATTTTGCAGTTGAGAGAAAGGAAACATTGATTTTTGTGTGTATGTGGCAAACAGATCAAGGAAATTAACAGATATTTGACAATAATATTTTGAAAGATTGTTGTTGAGAGGTTGCTGGGAAATGCAGAAACTGAAAGACAACTTTTCTATATTCTGCAGTGCAGTTTTTCTTTTTCTGTACTTAGATAACATGTGTTAGCTTCTGTGGATATAGTTTGGTAAACTTTTCAGTCCTCTGAAGGTCAATGCAGAGTACATCATATGAAATGCTGGACTGGATGAAGCAGAAGCTGGAATCAAGATTGCTGGGAGAAATATCAATAACCTCAGATATGCAAAGGACACTACCCTTATGGCAGAAAGTGAAGAGGAACTAAAGAGCCTCTTGATGAATGTGAAAGAGGAGAGTGAAAAGTTGGTTTAAAACTCAGCATTAAAAAAATGAAGATCATGGCACCTGGTCGCATCACTTCATGGCAAATAGATGGGGAAACAATGGAAACAGTGACAGACTTTATTTTATTGGGCTCCCAAATCACTGCAGATGGTGATTGCAGCCATGAAATTAAAAGACGCTTGCTCCTTGGAAGAAAAGCTATGACCAACCTAGAAAGCATATTAAAAAGCAGAGACATTACTTTGCCAACAAAGGTCAGTCTAGTCAAAACTGTGTTTTTTTTTCAGTAGTCCTGTATGGATGTGAGAGTTGGACTATAAAGAAAGCTGAGCCGAAGAATTGATGCTTTTGAACTGTGGTGTTGGAGAAGACTCTTGAGAGTCCCTTGGACTGCAAGGAGATCCAACCAGTCAACCCTAGAGGAAATCAGTCCTGAATATTCATTGGAAGGACTCGTGCTGAAGCTGAGGCTCTGGTACTTTGGCCACCTAATGTGAAGAACTGACTCCTTGGAAAAGACCCTGATGCTGGGAAAGATTGAAGGTGGGAGGAGAAGGGGACGACAGAGGATAGGATGGTTGGATGGCATCACTGACTGAGTAGACATGAGTTTGGCACTGGGAGTTGGTGATGGACAGGGAGGACTGGTGTGCTGCAGTCCATGTGGGTCGCAAAGAGTCGGACATGACTAAGAGACTGAATTGAAAGATCTAAGCAGGTAATTTTAGTTTTAAATCAGTGTGATCAGTATCAGCATGTAGTTCTCCCTCTTCTTTCTCCATAGGGAATATATGGATCAGAAAGCTGATTTTTGCTATTCTTTTAGTGGTTACCTTAAAGATTAAAATATGCACTCTTGACTTCTCAAAATATAATGTTATTTTGTACTTTCTACCTTATTCTGTGACATTGGTAGAATTGTTTTATAATTATTACATTCTCCAACTTACATTATTGTTGTATATTTCAATTCTGTATTTTTATTCTCTCTCTATATATATTTACTACTGACAGTTGAAATACCACAAAATATTTTCTTCCTGTTGTTTAAACGTTTAGTAAGCAGAGGAAAAAAAGTCTAGTTTTATGCTGTCTATCCTAATTATTATGTATTATTCAAACCATTAGATGGTAGTCCACCAGGCTCCCACATCCCTGGGATTCTCCAGGCTAGAACACTGGATTGGGTTGCCATTCGCTTCCCCAGTGCATGAAAGTGAAAAGTGAAAGTGAAGTCGCTCAGTTGTGTCCAACTCTTTGCGGCCCCATGGACTGCAGCCCACCAGGCTCCTCCATCCATGGGATTTTCCAGGCAAGAGTACTGGAGTGAGGTGCCATTGCCTTCTCCAATTAACATCAGCAAGATATTCCTAATGTATGATGGCCTTATAAGTAACTGATACCTAGATAGGGAGGAAAGAGATACAGGAAGGATGGCAGGGCTTATTAAAATTGTTATTGGGCCCTCTCCAGATTCTTGGACAGTAATACCTTAGAAATATGAATATTGCTTCCACAAGATTCTTAAGCTTTTTAGTGAAAGGATAGCTTGTGCACAAGGGAAAAGGTGGAAAAGAGTGCCAGATTCTGGAGAACTTTCAGGGAAGTCCGGTTTTAAAGGGATTGTGAGGGAGGGGGCTGCAGTGTGCTTGATTAGCTTGTGCTCAACTCTTGGATTGGTTGGCATCAAGGTGAAGTTTCAGGTATCATCAACCTTCTGGTTTCAAAATATTCTGGTGTCTACATGCTTGCAGTCAGCAGATTTCATCTGAAGGGGGTCTTCCTCCTATAAAAACAACTTAGGAATGTGTGTCAGGCTTTTATATCTTTTAGGGAACTGGGAGTTTAATGATTCTGCTTTGTTGCAGATTTATATGTACGTACATCAGTGGAACAGAGATAATTTTTTATACCTGTTGGTCTCTGGGTGTTCTCTCTGAGGGCCAAACCTTCAGGTACTTTTGTTCTACCAAGCCTATCAAGGCCACTTGCTTAGGGCCATTTTCTTGGTTCTTTTCTTGGTATTCTTCCTGTTTCAAAATCATTGCTCATCTTTCACTCACCATGATTATTTTAAGATTCATGCATGTTGCTGAATGTATCAACAGATTATTACATTGTGTGAACATACTGTAGTTTGTTGATTTGCCTGTTGATGGACATTAGACTTGTTTCCACTTTCTGGCTAACACAAGTAAAACTTTTACAAAATTTGTGTTGTTCTGTGGCCTTATGCTTTCTTTTTCTCTCTGGTAGATACCTAAGACTAGAATTGCTAAGAGTAAGTGTAGAGTTAACTTTTTAAGATGCTGTCTGTGACTTCTCTTCATGCTCTCAGTGTCTTTGAAGGAGCATAAGTACTTTTGATGAAGTTCACCCTATCAGTTTCTTTAATAGATTGTGTTTTTGATTTGTATATAAAGACAACTTTTCATAGCCCAAGGTTACAATATCCAATTGTTCCACCACTATTTGTTTAAAAAAACTATCCTTTCTCCACTAGATTGTCTTTGTATCTTTAGTGAGAATCAGTGTATGTGTGGGTCTATTTCTGGACTGTTCTGCTCCATTGATATATGTATCTTTCTTTACACCAGAACCACATTGCTTTGATTACTATTAATTTGAAATTAGGCACTCTGAGTTTTCTACTTTTGTTCTCTTTCAATATCATGTTGAATGTTTAATTTTTAAAAACGTTTAAAAATTTACCTAAAAAAATTTATTGGAGTATAGTGGATTTACAATGTTATGTTAGTTTCAGATGTGCAGCAAAATAAATTATTTATATATTACATATATCTTTTTTCAGATTCTTTTCCCTTAGAGGTAATTGAGTATTGAGTAGAGTTCCCTGTGCTATACAGAAGGTCCTTAATTAGTTATCTATTTTGTATATAGTAGTGTGTATATATCAATCTCAGTCTCCCAATTTATCCCTTCTCCCCACCCACTCCACTGCCTCCCACCCCTCAGTAAATATACGTTTGTTTTCTACATCTGTGACTCTTTCTGTTTTGTAAATAAGTTCATTTGAACCTTTTTCATTTCTAAATTCCATATATAAATGGTATGATATTTATCTTTTTGTGGTCTGACTTTACTCAGTATGGTAATCTCTAGGTTGATCAATGTTGCTGCAAATGTTGTTATTTTGTTTTTTATGGCTGAGTAATAGTCCACTGTATGTAAGCACCACATCTTCTTTCTCTGCTCCTTTGTCAGTGGACATTTAGATTGCTTCCATGTTTTGGCTATTGTAAACAGTGCTGCAATGAACACTGGGGTGCATGTATCTTTTCAAATTGTAGTTTTCTCTGGATATATGCCCATAAGTGGGATTGCTGGATCATATGATAGTTCTGTATTTTTTGAAGGTACCTTCATACTATTATCCTTAATGGTTGTACCGATGTGCATTCCCACCCACAGTGTAGGAAGGTTCCTTTTTCTCCACGCCCTCTCCAGCATCTATTGTTTGTAAATTTTGTGATGATGGCCATTGTGATTGGTATGAAATGTTATCTCATTGTAGTTTTGATTTGCATTTCTCTAATAAGTGATGTTAAGCATATTTTCATGTGCTTTTTGCCATCTGTTTGTGTTTGGAGAAATGTCTATTTAGATCTTCCACCCATTGTTTGATTGGGTTGTTTCTTTTTTTGATATTGAGCTTGCATAAGCTATATGTTTTGTAAATTTCTCCCCTCCTGGTCGCTTGGTTTGCAAATACTTTATCTCACATGGCTTGTGGAATCTTAGTTCCCTAACCAGGGCTTGAACCTGCACCTTTGGCTGTCTTTTGGTTTTATGATTTCCTTTGCTGTGCAAAAGTTACTAAGTTAGATCCAATTTGTTTATTTTTGTTTTTATTTTCATTACTCTAGGAGATGAATCAAAAAAGATACTTATGTGATTTATGTCAGAAAGTGTTCTGCTTTTGTTTTCCTCTAAGAGTTTAATAGCATCTGGCCTTACATTTAGGTCTTTACTCCATTTCAAGTTTATTTTTGTGTATGGTGTTAGATCAAAACGGTCAGTCCTAAAGGATATCAACCTGAATACTCAGTGGAAGGACTGATGCTAAAACTAAAGTTCTGCCATAACCCAAAGCGGGATACTCCATGACCCACCTCCCAGAATATTGGAAATAAAAACACGAATAAACAAATGGGACCTAATTAAAATTAAAAGCTTTTGCACAACAAAGGAAACTATAAGCAAGGTGAAAAGACAGTCTTCAGAATGGGAGAAAATAATAGCCAATGAAGCAACAGACAAACAATTAATCTCAAAAATATACAAACAACTCCTGCAG